>CM055730.1:2922871-3040371 GCA_029465975.1 Dallia pectoralis
CTGGTTCTTACCTCCAGAACACCTACAAATGTGTGACACTTGCAGTGTATTTCTCCTAGCGGCGTGTAAAGTTATTATAAGAAATGTATCCTTTACTTTTATATACATTACTGTATTTACAATTATGTTGCAGGCCTTGATTTAGCTTACTTTCTTTAATAAGGAATGCCCATTGGCTTGCAGAACATTATCAGCAATAAGAAAATACAGATGGACAGAAATATTAGTCCAGTGAACTAATGAACCTGAATAAAATGGAGTTGTAACTGATTGAAACAGAGTGGCAACATTCATACCAGCTTTCAATTCCCCAACTGTTAATAATTATTTCAAGATAAGACTTCTGAAATATGTTTTCAAATATAAGTCACCCACTTCATCCAGTTTCCTCTCTAACATGATATCAGTTAACAGGTTCCAGGTGTAGTTATGTGCTGGTGTGCGGAATGATGTTCCTTGAAAATCTCTGCTATCCTCGTGGTTTTTTAGCAAGAATAATAATATTCACGTAAAAATGATGTGGTCGATAAGAGAACAAGAGATTTATTGTGAACATTGCAACCTGCCGGCCTGTTTTATATCAAAACTGTGGCTTCAAAAAATGACAGGTAGCAATATTAAGGAAGAACCCTTTCAGCTTTGGAGTTCTGATACAGTACAGCGAGAGGGTAATATGACATAGACAAACAGGAAGTCTGTTCATTTTACAGTAATAGTTGAATGCATCGTGCTCTTTTCCTTTAGTTCAGCCCTATTTTGGAGTATTACCGTGTGATTTGTGACTTTCGTTTTCATTGCTTTATATTAGTGGCATTTCTACCACTCTGGTGGGCTGTGAATGTGTGAATGTGTGAGTCTGTGTGTGTGTTTGTGTGTGTGTTCAGGTTTTTAGTGTGGCTCCAAATATGTTCACACACACACACACACACACACACACACACACACAGGCCCATTCCCAACACTGCTCACTGTCAACACACACATCATAAATGTCCTCTCGCCCACAGAGACCAGACCACAGTGTGTAAAGAAAGGGCCTAAGGCCACAGAGAAACGCTCTCCCAGACCCAAATAAAAATGCATAAATCTTCTCTCTTGTTTTGTGTGGAACTTGAGATTGGGTTATCTGGTGTCTGAATGTGTCTGTGAAAAGGAGGGAAACATGCGTCAGTGCAATTTGAGAGGATATCTATACAGGCCAGAAGTGGCAGTTTGATGCAGTAAATCACACACAGACTTCGTCATTTAATCAGATCTTAAGATGTACTGCGCGAGATCCGAGAATTACTGAATATATTAAGAAGAAGATAAAAAAGTGATATCAGAAAGAGACCAGATGTTTGGCGGAGACTTTTAATGGGAGATTGGTCCCGTTTCTCTCTCTCTCCCACACACAACGAGGCAGGGACGCCGGTTCAAATCCTCAGCAGACAAGGTGAATAAACCGGTTGTTCTGTCCATGACTAAGACAGTTAACCCGTATAGCTGCACCCAGGTCAGTGCTGTAAATGAGAATCTGTTATTATACACATCGCCATGGTAACATAACAGTAAAATAATTCCCACATCAGCCTTATTAAATGCCACTTCTGGCCTGTTAAGTAGCTATAATCAGTGTTCAGTCTAAGTGTTGGAACAACAAACAGTATGTCTGTCTGTCTCAATAGTATGTCTGTCTGTCTCAATAGTATGTCTGTCTGTCTCAATAGTATGTCTGTCTGTCTCAATAGTATGTCTGTCTGTCTCAATAGTATGTCTGTCTGTCTCTCTCTTTCTATGTCTTTTTGTCTTTCTCTGTCTCTTTCTCTAACTATTTCTCTGTCTGTTTGTCTATCTTTCTCTGTCTTTTTGTCCTTCCTTCTATATCCGTCTCTTTCTCTGTCTGTCTGTCTCTCGTTCTCTCTGTTTCTCTGTCTGTTTGTCTCTCTGCTGCTTTTTCTCTGTTTGTCTCTCTTTCACTGGAGAAAACATACAGTAAACTGGTGAATCATCAAGAAGGTGGTGGTTTGTGAGGCCCACTCATCTGTTTGTGAGGGTCACTCATTTGTTTATGAGGCCCACTCATCTGTTTGTGAGGGTCACTCATCGGTTTGTGAGGCCCACTCATCGGTTTGTGAGACCACTGATCGATTTGTGAGGCCTACTCATCGGTTTGTGAGGCCCACTCATTTGTTTATGAGGCCCACTCATCGGTTTGTGAGGCCTACTCATCGGATTGTGAGGCCTACTCATCGGATTGTGAGGCCCACTCATCGGTTTGAGGCCTACTCATTTTCCAAGGCACAGATAAAAATAGAGCTCTTCTGTTTCATATTTAGTTATTTAATAGTGAAGCACAAAGTGCTCAACAAAGTAACATTTTGGCCAATAGAAAAATCTGATTATATTGAATTCCCAATTTCATACAACTCTTTTGTGAAACAGACTCCTATTCCCTCTCCTAGTTTCTCCCAGTTTCTACCAGTTTCTTCCAGTTTCCCACCTTCATCCTTCTTCCTCTGAGTCCCTCCTTTCACCTCTATTCCAAGAAGATGCCTTTGTTTCTTTTGTCGGCGGCGCTGTCAGTCTTGCCAGCCTCCCGAGGACCGGTGTAATTTGGTAATTTATCCTAAACGCTGATACTGTAATTATGTGGCATCAGCTGCTGGGCCTGTCAGCGAGACAGCCAATGGTCATCCATCACCAGGGAAACTGGGGGGTGAGGGGCATCGTGATTGGCCGGATAAACACAGGGAAAATAGAAACAGAGCGGTGGTCTAGGCTCTGACATGGTCAAAGGAAATGGTTGGGAAGGGAGACGGGGGAGGAGAAAGTGATGTATATATAAGGGGTATACAGGAGAGAGGAAGAGACAGAGTGAGAGAGGAAGAGAGAGGAAGAGACAGAGTGAGACAGAAAGAGAAGAGGAAGAGAGAGGATGAGACATAAAGAGAGAGGAAGAGACAGAGTGAGACAGAAAGAGAGAGGAAGAGACAGAGTGAGACAGAACGAGAGAGGAAGAGAGAGGGAGAGACAGAGTGAGACAGAATGAGAGAGGAAGAGAGAGGGAGAGACAGAGTGAGACAGAACGAGAGAGGAAGAGAGAGGGAGAGACAGAGTGAGACAGAAAGAGGGGGAGGAAAGAGAGAGGGGGAGGGGTGTTAATAAAGTAATGGGATGGAAGGGGGAAGGGTTCTACATGGGTGGCAGATTGATCACAGTCAGATCTGGGGGGTTGCAGTAGGGTGTGTGTGTGTGTGTGTGTGTGTGTGTGTGTGTGTGTGTGTGTGTGTGTGTGTGTGTGTGTGTGTGTGTGTGTGTGTGTGATGGTGTATTGGAGGGGGACTGTGGGAAGGATTCTATCGGAGTACACACATGCCTATCTCTTCCTCATACAGACCTGTCTATCTCTTCCTCATACAGACCTGTCTACCTCTTCCTCATACAGACCTGTCTATCTCTTCCTCATACAGGCCGGTCTACCTCTTTATCATACTGACATGTCTACCTCTTCATCATACTGACATGTCTACCACTTCCTCATACAGATCAGATAAAGATCATACAACAGAACATCTGATCAGATATAGCTGGTATATACGTACAGCTCCTATATCGTCATGCCAACCTTGGGCACCTCCCCCTGGGATATAAGGACAGGTTTGACCCCACTGTAATCCAACCAAACCCTTATCCGCTTTATTCAAAAATATCACTTACAGTCATGCAAACTAACAAGGGTGAGAGCTAATATCAGAAGAAATAAAAACACAATGATATTTGGTCCCTGTATTTACTTCTCATCTAAAACGAAGGACATGCACAGACAGAAACACACACACACACACACTTTGTTTATGTCTTGGGTAAAAGACAGAGAATAAAAACCTAATTAGAACCAGGGAGAGACAGGCTCCTGTAGAGCCGTTTCACAGCTAATTATGACATGCACACACACACACACACACACACACACTCACCTACGCACACATAAACACACACACACAGACCCACACACACACATAAACACACACACACAGACCCACACACACACACACACTCACCTACACACACATAAACACACACAGACCCACACAGACACACTTCTTCAGAACCATTTTACAGTTAACTGTGCACCAATAGAGGCTGCTGCTACTGTAATAGATGTTCCCTCAGTGCTTGATGTTCCCGTGCTAAATTGCTGTGGTTATTTCCACTCATTAGGCTTTTAGGATTTAAAATGTTTAAGACTTGTTCTGTTCTTCTCAAATCAATCCAGCCATGTTGTGGATAATTAGAGTGTGTGTGTGTGTGTGTGAGGGAAAACCAAAGAGATGAGCCAGAGATCTTCCTCCTGTATGTAGTGGCGTGTCTGTTTCACTCCCAGCTTCCTTCCTGTATGTAGTGGCGTGTCTGTTTCACTCCCAGCTTCCTCCTGTATGTAGTGGCGTGTCTGTTTCACTCCCAGCTTCCTTCCTGTATGTAGTGGCGTGTCTGTTTCACTCCCAGCTTCCTTCCTGTATGTAGTGGCGTGTCTGTTTCACTCCCAGCTTCCTCCTGTATGTAGTGGCGTGTCTGTTTCACTCCCAGCTTCCTTCCTGTATGTAGTGGCGTGTCTGTTTCACTCCCAGCTTCCTTCCTGTATGTAGTGGCGTGTCTGTTTCACTCCCAGCTTCCTCTTGTATGTAGTGGCGTGTCTGTTTCACTCCCAGCTTCCTTCCTGTATGTAGTGGCGTGTCTGTTTCACTCCCAGCTTCCTCCTGTATGTAGTGGCGTGTCTGTTTCACTCCCAGCTTCCTTCCTGTATGTAGTGGCGTGTCAGTTTCACTCCCAGCTTCCTCTTGTATGTAGTGGCATGTCTGTTTCACTCCCAGCTTCCTTCCTGTATGTAGTGGCGTGTCTGTTTCACTCCCAGCTTCCTCTTGTATGTAGTGGCGTGTCTGTTTCACTCCCAGCTTCCTTACTGTATGTAGTGGCGTGTCTGTTTCACTCTCAGCTTCCTTCCTGTATGTAGTGGCGTGCCTGTTTCACTCCCAGCTTCCTCTTGTATGTAGTGGCGTGTCTGTTTCACTCCCAGCTTCCTCTTGTATGTAGTGGCGTGTCTGTTTCACTCCCAGCTTCCTTCCTGTATGTAGTGGCGTGTCTGTTTCACTCCCAGCTTCCTTCCTGTATGTAGTGGCGTGTCTGTTTCACTCCCAGCTTCCTTCCTGTATGTAGTGGCGTGTCTGTTTCACTCCCAGCTTCCTTCCTGTATGTAGTGGCGTGTCTGTTTCACTCCCAGCTTCCTCCTGTATGTAGTGGCGTGTCTGTTTCACTCTCAGCTTCCTCCTGTACGTAGTGGCGTGTATTCAGAAGACCAGGGGCATTTCCCAGGGTGCTGTTAGGCAGGTTTAATGTTGTGGATTTAGACCTTCGCCGGTCTTTAGAATCCATTAACCTTCCAATAAAAGTGCATATGCCTCTATATAAAATACTAATGGGCCGGAGGACACAGAACCTGGGGTGTCGCTGGCCGGGGGAGTGGGGGGGTGATACACAGAACCTGGTGTGTCGCTGGCCGGGGGAGGGGGAGTGGGGGTGTTACACAGAACCTGGTGTGCCGCTGGCCGGGGGAGTGGGGGTGTTACACAGAACCTGGTGTGTCGCTGGCCGGGGGAGGGGGGGTGATGGAGGCAACACTCTGAGAAACGTGGAAATGAGACGCTATAAAAATCGCAAGTCGATGGAGCATAAAAGCAAGTTGTGTTCACTGGGACTGGGTTTGAGTGCATCTGGATATGGGCCCTGTTCCCAGTCACAGTGGGCCTGTGGAGACGTCCATAAGCGGACAGTACAGGTGGTAAACGTGTTTTTATCATGTGGTTATTATGTGGTTAACGTGTGTTTATCATGTGTTTATCATGTGTTTATCATGTGGTTGTCATGTGGTTGTCATGTGGTTGTCATGTGGTTGTCATGTGGTTGTCATGTGGTTATCATGTGGTTATTATGTGGTTAACATGTGGTTGTCATGTGGTTAACATGTGGTTGTCCACGGTACCAATCCAGAACATTCTGTGTGTACCGTACTGGGGCCAAACGTACTGCACACTACATTGGGCCGATGGAGTCATTTGGGACACGGCCCAGTATATCATGACCTCTGGGAGTACCAACGCCTGCCTGTCTCAGGCACGACGAACAGGATCGGAGGGAGGGGGGGATGTCAGTTATCTATCTTTGTGACAAACATACCCTGCAGAATTATAATTATTCAGGATGTTGTGTGCGTGTGTGTGGGGGTGTGTGTGTGTGGGGGGGGGGGGTTAATTGAATCAGAATGAGCTCACTGTCACTTACTAATGGTGGCTACTTTGCTCTGATTTATCTGTGTTTGTTGAGTGGAGAGACAGAAGACCAGAAGGACAGGTCTCTCAGATTAAATAGGGCATTGAGGAGATCTCTCATAGCTACCACTGACAGAGGAAGGAGAGAAGAAGAGAGGGATGGAGATAGAGAGAGAAGAGAGAGGAAGAGAGGGAGAGAGGGAGAGAGAGAGAGATGTACGGGGCTAATCATTAACATTATTAGTGTAAATAACATAGTGAGCTTGTATATATACGTGCGTCTGTGTTTATGTGTGTATACTATAAGTGTGTGTGTGTATACTATAAGTATGTGTGTGTGTGTGTGTGTGTGTGTGTGTGTGTGTGTGTGTGTGAGGGTGAGAGGGCTTTTGGTAAATGTAGATGGTGAGGAGAAAGGATAACGCTGACTGAGACGTCCTTGAGGTTGATGGAGTGTAAACACAGTAAAATAGCTGAGAGCTGGTCAACCACACCCTCTAGATGTGTTCCCCAAACCCTCTAGATGTGTTCCCCAAACCCTCTCACTACTAGATGTGTTAATAAACCCTCTCACTACTAGATGTGTTCCCCGCACCCTCTCACTACTAGATATGTTCCCCACACCCTCTCACTACTAGATGTGTTTATAAACCCTCTCACTACTAGATGTGTTCCCCAAACCCTCTCACTACTAGATGTGTTCCCCACACCCTCTCACTCTCCCACACACCAGGTTAGGACACCAGGGTTGTGAGTTACACACGGGGTTAGAGTTATTCTATCACTGGGAAAAGTTACCAGATCGTTTTAGATTAGAGAGCAATCATTGTACTGCTGAATGAACAACTCTCTCTCTATATATCCTTTTCTCACTCTCTCTCTATATATCCTTTTCTCACTCTCTCTCTATATATCCTTTTCTCACTCTCTCTCTATATATCCTTTTTCTCACTCTCTCTCTCTCTAGTTCTTTCTTTTTCTACCCCCTTACCTCTTTCTCTATCTCCCTCTTCTCACTCTCTCTCTCACTCCATACACCGTTCTCTGTCTCTTTCCCTCTCTCTACCCCCTCTTCTCTATCTCTCTCAACAAACTGTCAAACCAAGTCTATGTGTAGAGAGCCAAAAGCCTTAAATCTATAAAGCCTGAACAGATAAGATGTGGAAAGCAGTTAACTCTCAATCACAATGAAAACAGTTGACTTCTTGTTGAAGTCAGACCTAGTCACGTTTTAACATTGGAGTCCCACACCCCAGATTTAAACCTCATCGATTTACAAACCCAACGTTAAAAAAGTAATAGGAGAAAAAAAATCTACCCAAAATGGACACCAACAAACCATATTGTGTCTATTTCAAAAGTTAGCATTGAAAATAAAAATTATTAAACCACAAAAAGCTTGTAAAACTACACTATATATATTATTTTTCTGTTATAGAACAAATCTACCGAAGTTGAAATAAATTCTCAAACCCATGATAAAATTATATATAAACATATGTGAATTACTCAAATGTCTTTATTAGTCTTTATTAATTACGTTGTATGAGGAAACCAAAAAATGAAAATACAAAGAAGGAAAAGCCACCGAACAATACTAGCCTGCCTGGGTCTGGATTTGCCTCTCCCCAACTAGTCTGGATTTGCCTCTCCCCAACTAGTCTGGATTTGCCTCTCCCCAACTAGTCTGGATTTGCCTCTCCCCAACTAGTCTGGATTTGCCTCTCCCCAACTAGTCTGGATTTGCCTCTCCCCAACTAGTCTGGATTTGCTTCTCCCAACTAGTCTGGATTTGCTTCTCCCCAACTAGTCTGGATTTGCTTCTCCCAACTAGTCTGGATTTGCCTCTCCCCAACTAGTCTGGATTTGCTTCTCCCCAACTAGTCTGGATTTGCTTCTCCCCAACTAGTCTGGATTTGCTTCTCCCAACTAGTCTGGATTTGCTTCTCCCAACTAGTCTGGATTTGCCTCTCCCCAACTAGTCTGGATTTGCCTCTCCCCAACTAGTCTGGATTTGCCTCTCCCCAACTAGTCTGGATTTGCTTCTCCCAACTAGTCTGGATTTGCTTCTCCCAACTAGTCTGGATTTGCTTCTCCCAACTAGTCTGGATTTGCCTCTCCCCAACTAGTCTGGATTTGCCTCTCCCCAACTAGTCTGGATTTGCCTCTCCCCAACTAGTCTGGATTTGCTTCTCCCCAACTAGTCTGGATTTGCTTCTCCCAACTAGTCTGGATTTGCTTCTCCCCAACTAGTCTGGATTTGCTTCTCCCAACTAGTCTGGATTTGCTTCTCCCCAACTAGGATCCTTTTTTGGTCATTTTCAGTATCCCTGCTCTAAACAGAAGCAAACCCAAAGGCAAACGGAAATCATTACACAGCTGAAGTAAAAACGGACAGCGGGGATATAAACAGGTTAGCATGTTGAAGGGTCGAAATCTCAACAGCATGTTTTCGTTTACAGCTGGAGAATTGACACAGACAAATAAGAAATGGCTTCCTCAATAACTTAGCAGTGCTTTTGATCTTTATGACCACATTCCCAAAATATGTTGAAAAGAAACATTGAACATCCATTGAGAGATTAATATTTTATCAAGTATTTTTACAAATTGTTTTTCTGCCTCTCTTCTCCCTGTCTCTCTCTGTCTTGCTGGTAAACGCCTCAGCTTCACATCTCCAACAAAATGGCTCCAGTGACAAAAAGAAAACCATTCACAAACTCTTCAAACTTTATGAACGCAGAGAAAAAACGTAAAAGTCTTCAAACGAAAACTCAGGGGACAACATCAGAGAAACAAAAAAAAAATGGATCCTTTCAGCGATAAGACGGCCCAGCCTGGCAGCGGTTCAATCTGTGTTGTCATGCCACTGACCATACGGCTTGACAAAACAGAGCAAACAGCTCGGGAACCAGGCTAAGGCTGACTGGCCTCCTAACCACAAAGCCTTATCTTCAGCCCAACATAACATGGGTCTTTAGCGAGACAAGCAACCCGTGTAACCCCAGAACCACGGCACAAATGCCCCATCCGACATATATACACACTGCACTATGTTTGGCCGGCGTCCAATGGGATCGGGTCCGACAGATTGTGCTACGGAGGCAACAGTGAACCATTTAGAACGTCTCCAAGGGCCAAGACCATTTACCTGTCAGACTACTCTGATTCAGACTGCTCTGACAGGTAGCATTTTATTTGGAGCCTTTCCGCTATGCAGCGTGAATAATGACTGTCATTGATTAATAATCCTCAGTCCATCCTAATCAGTGCCAGATGTGAATAGGTACTCTCATAAATGGGTCTCAGAAGTCACCCTATTCTGCCTCGGGTTCTGGTCACAAATAGTGCACTAAAAAGGCAATAGGGTCCTATTTGGTGTGACGCATTTAAAGGGGCGTTTGATCAGTTACTGAGCCTCACAGCATAAACTGCTTAGTGAAGACTAATGGAGGGCAATTTTCTTGTCTGGGGACAAAAATATATATATATACTTCTCCCAATGGTTGGGTTTTAGAGATGTCATTTTCATTTTTCCTTCTCTAGGCATGTCAAACCTCCCAAAAAAAACAAAAAACGATGAATTCACATCATTAATCGGAGAAACCTCCTCCTAGGGACACTCAGACCGCGCACTTTTGAATAAAGTGCAACTGGCACTGGTGGATGTAGTGTGTAGTACAGGGAATAGGGAACCATTTGGTAGTGTGTAGTACAGGGAATAGGGCACCATTTGGTAGTGTGTAGAACAGGGAATAGGGCACCATTTGGTAGTGTGTAGTACAGGGAATAGGGCACCATTTGGTAGTGTGTAGTACAGGGAATAGGGCACCATTTGGTAGTGTGTAGTACAGGGAATAGGGCACCATTTGGTAGTGTGTAGTACAGGGAATAGGGCACCATTTGGTAGTGTGTAGTACAGGGAATAGGACACCATTTGGTAGTTTGTAGTAAAGAGAATAGGGCACCATTTGATAGTGTGTAGTACAGGGAACAGGGCACCATTTGGTAGTGTGTAGTACATGGAATAGGGCACCATTTGGTAGTGTGTAGTACAGGGAATAGGACACCATTTGGTAGTGTGTAGTACAGGGAATAGGACACCATTTGGTAGTGTGTAGTACAGGGAATAGGGCACCATTTGGTAGTGTGTAGTACAGGGAATAGGGCACCATTTGGTAGTGTGTAGTACAGGGAATAGGGCACCATTTGGTAGTGTGTAGTACAGGGAATAGGGCACCATTTGGTAGTGTGCAGTACAGGGAATAGGGCACCATTTGGTAGTGTGTAGTACAGGGAATAGGACACCATTTGGTAGTGTGTAGTACAGGGAATAGGACACCATTTGGTAGTGTGTAGTACATGGAATAGGGCACCATTTGGTAGTGTGTAGTACAGGGAATAGGGCACCATTTGGTAGTGTGTAGTACAGGGAATAGGGCACCATTTGGTAGTGTGCAGTACAGGGAATAGGGCACCATTTGGTAGTGTGTAGTACAGGGAATAGGACACCATTTGGTAGTGTGTAGTACAGGGAATAGGACACCATTTGGTAGTGTGTAGTACAGGGAATAGGGCACCATTTGGTAGTGTGTAGTACAGGGAATAGGGCACCATTTGGTAGTGTGTAGTACAGGGAATAGGGCACCATTTGGTAGTGTGTAGTACAGGGAATAGGGCACCATTTGGTAGTGTGTAGTACAGGGAATAGGACACCATTTGGTAGTGTGCAGTACAGGGAATAGGGCACCATTTGGTAGTGTGTAGTACAGGGAATAGGACACCATTTGGTAGTGTGTAGAACATGGAATAGGGCACCATTTGGTAGTGTGTAGTACAGGGAATAGGGCACCATTTGGTAGTGTGTAGTACAGGGAATAGGGCACCATTTGGTAGTGTGTAGTACAGGGAATAGGGCACCATTTGGTAGTGTGCAGTACAGGGAATAGGACACCATTTGGTAGTGTGCAGTACAGGGAATAGGGCACCATTTGGTAGTGTGTAGTACAGGGAATAGGACACCATTTGGTAGTGTGTAGTACAGGGAATAGGACACCATTTGGTAGTGTGTAGTACAGGGAATAGGACACCATTTGGTAGTGTGTTATACAGGGAATAGGGCACCATTTGGTAGTGTGTAGTACAGGGAATAGGACACCATTTGGTAGTGTGCAGTACAGGGAATAGGACACCATTTGGTAGTGTGTAGCACAGGGCACCATTTGGTGGAACGTCAGGTTTTTGTCACAACACAAGGAAGCATTTTATCCCTCTAACAGTCGTTGTACTTCCTCACCTTGTCTCTAATCATTTGTGTATTAGCTTAAGTGATACACATCATTTTCTGAGGCTCGCCTTTGACAGATGAGATTTGTGCTCGAGCCAAGTTAGTTGGAAAGACTTACATTATCTGAATAACCTTGTTCCCTCTCTACCTTTCCTGCTCCTCCTGTGCTTTGGACAGAGAGAATAATCTTTTGATAATGACGTGAGAACATTCCTACACAATATGGTTGGAGGCAGTTTGAGAGAACGCGCATTCACTACTATCTCATTAGACAAAAGACATGGTCAAAAATAAGCTTTTTGGTTCAAAAGGATAGAGAGGAAAATAGCCTAGACTTGCTCTCTGCCATGGAGACACTTCAAAACTCCTTTCAACACCCAGACACAATGTGTTTCTTCTCAAAGACCTAGCAGGGTAGAACAACGGTCCCAGAGACACTATCTGCGTAAAGGAAAGTGTGCGCAGCTCCACAGACTAGTGGTTATCAAGTGTCTGAGAGGACTGGAGGACTCTGGCCGGCCCATGAGGGTGAGCTGGATAATTATATTGTTTATATTAGTCACAAAGTCCCTGCGTCATATTATGGACCGAACCAATGCAGAAGAAGTTCTAGGAGTTCTATTCATATTGTCCATAACTCCCATATCTGGACTTGCTACAGTTGCTACTGGTTTTATTTTATGTATATCTGTCACGGATCCGTACAGGTGAAGTGCAGAAGGAGCGAGATGCAGAGCCAGATAATCACGTTCGTCGTATTTAATTGTAGTCTACAACAAACATAGAACAACGAACGGACAAAACTATACTGACGATAAATGAAATGCGCTTACACAAAGCGACTTGTACATTTACAAACACAACAGTATCAATAGGACTTATACACAACACTCACCTACAACGACACGTAACGTAAAATAATATCAAGCACCAGTGAACCTAACCAGGGGACTTAAATAGCCTACTGATACAAACCTATGCCCGGTGCTTAATTAACCCAACTCAAAACAGCTGTGCTCCTAATTACAATATACATACACAGAAGTGCTCTCCCAACCACCCTGTGTACAGCACAGCTCACCCAATATGTTACAGTATCCCCCACTAAAAGGCTGGCTTCCAGATAGCCTAACCAAAAGGAAGGGGAACAGAGGAGACATATATTGTCCGTTCAACCCGGAGGCGGGCGGGACAGTTAGTCCAGCCCTCTTTGGGCGTTCGACAGTCTGCAGCAATCTTGGGCGGCAGCCATCGTGGCGTCGTGGCGGCGGCCATCGTGGCGTCGTGGCGGCGGCCATCGTGGCGTCGTGGCGGCGGCCATCGTGAGCGTAGTCGTGGCGGCGGCCATCGTGAGCGTAGTCCTGGCGGCGGCCATCGTGAGCGTAGTCCTGGCGGCGGCCATCGTGAGCGTAGTCCTGGCGGCGGCCATCGTGAGCGTAGTCGTGGCGGCGGCCATCGTGAGCGTAGTCGTGGCGGCGGCCATCGTGAGCGTAAATCGCGTGGCGCGGCCTTCGTGGGCGTGCGGCAGCCATTGTGGGCGGCGATGCGGCAGCCATTGTGGGCGGCGTGCGGCAGCCATTGTGGGCGGCGATGCGGCAGCCATCTTGGGCGGCGCGTGCGGCAGCCATCTTGGGCGCGGGCGTGACGGCGGGGGCCATCGTGGACGCTGGCGTGACGGCGGGGGCCATCGTGGACGCTGGCGTGACGGCGGCAGCCATCTTGGGCGCTGGCGTGACGACGGCAGCCATCTTGGGCGCTGGCGTGACGACGACGGCAGCCATCTTGAGCGCTGGCGTGACGGCAACAGCCATCTTGGGCGCGGGCGTGACGGCGGGAGCCATCGTGGACGTGGGCGTGACGACGGAGCCATCTTGGGCGCTGGCGGGACGACGGCAGCCATCTTGGGCGCTGGCGGGACGGCAGGAGCCATCGTGGGACGCTGGCGTGACGGCGGCAGCCATCTTGGGCGCTGGCGTGACGGCAGGAGCCTTCTTTGGCGCTGGCGTGACGGCGGCAGCCATCTTGAGCGCTGGCGTGACGGCAACAGCCATCTTGAACGCTGGCGTGACGGCGGGAACCATCGTGGACGCTGGCGTGACGGCAACAGCCATCTTGAGCGCTGGCGGGACGGCGGGAGCCATCGTGGACGCTGGCGAGACGGCGGCAGCCATCTTGAGCAGCTGGCTGGGGACGGCGGCAGCCATCTTGAGCGCTGGCGTGACGGCAACAGCCATCTTGAACGCTGGCGTGACGGCAACAGCCATCTCAGGCGCAGGCGTGACGGCGACCATCTCAGGCGCAGGCGTGGTGGCGACCATCTCAGGCGCAGGCGTGGTGGCGACCATCTCAGGCGCTGGCTCCTGTAAGTCCAGCCATGTCCTCCACCACGTCCTAATAATGGCAGTGGGCTGGTCATCCAACCCCTCCGGGGTTTTTCTGTCCCTGACGTCGGCGGCAGAAAAGGGTCTTCCCACGGCGGGGTAGTGGCTGTAGCTCCAGGGGTTTCCCTCCCCCTGTCTGCAGCCCCGGAGCAGTGGGGGCCGTTCCTGCAGCACCAGGACCGTGGGTGTTCTCTCCGCGGTCCTCCCGGAACACCTCCTTAGCTCCCCCAAAAACCTTCTTGGGACGCCTTCGGGGGTGCCCTCTTGCCTTCCTCCGGGAAGGACCGCGGACCCGATGTAATCAGCCCTGATAGCTGCATAGGTGGTTCGTAGCCAAAGTAAGCGCGGAGACGCCTATACTCCTCCTGGGGTGTCTCCGGCTTAAACCAGTCCCACTGCTCCGTGGGGTGACGGTAGGAGTAAATCTCCCCGGAGGTGTAGCAATAATCTCCGGGGAAACCTCTCTCCGTCAGGCTCTGCTCGCTCATTTCGTCGGCTTGATATTCTGTCACGGATCCGTACAGGTGAAGTGCAGAAGGACCGAGATGCAGAGCCAGGTAATCACGTTCGTCGTATTTAATTGTAGTCTACAACAAACATAGAACAACGAACGGACAAAACTATACTGACGATAAATGAAATGCGCTTACACAAAGCGACTTGTACATTTACAAACACAACAGTATCAATGGGACTTATACACAACACTCACCTACAACGACACGTAACGTAAAATAATATCAAGCACCAGTGAACCTAACCAGGGGACTTAAATAGCCTACTGATACAAACCTATGCCCGGTGCTTAATTAACCCAACTCAAAACAGCTGTGCTCCTAATTACAATATACATACACAGAAGTGCTCTCCCAACCACCCTGTGTACAGCACAGCTCACCCAATATGTTACAATATCTTTATATCATATAATTTTTTGATTATTGTGTAGACGTCGCGTGCAATGTGCACATGAATTTAATTGTTCTGAATCAATATATTGTTCGTTATGAAAAGAAAACGTCACTTCGTTGTTGCTGGAAAAAACCTGTTCGGCGGAGATATCTGGGAAGTTCTCACAAACAAACCACAGTGACTTCCATCCATGTTGTTTCAGGAGAAGCTGCGAAGTTCAGCAAACCACAAATACCTGTTACCTTGATCGTAAACTTCACTGAGCAAAGCAAGCCGATAATTATGAAAATCATTCTTTAACCGGTTCAGTGTTGATCACGAGACAGCTCCTTCATTTGAGAAGGTCATCTTCATGAGCAAGAACGGTCACGGAGAACATCATGAACAGTGCTGACCTCCTGGTGACCTCCTGGTGGCTTCACATCTTTCACATAGGACATCAGATATGTCAACGCCTGAGATGAAGATGTAGACAAGAACAGGGTTAATCAAATACCTCTGATCTCGTGTGTTTGGGAACCGTCTATCTCCACTGGTGGAACCCAATACAGAAGGACATCTACATTAGAACCGTGTTAGCTGATGTCAAAGCAGTGGCAAGTCTTCCACGGAAACACAGAACATAACCAGGTCTTTGTCTCTGTGTAGAAGGGACAGATTCTCATCTCTGGGTTTTATGCTGCGTTTGCACTGTCAGTGGATTCCATTTGTTCAGACACTATTGTGTTTGCATCCACCTTTATGTTTCCTTGTTTAATTGCCAAACTGAATTGTTTTCTTATGTTTAACTCTCTGTTAGTTCCCTAATGAGTTGGTCATGTCAGGCACCTCCTGTTAGTTCCCTGGCAACTTAATTGTGCGATTGCTCTTTCTTTGTGTGCGTGAGGGATTGTTGTGATACAAATGTGTGTTCTGCACTGTTTCTATATTATTCAGTTTATCTCTTTCATCTCATTTTGATAAACATGTATTGTTCCTTCCTAGTTTCAACCTCAATCATTAAAGTTGGACAAAAGATCATAATTGACTCCAGCTTAGTGTTAATTGGATTTGCTATCTGTGATATCATCTCATGAAAACGGGGGAATAAACGGACAGGAGAGGGGATGGAAAGGGGAGAGATGAGGTGTGGGAGGGGAACATGGGATGGATGTGGAGGAGAGGAGGATGGGAGTGGAGGAGAAGATAGGAGGAGAAGAGTGGAGGAAGGGAGTGGAGGAGAAGAGAGAAGGAGAAGAGTGGAGGATGGGAGAGGAGGAAGGGAGTGGATGATGGGAGAGGAGGAGAAGAGAGGAGGAGAAGAGTGGAGGATGGGAGAGGAGGAGAAGAGAGAAGGAGAAGAGTGGAGGATGGGAGAGGAGGAGAAGAGAGGAGGAGAAGAGTGGAGGAAGGGAGAGGAGGAGAAGAGAGAAGGAGAAGAGTGGAGGATGGGAGTGGAGGAAGGGAGTGGAGGATGGGAGAGGAGGAGAAGAGAGAAGGAGAAGAGTGGAGGATGGGAGAGGAGGAGAAGAGAGAAGGAGAAGAGTGGAGGAAGGGAGAGGAGGAGAAGAGAGAAGGAGAAGAGTGGAGGATGGGAGAGGAGGAGAAGAGAGAAGGAGAAGAGTGGAGGATGGGAGAGGAGGAGAAGAGAGGAGGAGAAGAGTGGAGGAAGGGAGAGGAGGAGAAGAGAGAAGGAGAAGAGTGGAGGATGGGAGTGGAGGAGAAGAGAGAAGGAGAAGAGTGGAGGATGGGAGAGGAGGAGAAGAGAGAAGGAGAAGAGTGGAGGATGGGAGAGGAGGAGAAGAGAGAAGGAGAAGAGTGGAGGATGGGAGAGGAGGAGAAGAGAGAAGGAGAAGAGTGGAGGATGGGAGAGGAGGAGAAGAGAGAAGGAGAAGAGTGGAGGATGGGAGAGGAGGAGAAGAGAGGAGGAGAAGAGTGGAGGAGAAGAGTGGAGGATGGGAGAGGAGGAGAAGAGAGAAGGAGAAGAGTGGAGGATGGGAGAGGAGGAGAAGAGAGGAGGAGAAGAGTGGAGGATGGGAGAGGAGGAGAAGAGAGGAGGAGAAGAGAGGAGGAGAGGAGAAAACAAGAGTAGAGTAGAGGATGAGAGTGAAGGAGATAGAGAAGAAGACGATGACATTGGCTAGTCCCCCATGGTGAAGTCCCAGTGTTTGGTTAAAACTGAACAGGACATCCCAGTGTTTGGTTAAAACTGAACAGGACATCCCAGTGTTTGGTTAAAACTGAACAGGACATCCCAGTGTTTGGTTAAAACTGAACAGGATATCCCAGTGTTTGGTTAAAACTGAACAGGACATCCCAGTGTTTGGTTAAAACTGAACAGGACATCCCAGTGTTTGGTTAAAACTGAACAGGACATCCCAGTGTTTGGTTAAAACTGAACAGGACATCCCAGTGTTTGGTTAAAACTGAACAGGATATCCCAGTGTTTGGTTAAAACTGAACAGGACATCCCAGTGTTTGGTTAAAACTGAACAGGACATCCCAGTGTTTGGTTAAAACTGAACAGGACATCCCAGTGTTTGGTTAAAACTGAACAGGACATCCCAGTGTTTGGTTAAAACTGAACAGGACATCCCAGTGTTTGGTTAAAACTGAACAGGACATCCCAGTGTTTGGTTAAAACTGGAAAGGATATCCCAGTGTTTGGTTAAAACTGAACAGGACATCCCAGTGTTATATCTGGAAAGCATAGGAAAATACCTCATCTTCTGAAAAAATAGACTTTTTTTCGTATTTGCCATGAAAAAATCGATTAACACCCCATCTGTTCTGGTCTCTCTCAGTCTCTCCACTCTTCTCTCCCTGTCTCTCTCTCAGTCTCTCCACTCTTCTCTCCCTGTCTCTCTGAGTCTCTCCACTCTTCTCTCCCTGTCTCTCTCTCAGTCTCTCCACTCTTCTCTCCCTGTCTCTCTCTCAGTCTCTCCATTCTTCTCTCCCTGTCTCTCTCTCAGTCTCTCCGCTCTTCTCTCCCTGTCTCTCTGAGTCTCTCCGCTCTTCTCTCCCTGTCTCTCTCTCAGTCTCTCCGCTCTTCTCTCCCTGTCTCTCTCTGAGTCTCTCCACTCTTCTCTCCCTGTCTCTCTCTCAGTCTCTCCGCTCTTCTCTCCCTGTCTCTCTCAGTCTCTCCACTCTCTCCCCCTGTCTCTCCATTTCTCCCTACCTACTCAGTAAATGTGAGGGACATACCCGTCTGCAGATATGTGTCAGGTGTGAGCGAGTTATTGAAGGTAAAAAGAAAAATACACAAGAACATATCCACATTCAGTGAACATTCAATGAAGGGAATTTGTACTATGTGTACATCTAGAGCTCACCTTGCCAGTAGAAGGCAAACGTTTCTATTTGTTTCATTTACATTTCAATACGTCTTTATTTACATTAGCCCAGGGGAGAGGGAAAAAATGACAACGTCTAAACACATTTCTTTGAACCAAACTGTCAGACACAGTTGTGTATAAGAACGCCTATTCTTATTCTATACAATGTGTTTGCAATGCATGCTGGGATAGAACCCAAGGCCATTTTCATTTCAGTACCAGCCTATCAGAATAGAAAACGTTGTTTCTCTCCGGGCATAATATATGTCTAGTTGATTTTTAAAGGAAAACGAGAACACATAGTGAGGATTTAATGAATGGATCAACTGAGAATAGAACAGTCAGTGGTGACGGTGTGACGGGTGCTACAATATGGAACTAAAAATAATAAGACAAGGGCCGATAATGACAAAAAAACTACCCTAACCTGAACCCTAACCTACATATCCCTGGTCAAACGTAGTGCCCTATATAGGGAAACGGGTGCCATTTTGTCACGTGTTTATTATAGTCCGAACCACAGACAGGAAGACTGACATGTATGAATGTGAAAAGCTGTCAGTTTCCGTGAGCATTCAACAGGGATGAGAATGGAAGGATAGTTATGTTATAGACGTGTATATTAGACAAGTGGCTCATTAAAACAAAACAGAAACTAACAAATGTCAGCTTCAAGATCTTTCCTAAAGACCCAAACATTTTATTTCTGAGATCTAGACAGAGAGAAATACAATGTCCAGATTACTTCCAAGTTGAGATTGCCTCCAAGTTGTGATCTGACGTGAAATAGTAAGTTATTAAACTATGACATAGCTGGGATATTATATTGTCCCATAATTCTCTTGGTGTTGCCATAACAGACGGTGAAATCCTCTGGTAGTCAATAGCCCGCCTGTCAGACCAGCATCCAGCATGAGTTTATCCACCTGGCTAATGTCTTAAAGGGACGCGAAACACAACACAATATTCTTAAAATATATTTTCCATCCAGGCTTCCCTTTGGTTCCACGTGTTCTCTGAGGCTGTCGATGTACAGGAAACAAATGGAGCCCTATTCCAATCAGTCTAGTCCGTTTTGGAGGAACAGGGTTCTGCTCAACAGACGAGCACAGAGAACTAGGGTTCTATTTGTGACACCTTGTTTTATTACAAAAACTACTGACAGAACTTCTCCCCTGGATCAACCATAACCCAACGATTGATACTAGGTTTGAGGCAGCTTGATGAGCGGCAGATACATTACAGATAATTCCCGATTCCAGCTGGGGCCACACAAACACATTCCTTCATCCATTACTAGATACTTCCCTCTCTCCTTCTGTTTCTTACCAGGTTCCTCTACATACAGCCATCTCTCCCTCCCCCTCTCCCCTCTCCCTCCCTCTCCCTCACCCTCTCTCTCCCTCTCTCTATGCCTCTTTCATTGTCTCCCTCTCTCCCTCCCCCTCTCCCCTCTCCCTCCCTCTCCCTGTCTCCCTCTCTCCCTCACCCTCTCTCTCCCTCTCTCTATGTCTCTTTCATTCTCTCTCTCTCTCTCTTTGCCTCTATCGCTCTCTTGGTCGCTGTCTGTCTCTCTCCATCTCTGTCATTCACACCCACACACACCCACACACCCACACACACCCACACACACCCACCCACACACACCCACACACATAGGGGGGGTCCCATAGGGGGCGTGTCCCAAATGGGCTCCTCCACTGTGCACTAGTTATTAGCAGAGCCTTCTTAAGCCCGCAGAGAAGTGTGCAGTATTTTGGATGCAGGCTTTGTGTACAGATGGCACATTCAACAGGCCCCAGATCAGCCCCCACCCATCAGAACAGCAATTACCCCGCTAATAATAAGAGCTCATTCATCTCTAATGGCCGGTCGCTACTAATAAAGTATGATGGAACTGTTGTTCTGTTTTCCCCCAAAAGCTGACAGTGAGTAAATAAAGTGTGCAGGCGACAGTCAACTCGTTTGTCTGACTGAATTGGCTGGCCATCAGGACACATCATCAACAAACCAGCGTGACGTCCCGGATCTGATTCGTGGTGGACAGGAAGGTAATGGTGAAAGGCAGAGGTTAAACCTTCACAATAAGAGCGCGGTTACTATGAAAAATACATGAATGAAAAATGTGAGCATTGTTTCAAGTGGCTGTATTAGCTGAACATCTGCAGAACACGATTTAAACATGTTTACCATGATTCATGGGTTCCATGGTCAATGTGGACCATACAGAATAAGCACAGAGTAAACACAGAACCCGAGGCAGGGTAACAGAACCCATGGCAGGGTAACAGAACTCATGGCAGGGTAACAGAACCCATGGCAGGGTAACAGAACCCATGGCAGGGTAACAGAACCCATGGCAGGGTAACAGGGTCATTCACAATCGGGAACTTACATTTAGACGGCAGGTCGTAGCCCCCTGTGATCTTGGCGTTGCCGGTTTCACAGCCGTTAAGCGTGTAGCACTCATCACAGAGGCAGGGCCCAGCAGCCTTGTGTATACAACCGTCCACTGGAGAGTGGGAGGGGAGAGAGAAGGAGGGAGGGGGAGAGAGAGGGACAGAGGGAGAGAGGGGGGAGAGAGGGAGGGAGGTGAAAGAGAGGGATAGGGTGAGGGGAGAGAGGGAGGGGGAAAGGGAGAAGAGAGGGAGAGAGGGGGAAGAGAGAGGAAGATAGAAATGTCAATATAATTCCTACCATCAATACCATGAATGAATACTTTACTTACGTATTATTATCTTCTTTGTATGGTTGTCCTTCGTGATTTCAGACATTTTATATGATTACGACTTTTCTCCTTTTTCACAGGACTGACCTTGCCAGTCATAATTAATAAAAAGATGATAAAAATAGTTATTACAGACATAAAAAAATTGTAACAAAGCCTTGTTCACACAGGCTGTTAGATGAGTCTCTAAGCCAAACCATACACACATTAAATTAAAATCTGCTGCATGCGTTCAATGGAATCATATATTCAACCCCCTTACAGGCCAAAATCAAATCATATTTTTATGACTTGTAAGTTCTCTGGCACTTCCAAGGCACTCTGTTGACAGTTTGACAAAAAACATTTGGTGGCCTTTTATCTATTTACAAAGAAATGACTGAGCGTGTTAGCAAGCTAAAAAGCTTGCTAGCTTTAAGACTGCTATGGCAAGCCAAACAGTATTTGATCAGAAAACTGGCTTTAAAATTCTACATGACTAGAAACCAAGAAGGACATTTTCGATGGAAGGCGGTGCATACGTTATCTTCTGAGTGACAGCTAGCGAAACCATGTATTAGCCATCACATGAACAAGTGTTTTTACATTAGCTAATAGCATTAAACCCAGAGCATTGCCATTGCTTGCTCTGCCAACTGTAACTAATGTACAGACTCACAACTAGTGAGCATGTGTTAGCTAGTTAGTTTGGAAACTAGTGAGCACGTGTTAGCTAGTTAGCTTGGAAACTAGTGAGCACGTGTTAGCTAGTTAGCTTGGAAACTAGTGAGCACGTGTTAGCTAGTTAGCTTGGAAACTAGTGAGCACGTGTTAGCTAGTTAGCTTGGAAACTAGTGAGCATGTGTTAGCTAGTTAGCTTGGAAATCGGTACCCGGTTTATACGAGCAATAAGGAACAAGGGGGTGTGATATATTGCCATTATACCACGACTAATCTCTAATCACTCGCTGTCGTGATGTGGTCGCACACCACAAATCTCCATGTTCGTTTTTACTCAGACAGACTAGCAGAATGAAGTGTGAGGCAGGACCAACACAGTGATTGGTTTTCCACAGCTCGTGAGACTTGGATCTTCTAAGTTTTCAATGTGTTATTGGCCCAGATATGGCAAGTCAGGCCCTCTTCACCTTCTCGGCAGCATCAGAAGAGGCTTCTGGATAGGCAGCAACCACTGCTCGTGTTATTTGGCCACTGTAGCAAAAGCTGCTGGTAAATATTAACAGGAATAAATTAGCTTCTGTTTCTACATGACTCCTAACGCCTCTACAGAGGAGACACATGAAATCACCTACGAGGCACCCACACAAACACAACAAACACTCACTCACACGAACGAACACACACACACCAACTTTCTGTTATCATCAGCTAGGGAACAGTTCGGCACATCTTAACGGCAAGCTGCGATGCTTTATTGGTTTATATCATGTTCTCTGTGGTAGGAGGACTAAATATGTTACATGTGGATTTGTGTTCCCATTCTGTCCTATTCCTTCCTGCTTGATGGGTGTCATGCTTCCCCCGGGTAAAGCCTTGCCCACTAAGGTGTGCGTGTGCGTGTGTGTGTGTCTGGTGCCATGTTAAGGCTGTTGGACGGGTTTGATGGATGGTATGTCTCAGTAGAACAGGCAGACAGCTAGAGATCCACATTATCAGTCTCCCAGAGCCCAACGCCCCATCTGATGGTCCCTTATCAATCATAGTGAAACATCATAAAAAAGTCCTGGTGCTGTAAAAACGCTCCTCACACGACGCCGCTGGATAACATCAGCGTCAGCAAGACCGTAGGGGAGACGACGGAGGCACGGATGGAGATATCTGCTGTGGATATAACCCGGTGGAAAATAAGGTGGTGGGAGAAGTGGAGGAGAAGTAGAGGAGGAAAAGTGATGGGAAGAGGAGATGGAGAAGAACCAGGAGGAGAGACAGGAAATGAGACATGTGGAGAAACAGGAGGAGAGACAGGAGGAGAGACAGGAGGAGAGACAGGAGGAGAGACAGGAGGAGAGACAGGAGGAGAGACAGGAGGAGAAACAAGTTAAAGAAAAAGAAAAATTGAAATAAAGAACAAGAGGAAGAATAAGAGGAAGAGGAAGAGAAGACAACAAAAAGGAATAAACAACACTAAGAGGAGCAACATAGAGAAGGAAGGAGGAAGGTGGGATGAAGGCAGTAAAGGCATGGCTACTTTAATTGAGGCCTGGGAGAAGAATGATCCAAAAGGAGGTGCAGGAAGATACCATGCAGACATATTTGTTTTCTATGTGTCTCAGGGACCTGTATTTTATCTGGAATCACACTGAAATGGAGAGCTCAGCTGATGAGGTCTGATCAGAGACATCACAGATGTTTGCTTTTTCACTATCTCAGAATCAGAGATGCCCCAGCGGCCAAAACCTTGGTAACCTTGACAAAGAGGCTAATCAGTCATCAAAAGCCCAGGACAGGTCCGTTTGGCACATTCAGAACCACAAACAAACCAGAATGCAGTGTTTACATATTGAGCAACGCCCCTTCAGACACAAAATGTCTGTCAGACTCTTGTGTTCTGCGAGCGTGTGCATCTGTGTGTGTGTGTGTGTGTGTGTGTGTGATGGTTTCACCAGTGAGAAACCAAAGCGGAGTTAAAGGTACAATTCACAGAAATTCAATCCAATTCGGTGGATCCATTTCCTAAGCATTGCCTCCAAACGCTAATGTGTTGTCATGCGTGGCAGATATAGCGTTGAAGTCATGGTAGCATTGCATCCAAATACTGTATCGCTCACACTTAATAGGTTAGCCAAATGACTAGGTCACTATTGTATCTCTGGAACAGGGTTCTATTTAGGACACAGAAAAACATATACTAAAGTGAACCTGCTCATCTGAACAGTCCATTAACACATTATAAAACACGGAACTCTGTTCAATGTCAACAATGTTTGATGATTAATGGTCACACAGATCTGTATCTCTGACAATCACCTATTATCTCATTATCTCAGATCGTTTCCCACGCTAACATGACCACACCACATACACTCTCTCTGTCTCTGTCTCTCTCGCCCTCTCCATCTCATTCTCACTTAGTCTCTCTCAGTCTGTGCCTGTCCGTCTGCCTCTGTCCGTCCGCCTCTGTCCGTCCGCCTCTGTCCGTCCGCCTCTGTCCGTCCGCCTCTGTCCGTCCGCCTCTGTCCGTCCGCCTCTGTCCGTCCGCCTCTGTCCGTCCGCCTCTGTCCGTCCGCCTCTGTCTGTCCGCCTCTGTTCGTCCGCCTCTGTCCGTCCGCCTCTGTCCGTCCGCCTCTGTCCGTCTGCCTCTGTCCGTCTTGAATAAGATATACACTACAGACTGTTTGGCAGCTTTAGGTCAACCAGCCAAGCAACAGGCCACCCATCTGGACTCCCAACAACAAAGAGATGTGAGCAATTGTGAAGCTGAATCTTAATTCCATACCACTTCAAAGTTGTACAGCACCTGGACACAATATAACTTTCTCTGAGAGCAGGTGAGATTTCCCATGCCCCCGGACCCCTGTAGCGCAACACCTTGAGCAGATGGGGAATGAACAGGGTTTCCCTGTAAGGAATCGCCCTGCCCCCATCCCCGCCCCTGTCCCCGCCCCCATCCCTGTCCCCGCCCACTTATCCAAAGAGATCCCTCTCCAAAAAGAACTCCACAAATTACACACATATCGCCTCATGGGTAATATCAGTGTGGGGTGTTGGGTAATATCAGTGTGGGGTGTTGGGTAATATCAGTGTGGGGTGTTGGGTAATATCAGTGTGGGGTGTTGGGTAATATCAGTGTGGGGTGTTGGGTAATATCAGTGTGGGGTGTTGGGTAATATCAGTGTGGGGTGTTGGGTAATATCAGTGAGGGGTGTTGGGTAATATCAGTGTGGGGTGTTGGGTAATATCAGTGTGGGGTGTTGGGTAATATCAGTGTGGGGTGTTGGGTAATATCAGTGTGGGGTGTTGGGTAATATCAGTGTGGGGTGTTGGGTAATATCAGTGTGGGGTGTTGGGTAATATCAGTGTGGGGTGTTGGGTAATATCAGTGTGGGGTGTTGGGTAATATCAGTGTGGGGTGTTGGGTAATATCAGTGTGGGGTGTTGGGTAATATCAGTGTGGGGTGTTGGGTAATATCAGTGTGTTGGGTGTTGGGGGTAATATCAGTGTGGGTAATATCAGTGTGGGGTGGGTAATATCAGTGTGGGGTGTTGGGTAATATCAGTGTGGGGTGTTGGGTAATATCAGTGTGGGGTGTTGGGTAATATCAGTGTGGGGTGTTGGGTAATATCAGTGTGGGGTGTTGGGTGTGTGTAATATCAGTGTGGGTTGTTAGCTAAAATCAGTGTGGGGTGTTGGGTAATATTAGTGTGGGGTGTTGGGTAATATTAGTGTATGTAATATCAGTGTGGGGTGTTGGGTAATATCAGTGTGGGGTGTTGGGTAATGTCAGTGTGGGGTGTTGGGTAATATAGGTGTGGAGTGTTGGGTAATATCAGTGTGTGTAATCTATTATCTATGACTGATAGACACTGTTATATGAGTGTGTTAGAGGAGACACAGTTCTTATAGAACACATGTCCTGGTTTCCACATTTAGATAACAAAGTAAAAAAGTGTGTGTGTGTCTCTGTGAGACCAACCACAGTTTAGACATCTTAACAACGGCTGTTCTAATTGAACAGAATCCCTCTACAGTTTCAGAATGCGTCCGAAATGAAAATCTATGATCTATGTAGAGCTACACACTAAAGGAGTTTAGTCAAAAGTGGATGAATGGGGGGCTTTTGTGGACCCAGACTAAAGATTCTGCTCCTTGTACACCCACACAAGCAGAGAGACTTCTGGGGAACACACACACACACACGTGTATCCTTCTCCAGTGTGGTTCTGTCAGCGTGGTTCTGTTCAACCCATCTCACATTCCTCTACATTCCTCCAAACTCACATGGACGGACTAACAACGGACTAACCCCAGAACGCAATTCCTCTCAACTAGGATGACGGACAAGGAGGACGACGGGTGAATGGAGGGATGATGAAAAACAAGTAAAAGGTACGGGAAGAGAAGGAGAGTGAGAGAGTGAGAGAGTGAGGGCACATTCAGTTCTCTCCTCACGTATTCTCCTCTGAAAAACAGCATTTCTCGCTCCCTTCTCATTACAATACCTGCTCTCCACTACTCCAGGCTGCGCTTCTGAAACGGTGTCAGCTGCAATCTCCCCCTCCAAATTATTTCCCTGTTCCTCTGGGGTATGGCAGGTTGGTTAGGTTTGGGTTCAGGACTGACTTGGGGAGAGGGGGGTGGGTGGGGGGCTGGCGGGGCGGTGTGCAGGGAGTGTGGAGCCTCCTAATCTAGCGAGGATGGAGAAAATGTTCCAGGTACGTACCCTTGTGACTCTGGACGAGAACGTCTGCTAAGTGACTGAAACGCAAATGGGCTCGGAACGTCTCCCTTCTCCCAAAGCACAACTGACAATCTCACGTCAACTGAGTGTGTATCCCGTATCCATGGCAACAGCATGGTTGGTATTGGTGCCAATCTCACCATCCAGTCCCAAGTCACCCTCATCTCATACACAGAACTGCAACTCTCCCTCTGTCTATTCCAATTCTTCGTTCCTCTATTCTTTTAACACCTCTGTGATTAATTACACCTACAATTACAGCGTGTTCTAATCACCAAATATCACGGAGAAAGATGATGGCATGAATTAGTTCCTATCTTATCTAGGCTGTGTGTGTGTGTGTGTGTGTGTGTGTGTGTGTGTGTCTGTCTGTGTGTGTGTGTCTGTCTGTGTGTGTGTGTGACTGTGTGTGTGTGTGTGTGTGTGTGTGTGTGTGTGTGTGTGTGTGTGTGTGTGTGTGTGTGTGTGTGTGTGTGTGTGTGTGTGTGTGTGTGTGTGTGTGACTGTGTGTGTGTGTGTGTGTGTGTGTGTGTGTGTGTGTGTGTGTGTGTGTGTGTGTGTGTGTGTGTGTGTGTGTGTGTGTGTGTGTGTGTGTGTGTGTGTGTGTGTGTGTGTGTGTGTGTGTGTGTGTGTGTGTGTGTGTGTGTATTTGTCTGTTTACAGCTGAGCGATTATTAAAAACTGTCTCTTCCTTTTCAATGCTGGACCGGTGAATTGTGAAATAAAAAAGGCAATACTGTGTGAAAGTTCCCTGAAGGACGATTATCATGTTAAGTAAAATTATCCTAACATCTACCCGAAACATACATGTAGTAATACCCGTAGTAGTATTACATGAAACCTGCTGATTCCAAAAAATATCTACAGAATCATCAATTTCAATATCAATTCAATATCTGAACAATTTCCTCTCTGTCCTGACTCAATTAACTGATCTAGTTCCTCTGTCCTGACTCCATAAACTGATCTAGTTCCTCTGTCCTGACTCCATAAACTGATCTAGTTCCTCTGTCCTGACTCCATAAACTGATCTAGTTCCTCTGTCCTGACTCAATTAACTGATCTAGTTCTTCTCTGACTTGTTATTTAATGTAATAGTTGTATCAGGGCAGTGGAGTGGTGAAACAGTGGGGGTGGAACGAGGAGGGAGAAAGGAGGGTTGGTTGATTATGAACTATTTTAAGAATTTAATAACAGCAAAAAAATGATCATATCCATGTATGAGACCCAGAAATCATTAGAACCTGTCCCTAGAGAACGCAATGCGGATACATTTTTTTTACAATTAAATTCATTGAATACACTGAAAAAACTAGCAGTTCGTAGAAAATAAATGTAAAAAACATGCTATTTATTCAATTTTTATTGGAAAAATGTAAAGACTGTACAGACACTCAACTGTTATGTTTAGGGTTATGTTAATGGTAATGGTTATGTTTAGGGTAATGGTTATGTTGAGGGTTATGTTTAGGATTATGTTAAGAGTTATGTTTATGTTTATGTTTAGGGTTAAGGGTTATGCTTAGTCAGACAGAATAGGGAAAAACAACATGTGTTTTAGGTGTGTGTGTGTGTGTGTGTGTGTGTGTGTGTGTAACAGCTGTAGACGGCTTGGTGCCAAGCCCCTGCCAGGCAGCAGTCTCTCTCAGGGACTAGACATTATTCCAACTGCTGGACACGTTGATCTGGACACATAGACGTATATCAGGGTCACTGTATCCTGAGCCAGTCTCTGGTACATTCTTCACATTCTAGAGGCTTCTAGTAAACCTTCCTCTTCTCTACTGTCAAGCCATGGCGATGTGCTTCCTGTCAGTCTGCCTGTCACTTAATCTTGGTCTTTCATTTCTAAAAGTGCTAACGTTAACACTCATTTTCCCAAAGTCATAACTTCCCATATAACTACTTTGACACACACACACACACACCTGCAAACACACACGCAGAGTACAAACGCACAGACAAATATTTCACCTTTCTCTTTCACCACCAATATCACACCCATTTTTTCCTGTATGACCTTTGACCCTTCATTTGGTCCACTACTAGAAACAAGCGGTGAGTTGATGTAGCCATTATCAACCTCCAACCAGACAAAATTACTTTTCCCAGCTTCACAATTACAGCTCCCTGGGAGACAGTTACGCGTGTGTGTGTTTGTTTCTGTGTGTGTGCACAACTTTTGATACTGTGGTGAGGACGAAAAGTTTGCGCAAGGAATATTTGACCTTGTGGAGACATTTTACTGAGGAAAGATATAGTTATTGAGTTGCAATTTAATTAGATTTAAGGTTAGGTTAACATTAGGTTTAGATTTAAGGTTAGGTGAACATTAGGTTTAGATTTAGGGTTAGGTTAACATTAGGTTTAGATTTAAGGTTAGGGCTAGGTTAACTCTAACCCATATTGTCATTTGCCATGGGTTACTGTAGAATTTAACACACACACACACACACACACATACACAGAAACACACACACACACACACACACATACATACAGAGACATACACACACAAACACACAGATAGAGACACACACACAGAAACACACACACACACACACACACACAGAGAAACACACACACACACACACACACAGAAACACATACACACACTTATAGACAGACACACAGACACACACACACACACACAGACAGCCAGACAGACAGACAGACACACACACACAGACTCACACACACACACACACACACTTATAGACACACACACAGACACACACACACAGACACAGACACAGACACAGACACAGACACACACACACAGACACAGACACAGACACAGACACACACACACACACACACACACACACACACACACACACACAACACACACAACACACACACACACACCCACACACAGACACACACACACACACACACACACACACAGTACAACATCTTCATGGCCCAGTCTAACAGCAGTGATGTAGCACTCTAACCACTCCTTCCGGACCTTTCCTCTGCGTTTCCTCCGACTGAACACTTACTACTCTTGGAGGAGATCGATTGAACCAACACACATTTTAAACGACACGTAATTAAATGTCCCCTTCTGTAGAAAGCTGCCCTAATTTCTCTGTCCGCGTGACAAATGGCACTCCGTTCACTAAATAGGGCACAGGGCTCTGTTTACAAGCTGAGCATTGTTCAGAGGGAGTGTGCAGTCTGGGACGCAGCCTTTACGAGGCTTTGCTAATAAGGGACCGACTAATGTAGTGAAAACACTCAGAGGTTACAAGAAACCCAATGCCCGAGAGGGCTGATCGCTCGCTATTTAATCAGAGATTACTTCCTGTGGACAAAGTTCAGTAGGCGTGTCACCTAAAGACCTGGATGGTGGAACTCCTCCTGGAGCAGCCAGACCAGGAGGTGAAACTCCCCCTGGACCAGCCTGACCAGGAGGTGAAACTCCCCCTGGAGCAGCCAGACCAGAAGATCCACAGTTTACTATCAGAACATTCAACATCTATTTATCCGCTCTCTAAAACCAGGGAGTCATTCTCAGTTTCACACCACAAGTGAGTTTTGAATTTAACGCAATACTTCATCAGATCAATTTAGGATCAATTTACCCCTGCTCCACCCCCAAGGAAAGATGAACTAATAAGCTCCCCCCCACCCAGGAGAGCTGAACGTAACCCGAAGGAGAGCTGAATGTGACCCCCCAGCCAGGAGAGCTGAACGTGACCCCCCAGGAGACCTGAATGTGACCCCCCAGGAGAGCTGAATGTGACCCACCCCCCCCACGGGAGAGCTGAACGTGACCCCCCCCCAGGAGAGCTGAATGTGACCCCCCCCCAGCCCACGGGAGAGCTGACCCGCCGGAGAGTGACCCGGAATCAGCAGATACTATCACCTGTTGTTGCTTGGCAGCGCTACGGGAGAATATGTCAGCCGGTTAACTCTCCGGCTGTCATAAATGAATACAGACGGTGAAGCCCAAAGAGAACACTGTGTTCCACATCCTGAGCCTTTTCCCATCTAGGGGCCCGTAGAGACCCGGCAGTGCAGAGTTCGGGGACTAGTGCACTATTGAGGACATAGGGGGGCGTTTGGAACGCGCACAGAAAGATTCAGAGGCTTAAGTCTTCATGTTTTTAAAGTATGCAGACGGACGGTTGGCTGCTAGAGCCAGAATCCATCCCTGTGAGTGATAAGAGCTAACCCGGAGATGTCACGTCATTGGGTTTAATATGAGGTCTGAGTTCCTGTGAGTGATAAGAGCTAACCCGGAGATGTCACGTCATTGGGTTTAATATGAGGTCTGAGTTCCTGTGAGTGATACAAGCTAACCCAGAGATGTCACGTCATTGGGTTTATTATGGGGTCTGAGTTCCTGTGAGTGATAAGAGCTAACCCGGAGATGTCACGTCATTGGGTTTAATATGAGGTCTGAGTCCCTGTGAGTGATAAGAGCTAACCCAGAGATGTCACGTCATTGGGTTTAATATGAGGTCTGAGTTCCTGTGAGTGATACAAGCTAACCCAGAGATGTCACGTCATTGGGTTTATTATGGGGTCTGAGTCCCTGTGAGTGATACAAGCTAACCCAGAGAGAGTTGATTTAATATGGGGTCTGAGTCCCTGTGAGTGATACAAGCTAACCCAGAGATGTCACGTCATTGGGTTTAATATGAGGTCTGAGTCCCTGTGAGTGATACAAGCTAACCCAGAAAGGCTTGCTTTAATATGGGGTCTGAGCCCTTGAGAAGCAAACTGTTTGATGAGGCTCTGTTTGCTTCTACTGTGGCTCCATATTCCATGTATGCACAACTGTGTGTATGAGAGAGTGTGTGTGTGTGAGTGTGTGTAAAAGTGTGTTTGAAAATGTGCGTGATACCGGGTGTGAGAAACTGTGTATGTGTGTGTGTGTGTGTGTGTGTGTGTGTGTGTGAATGTGAATTGATTTCTGACTTTAGTTAATCTAGTTAAAAACAGCTGCCATTTAAAAAAGTTTAAATATCAGCAGAAACCCCAGGGATAAACACATCTATGAATAAATAAATGTTTAGCCTGTGTCCCAAATGACACCTACAGATTCTGGCCTAGTCAAAAGTAGTCCCCAGTCAAGTGAACAGGGAACCATTTGGAAAGCGTGCATAAGCTGTTGAATCAATAGTTTCTGAAGAACCCGCGGAGTGGGTTTGCTTTTAAACCAGATTAGTTCCATTCTGCAGGTGATTATTAAAATTGCATCATGGTGACATTGTCAACAAGGCGGTTAGAAGTAAACAGTTACAAGTAAACAGTTAGAAGTAAACAGTTAGAAGACCCAGTGGACATCAGCGTGTGGGCTGTCAAGTCCTTCAGAGGTGTTCATGTTTATCGAACAAAGCTGTTACACACGGGTATATTTCAGCTCAGGCTAAACTCTGCCGACCCCAACGATTGTTCCAGCTCTTGTCCATCTGGTCGTGCTTCTGACTTGGATGATGTTTTATAGACCCTGGACACAGACCAGATCGCTCTTACATTGTTCCCCCGTACAGCTGAACAGGGCCGTCCACTCCTCAGAGCCTGCTTCCTTTGGAGTTTTTTTCTCAAGTTTCGGCCACATTAGGGAGGTTTTCCTGGCCACTGTGCATCAACATTCATTCTCTGTATTGTGTTGCTCATTGGGTTTCAGGCTCAGTGTTTGTAAAAGAACTTCGTGACAACTTCTAATGTAAGAATGGCTTTATGAAGTACATTTGATTGATTTGATAAAGTTCTCGTCAGACAGGTGTTGAATCAACACGCAACAAACCTAATTGTTAGTGAAAACAATTTGAGTACCTTTAGTATCTGACAAAACATAAAACCTCATTTTCTCTTGTACTGTGTTAAATTATGTGGTTGAGACAATAACAAATGTGGTATTGACATAAAGCTCTGACTGAACGTTTTTGTTGGGCATAATTGGAGAGTGCATAGAGACAAACTCTCCATGTGTATGTTTGGCGAGGAACAACACATTCCCGGGTGTCGGATATGCCAGATTCACGATCCCAGTCTGCCGCTAAAGACCATGAGACCTGAGTTGACATCTAAAATCATCTCAAATACTTTGTCCGTGCTTGACTGGGCTCGACTGGCTTTAATGGACCTACAGATTATTTTACAAACCACAGAAGCGTTGCCTATATAAGGCACTCCACGTAGACGAAGGCAAACGTTCAAAGTGTTTTAAAGACTGGTGTTAAACAGTGTTTGACCCCTGCACCCCTGCAGCCCTGTTCAGCCCTGTTCAGCCCTGTTCAGCCCATCTGGTCCGGCCAGGAGCAGCGAGGGAGGAATCTCTTAGTGATTTATCTGACAGGACCCCTGACAACTTTCCCGCCGACTCCAAGAGTGGCCAATCTATTAATTGTGTCTGAGACAGTGCTGGAGATGGAGCTCAAACAGCTGTCCACTCAAACACAGAGACAGGAGAGACAAAGAGGGAATAAGAGGTCAAACACACACATACACACAAACACACACACACTGACAGACACACACACACACACACACGCACCCTGACAGACACACACACACACACACACACACACACTGACAGACAGACAGACACACACACACACACACACTGACAGACACACACACCCACACACACACTGACAGACACACACACACACTGACACACACACACACACACACACAGTGACACGTGAGTCCCCAGACCTCTTCAGACAACACCCCCAGCTGTGAGGCACAAATCAAATACCCGGCGCCGACCACCAGCCCACCTTCACCCTACAGACAGACGGTAACTGATGTCAGTGCCAGTTTACCTGACCTCTAGAACCCCCTCTGGTACCGACCAAGGACATTTACATAGGCAGTGAGTTGTGTGTCCTTCAACGATTTATTTGGTTGGTTTAGTTTTGGTTACACATCCAATCATCGTGCCATTGGTTGGTTTAGTTTTGGTTACACATCCAATCATCATTCCATTGGTTGAGCCAGACGTCACGCATTTCTCTAGCTTGTCGTTTCAGGATACGTGTCTTTGTTGTTTTGGCTGTCAGCGCAACATCAGAACTATCATTATAGTTCACATGTCATAGTCCTGATAGTCCACATGTCATAGTCCTGATAGTCCACATGTCATAGTCCTGATAGTCCACATGTCATAGTCCTGATAGTCCACATGTCATAGTCCTGATAGTTCACATGTCATAGTCCTGATAGTTCACATGTCATAGTCCTGATAGTTCACATGTCATAGTCCTGATAGTCCACATGTCATAGTCCTGATAGTCCACATGTCATAGTCCTGATAGTCCACATGTCATAGTCCTGATAGTCCACATGTCATAGTCCTGATAGTCCACATGTCATAGTCCTGATAGTCCACATGTCATAGTCCTGATAGTCCACATGTCATAGTCCTGATAGTCCACATGTCATAGTCTTGATAGTCCACATGTCATAGTCCTGATAGTCCACACGTCATAGTCCTGATAGTCCACATGTCATAGTCCTGATAGTTCACATGTCATAGTCCTGATAGTCCACATGTCATAGTCCTGATAGTCCACATGTCATAGTCCTGATAGTTCACATGTCATAGTCCTGATAGTTCACATGTCATAGTCCTGATAGTTCACATGTCATAGTCCTGAAAAGAAATCTCACTGTCAGAAGATCATGTTTGCCGCAAGCAGGGCCTGAAGTTAACGTTTTTGGCCACCAGCCACTGTGGCAGGTGGATTTTGAAATCTACCTGCCACAGTGGTTTTTTACCAGCCAAAATGTTTTGTGCCTAAAATAAATGTGAATGACTCAGAAAATGCATAAGAATGGTTCTTGAACGTGTACAGAATACACATTAAAGTTCTGTCGAGTTATTACCAACTTAACCAATCTAATTTATGACTAGATCAACATAATGACTTACAACTGTATCTGACCTGGTGTGGCAGGCGTTTAGAATAGAAAATAACAAATATAAACAGCCAATCATCTCACTGAAGGTCTCATTTATTTAGTTAACACCTGCAAGTTAACTGCAATCCATTAGTCACTTTTTAGATTAACAATAAACATAACATTTATATCAAAATACTATTTTTAAGTTTGTACTAGGGTTGCACAATATTGACAAAATGTGATATTGCGATATCGATATTAATTTCGATATTATTAAACATATGTAAAAACACAAAAGTTATGGGAAAATGCCTCAAAATAGATTAATATATAAACAAAATCGATTGTGGCGTTTGCACTCATCCTATAGTGGCATGTGTGGTTTTTAAGATGGGAAAATAGGTTGGTTGTATTTCCTGTTGCCCGGTGTATCGCCATACCGCAGGGTTTGCAGAGTACAACAGATTGAGCGACATTAGTTTGCTGAAACTTTTCTTAACTTCTCTAACTCGCTTTGTCCGGGTGTCTCTATTTCTCTTCACTCACGTAGTCGGAGTTAACACATACGTCACGTGTTCCATAGGGTCTGTTCGTTTAGTGGACCCGTTTGCTGGTCCTCACACATGCATGTGACAGGGGGAACGTTTGCTGCTTGCAATGAAACGTGTTCATTATATATAGTTTTTATATATTATAAATCGAACACAACTAAGCCACAAAGCCAACTGACGCATCTCTCCACAAAATAAATGTATAAATAAATATCGCACTTCTTGCGACATTTTCGATATTGATATTGTGCAACGTGATATTTTATTTTTGGAACCGTCCTCCTCATCCTCTTTTCGTTGCTCTACAGCCGGCAACCTCTTCACGCCAGCATTTTGTCTCGAACGTCCAAGAAAATAGCGGGGCTTGCTTAACAAAAACAATAGGCTACGTGATTGGTCAACAACACAACGCTTGCTCGATGTTGTGTTGTCTTATTGGCTACCCGCCAACGTGGCAGGTAGATTGACGGTTTCACCCGACAATCACAAAAGTTACCCGCATTTGGCGGGTGGGCGGGTGCCAATTTCATGCCCTGGCCGCAAGTTAGCGAGTCATAAAAATTAGAGATCCATAACTGTGTTTTCCCCCCCGAAATGTATGTGTCGAGAGAGTGGAGAGAGAGGGAGAGAGAGTGTAGAGAGGGAGAGAGAGGGAGAGAGAGAGAGGGAGAGAGAGTGAGAGAGAGAGTGAGAGAGAGAGGGAGAGGGAGAGAGAGTGGAGAGAGAGGGAGAGAGAGAGGGAGAGAGAGAGGGAGAGAGAGAGAGAGAGAGAGGGAGAGAGAGAGAGAGGGAGAGAGAGTGGAGAGAGAGAGGGTAGGTGAGAGAGAGAGGCGTCGTGCTTCAGTTTGAATTTCTTTAAAAGAACAAGCTAAATAAGTAACAGTGTTTATCCTGGACACCCTGAGGCCCAACGTACAGCAACACAACAACAGTCCTCATCTGGTGATGTCCTGGACTCAGGGCTATATTCTAACTATACAGACGCTGGAGCATCACAGACAATAGGAAGGTAATGAGAATTTCAGATTGGCAGAAAAACACTCAGCCTGCTTATATATATATATATATATATATATATATATATAAATGTGTTTGACATGTCCCTCTCCTGACGCTATGAATAATCTCTAAATGTTACCTTCACTAGGTTGCCTATAGGACACATGTCTAATCATTATGAACTCCTCACAGAAGGTCCAGAGTTTTGGGCTACGATTGTGACTCTTAACCCCACATGAAGACCCAAACATGGTGAACCGTTTTTAAAGTGCCCCCCCAGGACCCTAACAGGGTAGACCCCCCCTCACTCCAGAACCCTGACAGGGTAGACCCCCTCACTCCAGAACCCTGACAGGGTAGACCCCCTCACTCCAGAACCCTGACAGGGTAGACCCCCTCACTCCAGAACCCTGACAGGGTAGACCCCCCACTCCAGGACCCTAACAGGGTAGACCCCCTCCACTGCAGAACCCTAACAGGGTAGACCCCCCACTCCAGGACCCTCACAGGGTAGACCCCCCACTCCAGAACCCTGACAGGGTAGACCCCCCACCCCAGGACCCTGACAGGGTAGACCCCCCCTCACTCCAGAACCCTGACAGGGTAGAACCCCCCCACTCCAGGACCCTGACAGGGTAGAACCCCCCCACCCACTCCAGAACCCTAACAGGGTAGGGCAGGATTAGCATAAATGGCTGTAATAATTATACATCTTGATGCTTGTCTGTGTCTTCTGGTCCTTTTAATTAAGTGGATTAGTAGCCCTTTGGGGGAAGCAAGCGTAATAACACTTACATGGCTTTTTGACTCTTACCAGCCAGACTTTCTTTTTCCTCCGCAGAAAGAAAAGAAGCCATATTTAACTCGTTTCTCTTTCATGCATATGCCTTCTAAGACCTGGTCACATTTCTAGTTTCTAAAGCCAGGCGTAGTGCCAGAGTGACTCTGGTAAAGACGTGACATGTTTTCAATATGTAATAGTAATAGTACAATCTGGCCATATTGTAAAGTTATTGATCTATTGCCAGTAAGGTGGGCCGGCGCTGAAAGCCGCTCTGTCAGACGGAACGGTGAGAGGTTCCTCTGCCAGGAGAACAGCTGTGGGATCTGTGTTGTGAGGTGTCAGGTTAGTCTATTCGATCTGTGAAGGTAATCCAGTCTCCTGTCAGGAGTTGACTCTGTGAGTGACAGCCGTGGGGGGGAGGGGTTAATACCTCTGGAAACGCGCGTTCAACCTCTCATTCAGCTGTGACACTGGTGGGCCCGACTCTGTCTTATCTCCCCTGGGGCCCCAGAACCCGTGGTCACGTGTGCGTCCATGCAGCACCAGGCCCATCAGGAACCGGCAGAAAAAACCCTGATATAATTGACACGGAATGGAAGACCCCGACACGGAACGGAATAATGAGTGTGAGACTGACACACACAGCAGGAAGTCACGTATCTGGTCATGAGACGGCTCGGCTTGGAGGGGTGGGACAAGCCATTTAAAAACGACCTAAATGTGACCCAATAACAAGTGGCCAAATAAGACTCAGGTCTGAGATGGAATACAGCAGTGATTTTCTTTTTAAAGATGGCGAAACAGGATTTTAAAGTAAATACATGTTAGTACTGTACACTCAAATTACATAAGATCTGCTAGAAACATTTGCTGCCACAACAGCCCTGTATGGCACAACAGCCCTGTATGGCACAGATTTGTGAATTATGTCTTGTTTCCGCTTCCATTAAGAAGACTCAATAGTGGTGTGTGACTGTATGACAGAGACCTAACTGTGGTTGTGTACTGTGTGTTCTGTTGAACCCACGCATCACTGTCGAGTTTGGATCCAGCTCCTTGTCGCCTCTGAGTAATCTGCAGTTAATGACCCCTACAATCTAAACGTTCACTATAGATGATCGGAGAACTCCAGGGATCTCAGTTTGGAAATAAATGATATTTTCCACTTTATTGGGGCCCCAAGGCACCAGAACCCCTATTTAGTTCACTATTTTTGACCACAGCAGTAAAGACCCTATGGACCCGGGTCTGATTCACTTAACCGGATATGGGCCGAATATGGGTTTGTCAGTTTGATGATCCACTACAATTTTAGATTTTTGTTCAGGTCTTGGGAGGCTGGGAAATTACTTGTGCGTGCATTTTCAATACCATCCACTAGAGGCAATGTGAGCGAATGTGACAGGCGTGTAAACAACAAGTCATGTGGATCTATACAACACAATCTGCAATGCAAATGATCCAACTGCCAGGCGGCGACCGACAAGGTGAAACCAGCCTAGAGGGCAGACAGCCTCTCTCTCTGTCTCTCGCTATCTCTTTCTCTATCTCCCTTCCTCTCTATCTCTGTATATCTCGTTCGCAATCTCTTTCTCTCTCTGTCTCTCTCTCTCTCCCTCTCTCTCTCCCTCCCGCTGTCTCTGTGTCTTTCTCTCTCTCCCTCTCTCTCTCCCTCCCTCTCTCTCTCTGATCCCACACATTCTAGTCATATGGTGATAATGGAAACCTGTTCTGCTATTATTATAACATTCAGTACGTTTTTTAAAGACATTTGACGACTCATTTCTAAATTAAAAATCAGGTATGTGTACATTACACATGTATAAATGAAGACATCAGGTATGTTTACATTACACATTTCTAAATGAAGACATCACGTATGTTTACATTACACATTTATAAATGAAGACATCAGGTATGTTTACGTTGCATTTATAAATGAAGACAGCATGTATGTTTACATTACACATATATAAATGAAGACATCAGGTATGTTTACATTACACATTAATACATGAAGACATCAGGTATGTGTACATTACACATTTATAAATGAAGACAGCAGGTATGTTTACATTACACATTTATAAATGAAGACATCAGGTATGTTTACATTACACATTAATACATGAAGTCATCAGGTATGTGTACATTACACATTTATAAATGAAGACATCAGGTAGGTTTACATTACACATTTATAAATGAAGACATCAGGTATGTGTACATTACACATGTATAAATAAAGACATCAGGTATGTTTACATTACACATTTCTAAATGAAGACATCACGTATGTTTACATTACACATTTATAAATGAAGACATCAGGTATGTTTACGTTGCATTTATAAATGAAGACAGCAGGTATGTTTACATTACACATATATAAATGAAGACATCAGGTATGTGTACATTACACATTTATAAATGAAGACATCAGGTATGTTTACATTACATATTAATACATGAAGACATCAGGTATGTTTACATTACACATTTATAAATGAAGACATCAGGTATGTTTACGTTGCATTTATAAATGAAGACAGCAGGTATGTTTACATTACACATATATAAATGAAGACATCAGGTATGTTTACATTACACATTAATACATGAAGACATCAGGTATGTGTACATTACACATTTATAAATGAAGACAGCAGGTATGTTTACATTACACATTTATAAATGAAGACATCAGGTATGTTTACATTACACATTAATACATGAAGACATCAGGTATGTGTACATTACACATTTATAAATGAAGACATCAGGTAGGTTTACATTACACATTTATAAATGAAGACATCAGGTATGTTTACATTACACATTTCTAAATGAAGACATCACGTATGTTTACATTACACATTTATAAATGAAGACATCAGGTATGTTTACGTTGCATTTATAAATGAAGACAGCAGGTATGTTTACATTACACATATATAAATGAAGACATCAGGTATGTTTACATTACTCATTAATACATGAAGACATCAGGTATGTGTACATTACACATTTATAAATGAAGACAGCAGGTATGTTTACATTACACATTTATAAATGAAGACATCAGGTATGTTTACATTACACATTAATACATGAAGACATCAGGTATGTGTACATTACACATTTATAAATGAAGACATCAGGTAGGTTTACATTACACATTTATAAATGAAGACATCAGGTATGTGTACATTACACATTTATAAATGAAGACATCAGGTATGTGTACATTTCACATTTATAAATGAAGACATCAAGTATGTTTACATTACACATTTATAAATGAAGACATCAGGTATGTGTACATTACACATTTCTAAATGAAGACATCAGGTATGTTTACATTACACATTTATAAATGAAGACATCAGGTATGTGTACATTACACATTTCTAAATGAAGACATCAGGTATGTTTACATTACACATTTATAAATGAAGACATCAGGTATGTGTACATTACACCTTAATAAATGAAGACATCAGGTATGTGTACATTACACATTTATAAATGAAGACATCAGGTATGTGTACATTACACCTTAATAAATGAAGACATCAGGTATGTGTACATTACACATTTATAAATGAAGACATCAGGTATGTACATTACAATGGACTAATACATGGTTCAATGGTTGAACAGCAAGCTGCCAACAAAATGAAAAACAATAAAATAAATAAACACTTTTATTGCGATGTGGCCCTTCAGCCAAACTTACTGGCCCCCCTCATCTATGACTATCTAGTACGAGGCCAGCTTGCTGAAGAGGGGGCTAGTGGAACGGCTGGAACTGAAATAAATGGATGTTCTGACATGCTTGTCTACTTACATACACATTGTCTTTCTGCCTGTCTGCCTGCCTGCCTGTCTGCCTGTCTGTCTGGTAATCTGACTATCCCCTAACTATCTACTCAACTGGTTCAGTTTCCTTATTTTGTCTTTAATATATTGAAAAAAGCAGGATCATCTGAATAAGATATTATACAATAAAATGCTAATGCCAAGCAGGAAGATATTAGAAAATCATTAAAACCATTGATTGCATATTTTAGGAAGTAAAACACATGAATTTACAGACCCAAAGACAGACATAGACACAATAAGTGATGAGTGTGAAGAGATCAGGATGAACCTGGAGAAGTTTTCATTTTTATTTCCGGCAGTGAGTGTATCATATCCGTTCGCGTCTTCCTCGTGATGTTCTCTGGTCCTCACACGTGAACTTCTGGGAGATAACGTTTCTTAGGAATTTCAATGATTCAGCCGAACCAACAGCTGAGCCCTGAATCTCTAGGGAGAAAGGTGGTAGATGGTGTCTCCTGATGTCAAGCCCCCTATCTGGACACAAGTGGTCTGGACTGGTCCAGAGGTTTGGCTTGGCCACAATCTCCAGCTGCATCGGACGGTCAAATTCCAGAAGCTCTCCTGTGGCTAGTTCCTGTGTCTTTGGATTGGATCTTTTAGTCCCTAATACACAGTGGCTAAACAAGACTGTCTAAACAAGGAAACGGTCTTGTAAACAATGAATAGCAAATGTCAACAGGAAGACTGTTTACTCATACGTAGCTCATTCACCCAAACCCGGTGAGATAATTTCCCAAGTGGACATTTTATATTTGAATGATATATAGTAAATACCGTATATAGTGAATATTTAGTGAATACCGTATATAGTGAATACCGTATATAGTGAATACTGTATATAGTGAATACCGTATATAGTGAATATTTAGTGAATACCGTATATAGTGAATACCGTATATAGTGAATATTTAGTGAATACCGTATATAGTGAATACCGTATATAGTGAATATTTAGTGAATACCGTATATACTGAATACCGTATATAGTGAATATTTAGTGAATACCGTATATAGTGAATACCGTATATAGTGAATATTTAGTGAATACCGTATATAGTGAATACCGTATATAGTGAATACCGTATATAGTGAATATTTAGTGAATACCGTATATAGTGAATACCGTATATAGTGAATACCGTATGCAATCTGAAATGCTAATCGACAAAAAGGCAGTGACCAATGAGGTGAAACAGATCTGCAGACCAAGCATCTTCCCTCTCTCCTCTCCCCCCTCTCTCTCCATCTCCCTCCCCCTCTCTCCCCCTCTCCCTCCATCTCCCTCCCCCTTTTTGCACTGTGCTGGTAGAATGATCTCCTTTTCCTCTAAAGCCACCCATCTCTGTCAGGAGTCATCCTCGTCTCCTTACGTCTCCCACCTCCTCTCCTCCATCCCTACTCCCGTCTGTCGGGTGGAGATCTCTGGCGTATGCAGCCATTGTAATGTTGTAGAGAGACACGAAAACCATGGGGGAAAAAGTCCCCACAAAGGAACACAAGCAGTAGAGGGACACATCAAAAATCACTGCTCAATCCAACCATAATCCAACCATGATCCAACCATCACCATCATCTCTTCCTGGTCGTTCTCATTCCCCCAGTTTCTAATCCTCTAGAAGAAATCAAGATACCGGAAATGAGAGGAACGTGAACAAGGTCATTGAGTCCACCGGATAAACTCATATTCTGTTGCTATGGTTGCGGCGGCGTGAACTCTCTGATTCCAAGTCATCCGCGATGGACGGGCACAAAGAAAATACCCAAATTGATCAGTGGTTCAAACGATCAGGCCGCCAGTTCAATTGATTTATCGGGTGGCTTTCCTGAACAACACATAACACATTAAACAGGCTCATGGTGACACTGGCGTAGCTGAACCAGACTGGACAACACGGACATTCTAGCCAGTACATTTGGATTAAATGTAATACATCAGATTAATCTGAACTGCAAACAGTAAAGGTTAACGTACTTGGAACAAAAGAGCTGTTTATAAACTGGAATGTTCTGACTAGTGATGTAGAGGGAACAACGATTAAATAAGGGGGTACATTTGATAGTGATGTAGAGGGAACAACAATTAAATAAGGGCGTACATTTGATAGTGATGTAGAGGGAACAACGATTAAATAAGGGGGTACATTTGATAGTGATGTAGAGGGAACAACGATTAAATAAGGGGGTACATTTGATAGTGATGTAGAGGGAACAACGATTAAATAAGGGGGTACATTTGATAGTGATGTAGAGGGAACAACGATTAAATAAGGGGGTACATTTGATAGTGATGTAGAGGGAACAACGATTAAATAAGGGCGTACATTTGATAGTGATGTAGAGGGAACAACGATTAAATAAGGGGGTACATTTTTAAGTCCTATCTATGATTAACTGCTTTGAGCCATCCACAGCATGACATGTATTTTGATCTGTTTAACCATTTTTGCATTGCTACATGAATCCAAATGTTCGGATGTAGTCTTCAAATAATTTTCGAGAATGTGGAAGTAAGAAATAACCTTGAATGAATAGGTGTTTGACTGGAACTGAATATATAATGTCAATATGTGTTTATTAGCTTGGTCTACTGCTACAAAATAGTAAGGAATCTAACCTCGACTTCAATGAAAAATTGTACTACGAAAAGATCATTAAGAAATAATTAGTTTATTCAAAATCTGACATGCCAAAAATATCCACACCCATAAATTTGCATCTGTGTGACTTTGGAAGGCCAGAATATCCACTAACGAGTTCCCAAAGCTTTAAAAAAATTAGATGCTTCATCTATTCGATTCTTTTTCGAATGTGTCCATAAGACGTTCTCAGGGAGGATAATATTTAATAAATGATTACTTCTGATTGAAATGTAAGGTTATATGTGTGTGATGTTATTGAGAGTTTAATCAATCTTTCATCTATATCTTAACCAATACCTCCAACATATGGACTCAGGAATGGGAGTATTTTGGTGACAGTCATGACCTGAGGCCAGGCAGCACTAATGAATGAGCAGAGATGTCTGTTAGAACCGATATAAACTAGTTTAGTTTAATAAGATTCTCCTGGGGGAGAGTGAACACTGTGTGTGTGTGTGTGTGTGTGTGTGTGTGTGTGTGTGTGTGTGTGTGTGTGTGTGTGTGCTTGTGTTTGGGCTGTTGTCCCACTTCTCAATAAACTCTACCGTTACATGCGTGTTAATTGTACCTTGTGTTCTAATTGGCTTACTGGGCAAGGCTGGGTCCTGTGACGTGGACACATTCACTATCTCTACCTCTTCCTCCGCTCCCCACCACATCTTCATCGCGCTCATTAGCTCTAAAGGTTAATCTTCCTAAAATACTGACTTGTCAAAAGATTGAATGTCCGTTTAGAAAGTGCCAATAGGACCAGGGGTTCCCTCTGAAACCAGACTGTGTTCGTGAAACAGCACTGAGTCCAACAGTTTATCCAATTAACTGCCTATTCACAGAAACACGGCCAGGGCCAAATTAAAACCCATTCAACCACAAACCACCCCAGTCACTGGTTTACATTCCTGGTCTCGCGGAACAAGGTCCTAAACTGTAATTATTATATAGATTATACTATTCGACAAACTGGAACTCTTCTCTCCGTTTCTGGGGGTGGCTGTCTATGAATGGTCATTTCAGCTGAAACGTGACCAGATAACGGTAGCTTTTATTGTCGTCTGCTAGGCTGTCGGTTGTCGTTAAATATCAATGACAGCATTTACTTAGATAGAGTAAAACAAAAAATAACTAGAGCCACGACTATCTGAAAGTGTTGGGACTAGGTGGACAACATATTCGAGTACAATATTGCGTACGCCATAACTCAATCCATGCTAAACAAGCTTATTAGAAGGTCCAGCCTAGACTGCCTGTTCAGCAACAATCACCACACAAACAAACACTGTTGACGCTTTCCAAAGCTATTGTCCATCATGATAAAGAAAACACAGCAAGGAAGCAACACATGACACAACCAGATCATTACCATACCACAGCACTTTCCCCGGTGAAGGAAAAACACGGCCCATAAACTGAATGTGTAACCTGACCCGCTGCAACGGGGGGTACCACAACAGGTCTCAAGCTTCCCAACGCGGGCCGAAAATGGACCCGAAGGATAGAAATCAATGACACAGAGAGAGTGGTGGCTCACACCACCTCACCTTTCCTCACCCACTCTCTCACTCCTCACCTACTGTGAAGGCCAGGTTTTATTGGGAGTAATAGCATGGCGAAAGGCAGAGCTACAAAGCCTGGAAATCCACATGTGGTCAATGGCCGGCCAAGTCTCATTGGAGAGAAAGCACTAGTGGCTGGCCTCGGTGTGAGACGGACAACAATAAAAACATATTTTCAAGGAGAGCTTTCACCACCCAGACATGTTCGTTTTCTCAGGGTTTGTTCAAAAGGACCTCTTCACAGGTTAAAGCTCTATCTACCAGGTTGACACCCACTTCGCTAGGGCAACGGCTTTGTGCTCTTTAACAGAATGCAGCGGAAGAGATTCAACAGTTTCTCAAATAACGTAACCTATTTGCCTTTAAAGGGTTTTTCGAGGAACTTAGAGAGGTTCTCATACAGGTCTTCAACAGAAAAACCTTTATCGTTCCAGGGTCTAACTACATTATCCGCCGTCCACCCTCAGCCGTAGACTCAGCCGTAGACTCAGCCGTAGACTCAGCCGTAGACTCAGCCGTAGACTCAGCCGTAGACTCAGCCGTAGACTCAGCCGGGTATGCCAGGGGATAGCTGGGGGGAAGCTATGAAGCTAGCGGAACTGCAAGGACACAATGCAAATCTCACCGAAGCATGTTCCAATTATAAAAGCGACACACTCACACATTGATTTTCACCTTACGTAGAATCAAATGGGTGGAGAACATAGGCACTGTTCACCGACCCATGTCATTGGTCCACGGCCTCCCGGGAGGACCTGATTGAAAACCGCAGACCCCTGGTGTCAGAGGTGGCCCCCTACGACCCTGGTTACCTCTGAACTGATCGCCACGGATCACCGGACAATAGATCATTATGGATGCCATATGACAGTATTTATAATCATTAACCTCACATGTCGAACTCAGCATATATGTGGAATTTTCTACGTCCGCATTCACCCTGTCAGTATTTTCTGAGTCAGAGGAGGGGGAGGAAGATCGATTGCAACTGAAGTTTTGAGTGTGTTTTGTCTGAGTGTGTTTTGTCTGAGTGTGTTTTGTCTGTGTGTGTTTTGTCTGTGTGTGTTTTGTCTGTGTGTGTTTTGTCTGTGTGTTTTGGTCTGTGTGTGTTTTGTCTGTGTGTGTTTTGTCTGTGTGTGTTTTGTCTGAGTGTGTTTTGTCTGTGTGTGTTTTGTCTGAGTGTGTTTTGTCTGTGTGTGTTTGGTCTGTCTGTGTTTTGTCTGAGTGTGTTTTGTCTGAGTGTGTTTTGTCTGAGTGTGTTTTGTCTGAGTGTGTTTTGTCTGAGTGTGTTTTGTCTGAGTGTGTTTTGTGTGTGTCTTTTTTCAGTGTGTATATGAGGTGTATGTAGTCTTGTGTGTCCATGCTCTCTGCCTCTGCACAGTAATTACATCTATAAAGTCAAGCTGGCCGTTGCAACTTTCAGGTTGACTTACTGAGCTTAAAAGTTGTTGGCGGAAAGTCTGTGTCTCTGTGTGTGTTAATGTGTGTGTGATCAGGTTGCATAGGTTAACTGGAGCATGTAAAGGTGTTTAGTGACACCTGGTTCACTCATCAATACCTGACCCAGAGAGAGAGAGATGATACCTGCCCCGGAGAGAAAGAGTCTACCAGCCCTAGAGAGAGAGACTACCAGCCCCAGAGAGAGACTACCAGCCCCAAAGAGAGACTACCAGCCCCAGAGAGAGACTACCAGCCCCAAAGAGAGACTTCCAGCCCCAGAGAGAGACTACCAGCCCCAGAGAGAGACTACCAGCCCCAGAGAGAGACTACCATCCCCAGAGAGAGACTACCATCCCCAGAGAGAGACTACCATCCACAGAGAGAGACTTCCAGCCCCAGAGAGAGACTACCAGCCCCAGAGAGAGACTACCAGCCCCAGAGAGAGACTACCATCCCCAGAGAGAGAGAGACTACCATCCCCAGAGAGAGAGAGACTACCATCCCCAGACTACTGTTCTCGTGTCTCTGCCTGCTACAGAACGACATCCAGATGAAACAAAGATTCCCGGCTGTTGAACGATGCCGACCGAGCCCCAAATGGTTTCAACATGTAGGACTGGGCAGAGGGTATGGTGCCATTAGTGAGAGGAGTCAAAGGGTGACCCTGGAGGGCATGTCTCCGCTTTAAAAAAACAGCCGACAGACAAAACCCCCTTTATCACAACAAACTTGGCACACCAGGATGTTGTCTTCTTCTGACCACGATGGAAACGGGCCAACGATGTTGTTTTAACCAGACAATAACATCATGTTGTCATTTATCTCGGTACCACACAGGTAATAACATCAAATAACATCATCAACCTAACATAGCCTAGATGCCTAAACCTAACATAGTCCAGATGCCTAAACCTAACATAGTCCAGATGCCTAAACCTAACATAGTCCAGATGCCTAAACCTAACATAGTCCAGATGCCTAAACCTAACATAGTCCAGATGCCTAAACCTAACATAGTCCAGATGCCTAAACCTAACAAAGTCCAGATGCCTAAACATAACATAGTCCAGATGCCTAAACCTAACATAGTCCAGATGCCTAAACATAACATAGTCCAGATGCCTAAACCTAACATAGTCCAGATGCCTAAACCTAACATAGCCCCGATGCCTAAACCTAAAATAGTCCAAATGCCTAAACCTAACATAGCCCAGATGCCTAAACATAACATAGCCCAGATGCCTAAACCTAACATAGTCCAGATGCCTAAACCTAACATAGCCCAGATGCCTAAACATAACATAGTCCAGATGCCTAAACCTAACATAGCCCAGATGCCTAAACCTAACATAGTCCAGATGCCTAAACCTAACATAGTCCAGATGCCTAAACCTAACATAGTCCAGATGCCTAAACCTAACATAGTCCAGATGCCTAAACATAACATAGTCCAGATGCCTAAACCTAACATAGCCCAGATGCCTAAACATAACATAGTCCAGATGCCTAAACCTAACATAGTCCAGATGCCTAAACCTAACATAGCCCAGATGCCTAAACCTAACATAGTCCAGATGCCTAAACCTAACATAGTCCAGATGCCTAAACCTAACAAAGTCCAGATGCCTAAACATAACATAGTCCAGATGCCTAAACCTAACATAGTCCAGATGCCTAAACCTAACATAGCCCAGATGCCTAAACATAACATAGTCCAGATGCCTAAACCTAACATAGTCCAGATGCCTAAACCTAACATAGCCCAGATGCCTAAACCTAACATAGTCCAGATGCCTAAACATAACATAGTCCAGATGCCTAAACCTAACATAGCCCAGATGCCTAAACATAACATAGTCCAGATGCCTAAACCTAACATAGCCCAGATGCCTAAACATAACATAGTCCAGATGCCTAAACCTAACATAGTCCAGATGTCTAAACCTAACATAGCCCAGATGCCTAAACCTAACATAGTCCAGATGCCTAAACATAACATAGTCCAGATGCCTAAACCTAACATAGTCCAGATGCCTAAACCTAACATAGCCCCGATGCCTAAACCTAACATAGCCCAGATGCCTAAACCTAACATAGCCATTACACATGTTTAGAATATGTCCTTCTTTAAAGTATCTCCAGGTAAGATAATGCCTAATGAACCTGTCTATCCTCACATGTATCCGTTAACACAGACCTGTCGTCTCCCCACTCGCTTGAGACACCTGCATTATTCCCCCCCCCATCCTAAACCTGCTTATTTCCAAAGGTTAATACTGATCCAGTCTTATTGGATAAGTGACGAGGAAGAGAAGACAAATCAAGTCATGTAGTCTTTTAAACATAAGAGACCGGATTCGGTGTCATTAAGCCAGATGTTTGCTTTTTAAGATTTCACAACTGTTCTGGGAAATGTTATTGACATTATACATTTAAATCAGAAACACTTACACATACACACACACACACACAAACAGACACACTCAGAAACTCCCACCCCCACACACACACCACACACACACACACTCATGTAAACACAGACAAGCAGAGGAGTTTGGGATAAAGCAAGTCGTGGTGATGTTGCATTTGTCCTTCAGTAGCAGCTAGTGGGCAGCTATGACTCATGTTCAGTATATCCGTCGCCCACTTCACACAGAGCCCTACTTTGGACCACTACACCGACACGGCCGCAGCCAAACCTTCCCTTCGGAGGGAACAGGGTTGTCACTAGGGACACGGACCACACTGGCCACGTCTGTTCATTCACACGGCACACGAGTCAATTGTAAACCGGACATTGTGAGGTGATTCGTGTGACGCAGTGATGGCTGAGTTGTTTGGTTTGTGCGTCGTACAGCGAGGATACAGCCAGGATACAGCCAGGATACAGCCAAGATACAGCCAGGATACAGCCAGGATACAGCCAGGATACAGCCAAGATACAGCCAGGATACAGCCAGGATACAGCCAGGATACAGCCAGGATACCGCCAGGATACAGCCAGGATACAGCCAGGATACAGCCAGGATACAGCCAGGATACAGCCAAGATACAGCCAAGATACAGCCAGGATACAGCCAGGATACAGACAGGATACAGCCAGGATACAGCCAGGATACAGCCAGGATACAGCCAGGATACAGCCAGGATACAGCCAGGATACAGCCAAGATACAGCCAAGATACAGCCAGGATACAGCCAGGATACAGACAGGATACAGCCAGGATACAGCCAGGATACAGCCAGGATACAGCCAGGATACAGCCAGGATACAGCCAGGATACAGCCAAGATACAGCCAAGATACAGCCAGGATACAGCCAGGATACAGACAGGATACAGCCAGGATACAGCCAGGATACAGCCAGGATACAGCCAGGATACAGCCAGGATACAGCCAGGATACAGCGTAGATGAGCACGATGAGCGTCAGCAGAATGTGTTCTTTCATTCAGTATGAGCTGGCACGCCAAACCTCTGAGTCACCAGTAGGCTGCACTTCCGAGGTTGTTGTGTTGCCTCCACGTCCAAAGCAACACCCTGATCCATTAAAACTGTTCGGCTTGTGACCAGGTCAAAGGTGGTGAGGTACGTGAGGAGTGGAGAGCTGTTTTTCTGAGGCGACGTAGGAAGCGATCTGCGGTAGCCGTGAGCGCTAACCGTTTACAGTCCCTGAAGCCCAATTAAAAACTCAAAGATGAAGGCTTCACTTTATAGTTTATGCAGGGAACTTTTTGAAACTCTCATGAGTCTATCAATACACTTTCCCTATTGGGGTTTGTGATGTCATATTGCTATGTTGAGACCGTCTGATTGGCTCTCCATGGGGATCGCATACCCTGTCACATCAGCCACTTATGGGGTGTCATATTGTGTCACATACTGTCTATTTGGGAGTCATATCGTGTTACTTCCTCTATATAGTGGAGTCATATCGGGTCACTTCCTCTAAATAGGGGAGTCATATTGTGTCACTTCCTCTAAATAGGGGAGTCATATCGTGTTACTTCCTCTCAGAGAGTCATATCGTGTCACTTCCTCTAAATAGGGGAGTCATATCGTGTCACTTCCTCTCAGAGAGTCATATTGTGTCACTTCCTCTCTATGAGGGTGTTTTTGTTACTCTTCAGATTCAGACAACATTAACTTTTACACCCGAGTCCAAGTAACTCTTACTAGCCTGCCTTTTATACATCAAATATATATTAAAAAAACGACTGACTGTTTCTGAAAATGTGTGGATGTTTGGGCCTGTACAGTCACTCATCCTAGACCATATATGTGCTTCCTCTTCCTGTCTTTTATACCTTTAAATAACCTCTGTTGACCTCCAGGACTGAGAGAATCAATTATTTTATGGATTTCTCAATTTACTGTCGTGGATTACCCTCTCAACCTTACTTTCCACTTCCTTATTGGCTCAAATATCGATTGTGTGTGTGGGTATGTGTGTGTTTGTCTGTGAATGTTTGTGTTTGTGTGTGTGGGTGTGTTTGTGTGTGTGTGTTTTGATTGCTAGTTGTTTATATCCATCTGTCCTGTTGAGTTCAAGGTGACCCTTAACTAATAAACACACTCCCACAAGTCACAGGAAACGTCTCCGGATACGTACGTAACCTTAGTTCCCTGAGGGGAACGAGACGCTGCGTGAAAACGCTATGGGAACGCTCTGCGTGAGTGCGTCATGAAGCACATGTGTAATCAGTCCAATGGCGTGACGGAACGTCACAGACGGGTGACGTCGCGACCAGGAAGTCATAAAAGCACCCCTAATTACCGGCACCTTCAGTTTCTGATGGGCTGAAGCAAGTGCCAAGGGCATGCTGGGAGTATGGCACAGACACGCAGCGTCTCGTTCCCCTAAGGGAACTAAGGTTACATACGTAACCGGAGACGTTCCCTATCAGGGAACTTCGAGCTGCGTGAAAACGCTATGGGAACGCCACTACCCACTTCGCCATACGAGCAAGTGTCCGCCATGTGAAGTCAGAGCGCACATTCGGACGAAAGCACCTGCGCTCCTGGCGTGGAGCTAAAGTCAAGCTGGTAAAATCTCACGAACGTGTGCGGTGAGGACCAGCCTGCCGCAACACAGACGTCATGATGAGACACTTTACCTGACAAAAGGGCTTTGAAGCCGCCATACTCCTGGTCGAGTGGGCTCGAACAGCCAAGGGTGAAGGCTGACCAGCCGACTCGTAAGCAAGTGAGATGGCCTCAACCACCCACTTGCTCATCCTCTGCTTAGACACAGGACCCCCTCTCTTGGGTGGTCCAATGCACACGAACAACTGTTCGGACAGCCTCCACAGGGCAGTTCTGTGGACGTAGGCGGTTAAGGCCCTCACCGGGCAGAGGAGGTTATGCTTCTTCTGGTCCGACGCCAAAAAAGGAGGAGGGCAGAAGGCTTGCAGCACAATAGGCCCAACGATGTTAGTTGGGACCTTGGGGACATACCCGGGTGAAGGTAGTAGAAACGCCTTGACCATCCCGGGTGAGAATTCCAAGCAAGAGGGCGCCACCGACAGAGCTTGCATATCACCGATCCTCTTCAGAGAAGAGATGGCAAGTAAGAAGATCGTCTTGAGGGTCACGAACTTGTCAGGGACCTCCTGAATGGGCTCAAACGGAGCATGGGAGAGGCCTTCTAGTACAATGGCCAGGTCCCAGGATGGCACCCTCATGCCGGCTGCTGGCCTCGGCCTCCGGGTGCCACGAAGGAATTGTGATACCAGTGGGTGTCTCCCCAGAGCAACTCCATTTAGAGGGACATGGCATGCGGACAAAGCCGCCACGTACACCTTCAGTGTGGATGGGGATAGACCTGTAGAGAAGCGTTGCTGCAGGAACTCCATCACTGCAAACACTGGGCAGTTAACTGGGTCTACCTGCCGTTCTCTGCACCAGGAGGTGAACAGTTTCCACCTGGCGGCATACGCCTTCCTTGTGGCTGGAGCACTGGAGTGAAGGATGGTCTCAACGACCTCAGTCGAGAGACCTGAATCTAAGAGGCGGGCCCCCTCAGGGGCCAGGCCCATAGTTTCCACAGCTCCGGGCGGGGGTGAAGGATGACCCCATGCGCCTGGGAAAGCAGGTCCCTCCTGATCGGAATCTCCAGAGGAGAGCCAACGAGGAGAGATATTAGGTCATCCCAGCGGGGCTGGATGAGTCAGCGAAAACCACAGAGGACAGTGTGACGTCTCTCTGGACGCAAACAGTTCCACTTCGGCCCGACCGAAGTGCGACCAAAGGAGCTCCACCACCTCGGGATGGAGTCTCCACTCCCCGGGCCTCGGCCCCTGCCTCGACAGGGTGTCTGCCCCCTGATTTAGGTACCCCGGGATAAAAATGGCCCTTAAAGAAAGGAGCTTCCCGTGGGACCACAGAAGGACCTGGCGGGTAAAGTGGGCGTGAGCGCAGACCCCCCTGGTGGTTGATGTAAAAAAACACTGATGTGTTGTCCGACCGGACAAGGACATGATGACCCCTTAGGTCTGGGAGGAAGTGCTTCAGAGCCTGGTAGACTGCCAGCATCTCTAGCCAATTTATGTGCCATGATAGCTGATGGCCCCGCCAGAGCCCTTGAGCTGGGCGACCACTCATTATCGCCCCCCAGCCGGTGAGGGAGGCATCCGTCGTTAGTGTAACACGACGACACGGAGCTCCCAACACGGGACCCTGGGTTAGGAACCAAGGCTTCCTCCACATGACCAGCGTGCGGAGACAAAGCCGCGTAACAGTGATCATGCGGAACTGGTTTCCCCTCGGGGAGAACCCCTTGGTTCTGAGCCACCACTGTAACGGTCTCATGTACAGCAGGCCGCAAAGAATAACGTTGGACGCTGCTGCCAGCAGACCCAACAGTCTCTGAAACTGTTTCACAGCGAGTGACTGGCCTAGCCTCACCTGCTCGGCGGCTGCAAGGATCGACGCCACACGTGCAGGAGACAGATGTGCCCGCATCGTGGTCGAATCCCAGACTACGCCCAGGAAAGTGGTCACCTGTACCGGCGACAGCACACTCTTTCCGGCATCGAGCCTCAACCCCAGTTTGTTGATGTGAGCCAGAACGACATCTCGATGCCGAACCGCTAGATGCTCCGATGGAGCCAGAATCAACCAATCGTCGATGTAATTGAGGATGTGTATGCCCTGGAGGCGCAGCGGCGCCAGGGCAGCGTCTATACATCTCGTGAACGTACGGGGAGAGAGTGCTAGGCCAAACGGAAGAACCCGATACTGGTACGCTTCGCCCGCAAAAGCGAACCTCAGCAACTTCCTGTGTTGTGGAAGGATGAAGATGTGGAAATAGGCGTCCTTCAGATCTATCGTGACAAACCAGTCCTCGGACCTGATCTGTGATACGATCTGTTTGAGAGTGAGCATTTTGAAGCTGAGTCTCCCGACCGTCTGATTCAACAGACGTAGGTCTAAAATAGGACACAACCCCCCATCCTTCTTGGGAACAACGAAGTACCGGCTGTACCAGCCCGACTCCCTGCTGAGAGGAAGAACTCGTTCTATAGCCCCTTTTAGCAGGAGAGTCTGTACCTCCTGCTCCAATACCAGAGCCTGCTCTGGGCCCACCACTGTGGGCAGGACCCCATTGAAACGAGGCGGATGCATCCTGAATTGGATGGCATACCCGCTCTCGATTATCCGCAGGACCCACTGAGATATATTCGGCAGGGTCTTCCACTCTGCCAGAAAATCTACTAGGTGCACCAGCCGCTCGAGGCTGGCCTCTGGAATAACAGGTACTGCAGACACAGTGCCCTGTAACAGCGCACTGGCAGGGAACAACTGGTCCGACAGTTCTGGGCCCCTCCTCGGAGGAGGCGAGCGCCCCTCGGGAAAACGCTTGCCTAGGCCACCCAGCTGAGGGCACCAGGAGAAGCTCACTACTCCCCTGGTGGGGACCACCCCCAGCAGTTTGACCCCCCTGTCAGGGTCTCTTAGACAAAGCCTTCTTGGGTGTAGCGACAGGCCTCGGAACTGTCCTACCCCTCGAAGGCCCTGCCTGTGAGCGTCGCCCCCCGGCCCACTCATCGTGTGGGGGCGCCCGAGTAGCGACACTCACTCTCTGCTGCGCCCGGTGTGCCGTGCTCGGCGCCGGGCGGGGCTGCCCCCGTCCGACAGCCCCCGCGACGCGGCTACGACGGGGGAGAAATTTCTGGAAGGCAGCCGCCTGCCTTCTCTCCTCCTGAAACCTCTCGACGACCGAGCCAATAGCAGGGCCAAAGAGGCCGTCAGGGGAAAGAGGCGCGTCCAGAAGGAAGGCTTTCTCCCTATCTCTCATATCAGAGAGGCTTAGCCAGAGATGCCTCTCCGTAGCCACCAAGGCTGCCATAGCACGGCCCACTATTTGGCCGTCTCCTTAGTGGCACAAAGTGACAAATCCGCCGCCTGACGAAGTTCTCGAACATCATCAGGACTTACAGTCTCCCCCTGAGCCCTGTCGCTAAGCAGCTCTGCCTGATATGCCTGTAGAATAGACATAGTATGCAGGCAGGAAGCTGCCTGACCCGCCGCCGAATAAGCTTTGCCCACCAGCGCTGAAGTAGTCTTCAACACCTTGGAGGGCAATGCCGGTGTCCTCAGAGACGATGCCGCGGGAGATCAATGGCTAGCCAGTATCTCCTCCGCGACCGGCATCGGTCCGTACCCATGAACATTAGCCTCTGCAACATTAGAGTACATATGAGTCAGCGGATTAAACACCCGGGACGACACCGGCTTTTTCCAGGACCTCGACACCTCAGCGTGGAGGTCCGGGAAGAAAGGCAAACACCGGCGAGGAGGTAAAGCACGGGAGGGCAAGAATCGTTCATTCAACTTACTGGTTGAAGCAGACTCCTGCCTGTCAGCCGGCCACTCGATCTTGAGCTTTCCCACAGCTCGGGTGAGTACCTCCAGCAGCTCCTCGTTCGCGGGTGACTGAACCAACAATTCAGCCTCCGCCTCGAGGTTTTCAACCTCCATTTCCTCAGAACTGGACTGCTGAGAAAAAGGTGCCTCACCCAGGGCGGAAGAAACCCGCGGGGGTGCTTCCGAACCCCGAGCTGAGGCACTGGCTCTAGTAGACGAGGACCGAGAAATTGCAGAAGCCGTCTCGGAACCGCATGCTAGATCCGCTTGCGAACCCCACGACGTCAGTCGGCGCCGTGCCTCAGCAGCGGCGGGACCTGAGCCGCGGGGAACGCGAACCGAGCCGCTTTCCTGAAAAAGCGCCAGGCGAGAGCGAAGTGTACGGATGGCGAGACGGTCGCAATGCTTACAGCTAGCCTCTTCCAAGGCTAGCTGAGCATGCTCCTCTCCCAAACAAACTACGCACAGAACATGTGTGTCCCGGCCCGTGAGAAAGCGGTTGCAGGGAGAAGCACACTGTCTGAAACGCCGCTCGGTTGCCATAATCGCGGTGAGCTCTTGTACATAAATGCAAAGAAAATTTCTGAATTAACAACATAATAGCAGAAACCCGCGAGGACTGTCACAACATGCACTTGCTGAAGCAACAAAAAACTGAAGGTGCCGGTAATTAGGGGTGCGTTTATGACTTCCTGGTCGCGACGTCACCCGTCTGTGACGTTCCGTCACGCCATTGGACTGATTACACATGTGCTTCATGACGCACTCACGCAGAGCGTTCCCATAGCGTTTTCACGCAGCTCGAAGTTCCCTGATAGGGAACACGACATCCTGTCAGAGGAAGCACGACATCCTGTCACAGGAAGCACGACATCCTGTCACAGGAAGCACGACATCCTGTCACAGGAAGCACGACATCCTGTCACAGATAGCATTATATTCCCTGTCAATACAATAAGAACACCTTACTATACATTTACTCTAACAGCTACATGTTTTGTTGGTTAGTTAAGTTAGCTCTTTGCTAGTTAGCTAAATGGGACTACTGTATGCGTAGTTAATTAAAAAATGCAACGAACATGCTACAGTATTTAAGTAATCTTGGTTATTATTAACTAGTCTGTTAGTGGTGAGAACATGGTTATTATTAACTAGTCTGTTAGTGGTGAGAACATGGTTATTATTAACTAGTCTGTTAGTGGTGAGAACATGGTTATTATTAACTAGTCTGTTAGTGGTGAGAACATGGTTATTATTAACCAGTCTGTTAGTGGTGAGAACATGGTTATTATTAACTAGTCTGTTAGTGGTGAGAACATGGTTATTATTAACTAGTCTGTTAGTGGTGAGAACATGGTTATTATTAACTAGTCTGTTAGTGGTGAGAACATGGTTATTATTAACTAGTCTGTTAGTGGTGAGAACATGGTTATTATTAACTAGTCTGTTAGTGGTGAGAACATGGTTATTATTATTATTAACATGGTTATTATTAACCAGTCTGTTAGTGGTGAGAACATGGTTATTATTAACTAGTCTGTTAGTGGTGAGTGGTGAGAACATGGTTATTATTAACCAGTCTGTTAGTGGTGAGAACTGTTATTATTAACTAGTCTGTTAGTCTGTTAGTGGTGAGAACATGGTTATTATTAACTAGTCTGTTAGTGGTGAGAACATGGTTATTATTAACTAGTCTGTTAGTGGTGAGAACATGGTTATTATTAACTAGTCTGTTAGTGGTGAGAACATGGTTATTATTAACTAGTCTGTTAGTGGTGAGAACATGGTTATTATTAACTAGTCTGTTAGTGGTGAGAACATGGTTAGTCTGTTATTAACTAGTCTGTTAGTGGTGAGAACATGGTTATTATTAACTGTTAGTGGTGAGAACAGTCTGTTAGTGGTGAGAACATGGTTATTATTAACCAGTCTGTTAGTGGTGAGAACATGGTTATTATTAACTAGTCTGTTAGTGGTGAGAACATGGTTATTTAGTCTGTTAGTGGTGAGAACATGGTTATTATTAACTAGTCTGTTAGTGGTGAGAACATGGTTATTATTTAGTCTGTTAGTTGAGAACATATTAACCAGTCTGTTAGTGGTGAGAACATGGTTATTATTAACCAGTCTGTTAGTGGTGAGAACATGGTTATTATTAACCAGTCTGTTAGTGGTGAGAACATGGTTATTATTAACCAGTCTGTTAGTGGTGAGAACATGGTTATTATTAACCAGTCTGTTAGTGGTGAGAACATGGTTATTATTAACTAGTCTGTTAGTGGTGAGAACATGGTTATTATTAACTAGTCTGTTAGTGGTGAGAACATGGTTATTATTAACTAGTCTGTTAGTGGTGAGAACATGGTTATTATTAACTAGTCTGTTAGTGGTTGGTTATTATTAACTAGTCTGTTAGTGGTGAGAACATGGTTATTATTAACTAGTCTGTTAGTGGTGAGAACAGTCTGTTAGTGGTGAGAACATGGTTATTATTTAGTCTGTTAGTGGTGAGAACATGGTTATTATTAGTCTGTTAGTGGTGAGAACATGGTTATTATTAACTAGTCTGTTAGTGGTGAGAACATGGTTATTATTAAGTCTGTTAGTGGTGAGAACATGGTTATTATTAACCAGTCTGTTAGTGGTGAGAACATGGTTATTATTAACCAGTCTGTTAGTCTGTTGGTGGTGAGAACATGGTTATTATTAACTAGTCTGTTAGTGGTGAGAACATGGTTATTATTAAGTCTGTTAGTCTGTTAGTGGTGAGAACATGGTTATTATTTAGTCTGTTAGTGGTGAGAACATGGTTATTATTAACCAGTCTGTTAGTGGTGAGAACATGGTTATTATTAACCAGTCTGTTAGTGGTGAGAACATGGTTATTATTAACTAGTCTGTTAGTGGTGAGAACATGGTTATTATTAACTAGTCTGTTAGTGGTGAGAACATGGTTATTATTAACTAGTCTGTTAGTGGTGAGAACATGGTTATTATTAACTAGTCTGTTAGTGGTGAGAACATGGTTATTATTAACTAGTCTGTTAGTGGTGAGAACATGGTTATTATTAACTAGTCTGTTAGTGGTGAGAACATGGTTATTATTAACTAGTCTGTTAGTGGTGAGAACATGGTTATTATTAACTAGTCTGTTAGTGGTGAGAACATGGTTATTATTAACCAGTCTGTTAGTGGTGAGAACATGGTTATTATTAACTAGTCTGTTAGTGGTGAGAACATGGTTATTATTAACCTAGTCTGTTAGTGGTGAGAACATGGTTATTATTAACTAGTCTGTTAGTGGTGAGAACATGGTTATTATTAACCAGTCTGTTAGTGGTGAGAACATGGTTATTATTAACCAGTCTGTTAGTGGTGAGAACATGGTTATTATTAACTAGTCTGTTAGTGGTGAGAACATGGTTATTATTAACCAGTCTGTTAGTGGTGAGAACATGGTTATTATTAACTAGTCTGTTAGTGGTGAGAACATGGTTATTATTAACTAGTCTGTTAGTGGTGAGAACATGGTTAGTCTGTTATTAACATGGTTATTATTAGTCTGTTAGTGGTGAGAACATGGTTATTATTAACCAGTCTGTTAGTGGTGAGAACATTAACCAGTCTGTTAGTTGAGAACATGGTTATTATTAACCAGTCTGTTAGTGGTGAGAACATGGTTATTATTAACTAGTCTGTTAGTGGTGAGAACATGGTTATTATTAACCAGTCTGTTAGTGGTGAGAACATGGTTATTATTAACATGGTTATTATTAACCAGTCTGTTAGTGGTGAGAACATGGTTATTATTAACTAGTCTGTTAGTGGTGAGAACATGGTTATTATTAACTAGTCTGTTAGTGGTGAGAACATGGTTATTATTAACTAGTCTGTTAGTGGTGAGAACATGGTTATTATTAACTAGTCTGTTAGTGGTGAGAACATGGTTATTATTAACTAGTCTGTTAGTGGTGAGAACATGGGCTACAACACAGCAACCGGACCTGAGCTATACTTTGTTTTCACGTCTCCTATGGCATATATTTTACTTTTTAGGACTGTAAAGATCACTATAACATAAAAACAGTCATGCATCCAAGATGAACTACTTCTCAATTAATACACACACACGCACGCACGTGCATGTGCACACACACACACACACACACACACACACTTGGGGTCCTATGGTTCTGGACAGCACTCCGGATCTGTTAAATGGCTACTGTAAAACTATGCAGATCTTTGCAGATCTATAAAAATCCACAATAAAAAATGAAATGCAACATTTAATACCCATCTGTTGTGTGACTGAATTGTGTGTGTGTGCGCAGTGTGTGTGTGTGTGTGTGTGTGTGTGTATTAACTAATCACCCAGCAGAGATAATTGACCCTGGCTGTTTGTCCTCTTCTGATCTCCAAACAGCCTTAGCTAAAACCCTCACAGCCAAACCTGGGTTCACACAGTATTTAAAATGATTCAAACAGCTGATGCTGTGCCTGGTCAAGCTGAACCGGCCTGATCAGAGGAGAACCACGACATGCTGGCCCATGTGGGCCTCCCGGCAGACAGAGAACACAAAAATAACAACAACATATTTATCAGATAGTGACTGAACCGCCCTGCTGTTGTCAGAGTGGAAGTGAGGAAGGTCCTCACACAGGTTCTCACATGGGTTCTCCCAACACACCAGGCTGATCCTGGTCCTCACACAGGTTCTCCCAACACACCAGGGTGCTCCTGGCCCTCACACATGTTCTCCCAACACACCAGGGTGCTCCTGGTCTACACACAGGTTCTCCAAACACAGCAGGGTGCTCCTGGCCCTCACACAGGTTCTCCCAACACACCAGGGTGCTCCTAGAACTCCCACTTAAGCAGTAGCACTATCAAAACTAGCTATCAGCCGCTAATGCCTGCTCTTTTCCTGGGTCGTCCCGCTCCTCGTTGGCTGGGTTTATCCTAATTAGAATCCTATTCTCTGTAGTGCACTCAATATCACAGGCCCTGTGGAGCATCTCACTGCCCCATAGAGGGGAAGTAGAGAGTCATTTGGAACGCAGGCTGAGAAGCCATTTAGGTTTTTGGGGATGGATGCCAAATGACCAATCTGCACACACACACATGCGCGCGCGCACGCACGCACGCACGCACGCACGCACACACACACACACACGTCCAGCAGCCACCCGGGCAGCAGGAGCATGACCCATGCAGAGGAAAATAACAAGGTGCTTCCACACACTCTCCGCACACTCTCCGCACACTCTCCGCACACTCTCCGCACACTCTCCGCACACTCTCCGCACACTCACTCTCCGCACACTCTCCGCACACTCTCCACACTCCGCACACTCTCCGCACACTCTCCGCACACTCTCCGCACACTCTCCGCACACTCTCCGCACACTCTCCGCACACTCTCCGCACACTCTCCGCACACTCTCCGCACACTCTCCGCACACTCTCCGCACACTCTCCGCACACTCTCCGCACACTCTCCGCACACTCTCCGCACACTCTCCGCACACTCTCCGCACACTCTCCGCACACTCTCCGCACACTCACTCTCCGCACACTCACTTTCCGCACACTCCCCACACACTCGCCCCTCTTCCATGCTGTCTTTCTCCTGCATCCCTCTCTCCTTATCTCTGAACTCACAACAGGTGGGAGGACAATTTTACCACAGAATCCCCATATTTGAACCGTTGATCCAATTAACCCCTTTATCCAAAAGCAACTACTATAATCTGTTATTGTTGTGTGTTTTTCTTCCTAGACGCACACTTAACCAGCTTAATTTTTCTTTAAAACCGCTTCTTTGTTTGCTTCGTTCACAGCTCATTTGGCCCAATTTATGTTCTGTCATTTGTATTGTGAGCCGTTATTATTGTCACGCTTGCTGAGCTTTCAGCTTTCCTCACATCAACTCTCAGAACACGCGTGCCCGTGGGGGGTTCAGCTGAGGCCTAAGTTACACGCATGCACACACACCCACACCAAAGTCCCCCTGCAACTTCTAGGCCGAGGTTACATAACTACACAGAATATCTAGCTCCACGTGTGAGGGTTAACCGTTTGTTTGATGATTCTGTCTTCCCATTATGTAACGTCTGGCAGTAGTAGGTGGAGGGGGGAGGAGTAAAGCACACTACTGGGGGAGGAGTAAAGCACACTACTGGGGGAGGAGTAAAGCACACTACTGGGGGAGGAGTAAAGCACACTACTGGGGAAGGAGTAAAGCACACCACTGGGGGAGGAGTAAAGCACACTACTGGGGGAGGAGTAAAGCACACTACTGGGGGAGGAGTAAAGCACACTACTGCGGGGGAGGGAAATCTGTGGAAAGGGGCAGCCGAATAACATCATTCAGACCCCCCTTCTCCACAAGCCACCTCCTACAGAGACCTTGACATTAATCCACCCCCCCCCACCATATCACACAACATCAAACATGAACCCCCTCACCTGGCCATCCTCTGTGAACTCAAAGCTACGGCTGTCCCCCCCAGCTCCGGTAATGTTACAAGCCTGTGGGACCCATCAGTGCTGTGGTGGTTGTGTGTTGGTTGAGGCTCGGTTATCGTCTGTTTGTGTTCACTCAGGTGTGGAAAGCCAGAGACTTCTGGGAACTCCACAGCTGGTCTGTGTATCCATCCACTGTTCTGTAAACACACCGCGTCCTGTGGGATGGACCCCCTTCACCCAATCACCATCACCGCGGGCGGAATGGCCATCTGCCGTTTTTGGGCACGTCTCGGATAGCCTGGTCACTGTATTTTGGGCAGGCTAGTACAACACTCATACACGGAGAATCCTAGGGTTCTGAGATACCCGGGGTACTAAGAGAACAGGGGTACTGAGAGAACCGGGGTACTGAGAGAACCGGGGTACTGTGTCCGTGTTCCAGGTGTGTCCATGTTCCAGGTGTGTCCGTGTTCCAGGTGTGTCCGTGTTCCAGGGGTGTCCGTGTTCCAGGTGTGTCCGTGTTCCAGGTGTGTCCGTGTTCCAGGGGTGTCCGTGTTCCAGGGGTGTCCGTGTTCCAGGGGTGTCCGTGTTCCAGGTGTGTCCGTGTTCCAGGTGTGTCCGTGTTCCAGGGGTGTCCGTGTTCCAGGTGTGTCCGTGTTCCAGGTGTGTCCGTGTTCCAGGGGTGTCCGTGTTCCAGGTGTGTCCGTGTTCCAGGTGTGTCCGTTTTCCAGGTGTGTCCGTGTTCCAGGGGTGTCCGTGTTCCAGGTGTGTCCGTGTTCCAGGGGTGTCCGTGTTCCAGGGGTGTCCGTGTTCCAGGTGTGTCCGTGTTCCAGGGGTGTCCGTGTTCCAGGGGTGTCCGTGTTCCAGGGGTGTCCGTGTTCCAGGTGTGTCCGTGTTCCAGGGGTGTCCGTGTTCCAGGGGTGTCCGTGTTCCAGGTGTGTCCGTGTTCCAGGGGTGTCCGTGTTCCAGGGGTGTCCGTGTTCCAGGTGTGTCCGTGTTCCAGGTGTGTCCGTGTTCCAGGGGTGTCCGTGTTCCAGGGGTGTCCGTGTTCCAGGGGTGTCCGTGTTCCAGGTGTGTCCGTGTTCCAGGTGTGTCCGTGTTCCAGGTGTGTCCGTGTTCCAGGTGTGTATGCAGAAAGACCCTTGTGGTATCTCTTCCTCTTGCCCTCCACTGCAGTGTCCCTGTTAACCCCCTCACATTCACACACATACACACACACACACACACTAATATCTCTACATGTCTTTATCTTCATATCTCTGTCTCTCTCATGAATGTAACTTGCCCCAGCAGACGTGCTTCTCTCTCCATACATGGTCAACCTAGACTAGCGAAAGAGAAGCAGACAGTCTTAATTGGTTTATCTTAATTGTTAACTCTATTCCCGTATAACAGCCTTCCTTTGTCTCTTCTGATGTTACATTCCCAGAACACACAATGTAATATTACCGGAGATTCATATTGTGTGTGTTTGTCTGTCTGAGTGTGAGAGTTTGTACTGCCCTTGTGTTGGCTTTATATTATGAGGAAAAAACTACGGATACCATCTCACAGAAATATTCCTGGAGATGGTCCTGTACACAAACGGCTGTGCAGATGTCTTCTTGTCTGCGCTCCCGACACAGCTAAGAATCGGGAAGCTCTCAGAGGCCACGGCAGAACGATAAGTGAAATCCACAATTGTTCTCTTCGCTCGTGCTTTATATTTCTGACTACACATTCTCCTCTAGACCCACATCATCTGACGTCTGGTCACATCCTTCAATTGTGTCCACTCTTCATCCTCCTCTCCTCTATCACATCCACTCTTCATCCTCCTCTCCTCTATCACATCCACTCTTCATCTTCCTCTCCTCTATCACATCCACTCTTCATCTTCCTCTCCTCTATCACATCCACTCTTCATCTTCCTCTCCTCTATCACATCCACTCTTCATCTTCCTCTCCTCTATCACATCCACTCTTCATCCTCCTCTCCTCTATCACATCCACTCTTCATCTTCCTCTCCTCTTACACATCCACTGCTCATCTTCCTCTCCTCTATCACTCACTCCCTGTCTTCTCTCTCTCCATCTTTCTCTCCTCCTCTCAGCCCTTCCTCACAGACTGTCTTCTCTCTCTCCATCTTTCTCTCCTCCTCTCAGCCCTTCCTCACACCCTGTCTTCTCTCTCTCCATCTTTCTCTCCTCCTCTCCTCTCTCTTTGCTCTCTACCTTGGCATGTCTCTTCTCTGTCTAGCCTATGCAGTTTATTTAACAGCGTGTAGCTGAGTAATGGAGTCTGTGGCAGGTAGAGGAGTCATCCCTGGGTAGAGGAGTCATCCGTGGGTAGAGGAGTCATCCGTGGGTAGAGGAGTCATCCGTGGGTAGAGGAGTCATCCGTGGGTAGAGGAGTCATCCGTGGGTAGAGGAGTCATCCGTGGGTAGAGGAGTCATCCGTGGGTAGAGGGGTCATCCCTGGGTAGAGGAGTCATCCGTGGGTAGAGGAGTCATCCGTGGGTAGAGGAGTCATCCCTGGGTAGAGGAGTCATCCGTGGGTAGAGGAGTCATCCCTGGGTAGAGGAGTCATCCCTGGGTAGAGGAGTCATCCGTGGGTAGAGGAGTCATCCCTGGGTAGAGGAGTCATCCCTGGGTAGAGGAGTCATCCCTGGGTAGAGGAGTCATCCCTGGGTAGAGGAGTCATCCGTGGGTAGAGGAGTCATCCGTGGGTAGAGGAGTCATCCGTGGGTAGAGGAGTCATCCCTGGGTAAAGGAGTCATCCCTGGGTAGAGGAGTCATCCCTGGGTAGAGGAGTCATCCCTGGGTAGAGGAGTCATCCGTGGGTAGAGGAGTCATCCGTGGGTAGAGGGGTCATCCCTTGGTAGAGGAGTCATCCGTGGGTAGAGGAGTCATCCCTGGGTAGAGGAGTCATCCCTGGGTAGAGGAGTCATCCCTGGGTAGAGGAGTCATCCCTGGGTAGAGGAGTCATCCGTGGGTAAAGGAGTCATCCCTGGGTAGAGGAGTCATCCCTGGGTAGAGGAGTCATCCCTGGGTAGAGGAGTCATCCGTGGGTAGAGGAGTCATCCCTGGGTAGAGCAGTCATCCCTGGGTAGAGGAGTCATCCCTGGGTAGAGGAGTCATCCCTGGGTAGAGGAGTCATCCGTGGGTAGAGGAGTCATCCCTGGGTAGAGGAGTCATCCCTAAAAACACTGCAGCAGAGCTGGAGGAAGAGGAGCAGAGGTGAAGTGTTCTCCGGGAAAAAAAAACTTTGTCAGTGCGACTTCTCAGGATGGAAGTGACAGGAGAGTGGACCAACTCACACCTCTCACCTTTTTCACAGTCAGATAGGACCATGTCATGTTCTGTGAGGAATTTAGATGCCCCCTTCCCTCACTCTCTCTCCATCTCTCTCTCCCCCCTCTACGAATCTACCAGCCCCCTTTCCCTAGCACTCCTCTCTTTGCATTTCTCTCCCCCTCTTCCCACGCCTTCATCCGTCCAACCCTTGTCATCCTACATCCACTTGGCCCGCCCCTCTGGTGACAGCTTCTCTCCAGGGCCCCCGGTGCCTCCCCCTCCGCTGGGTGCAAAACCTCTGTTGTAGGCGATCCAGGAGAACGGGCTGAGTGTGTGTCACAGAGCGTTAACTAGCACACCCCGAGGGGCCCAGACGGGAAGAGCGAGACCAGGAGAGAGACCAGAAGCAGTGTGACAGTCCACGTCTGGCGGTGGTGCTGGCGGGCGCTAAAGGAAACCACCACGGGGGAAACCTACACTCACGGGAGGTGTCATGGATACACTTACAGAACACTGACAGTCTCTAATCCCCCGTTAGTTCCAACACACACACACACACACACACACACAACAAACCCCTGAAATGGTTCAGACAGTATAGACAACATTAATGATGTCACACACCAGCAAACATCCACATGCCTCATATAGTCTCAATAGAACAGAATAAGACCTGGACATATCAGTCTACTGCCCTGATATATGCTAATATACGCTAACCTGGACAAATCAGTCTACTGCCCTGATATATGCTAACATACGCTAACCTGGACATATCAGTCTACTGCCCTGATATATGCTAATATACGCTAACCTGGACATATCAGTCTACTGCCCTGATATATGCTAACATACGCTAACCTGGACAAATCAGTCTACTGCCCTGATATATGCTAACATACGCTAACCTGGACATATCAGTCTACTGCCCTGATATATGCTAATATACGCTAACCTGGACATATCAGTCTACTGCCCTGATATATGCTAACATACGCTAACCTGGACATATCAGTCTACTGCCCTGACATATGATAACATATGCTAACCTGGACATATCAGTCTACTGCCCTGATATATGCTAACATATGCTAACCTGGACATATCAGTCTACTGCCCTGATATATGCTAATATACGCTAACCTGGACATATCAGTCTACTGCCCTGATATATGCTAATATACGCTAACCTGGACAAATCAGTCTACTGCCCTGATATATGCTAACATACGCTAACCTGGACATATCAGTCTACTGCCCTGATATATGCTAACATACGCTAACCTGGACATATCAGTCTACTGCCCTGATATATGCTAATATACGCTAACCTGGACATATCAGTCTACTGCCCTGATATATGCTAATATACGCTAACCTGGACAAATCAGTCTACTGCCCTGATATATGCTAATATACGCTAACCTGGACATATCAGTCTACTGCCCTGATATATGCTAATATACGCTAACCTGGACAAATCAGTCTACTGCCCTGATATATGCTAACATACGCTAACCTGGACATATCAGTCTACTGCCCTGATATATGCTAATATACGCTAACCTGGACATATCAGTCTACTGCCCTGATATATGCTAATATACGCTAACCTGGACAAATCAGTCTACTGCCCTGATATATGCTAATATACGCTAACCTGGACATATCAGTCTACTGCCCTGATATATGCTAACATACGCTAACCTGGACATATCAGTCTACTGCCCTGATATATGCTAATATACGCTAACCTGGACATATCAGTCTACTGCCCTGATATATGCTAATATACGCTAACCTGGACATATCAGTCTACTGCCCTGATATATGATAATATACGCTAACCTGGACATATCAGTCTACTGCCCTGATATATGCTAACATATGCTAACCTGGACATATCAGTCTACTGCCCTGATATATGCTAACATATGCTAACCTGGACATATCAGTCTACTGCCCTGATATATGCTAACATATGCTTACCTGGACATATCAGTCTACTGCCCTGATATAGGCTAACATACGCTAACCGGGACATATCAGTCTACTGCCCTGATATATGCTAATATACGCTAACCTGGACAAATCAGTCTACTGCCCTGATATATGCTAACATACGCTAACCTGGACATATCAGTCTACTGCCCTGATATATGATAACATATGCTAACCTGGACATATCAGTCTACTCACCTGATATATGCTAATATACGCTAACCTGGACATATCAGTCTACTGCCCTGATATATGCTAATATACGCTAACCTGGACATATCAGTCTACTGCCCTGATATATGCTAACATATGCTAACCTGGACATATCAGTCTACTGCCCTGATATATGCTAATATACGCTAACCTGGACATATCAGTCTACTGCCCTGATATATGATAACATATGCTAACCTGGACATATCAGTCTACTGCCCTGATATATGCTAACATACCTGGACATATCAGTCTACTGCCCTGATATATGCTAACATACGCTAACCTGGACATATCAGTCTACTGCCCTGATATATGCTAACATACGCTAACCTGGACATATCAGTCTACTGCCCTGATATATGCTAATATACGCTAACCTGGACATATCAGTCTACTTCCCTGATATATGCTAACATATGCTAACCGGGACATATCAGTCTACTGCCCTGATATATGCTAATATACGCTAACCTGGACATATCAGTCTACTTCCCTGATATATGCTAACATATGCTAACCGGGACATATCAGTCTACTGCCCTGATATATGCTAATATACGCTAACCTGGACATATCAGTCTACTGCCCTGATATATGCTAACATACGCTAACCTGGACATATCAGTCTACTGCCCTGATATATGCTAATATACGCTAACCTGGACATATCAGTCTACTGCCCTGATATATGATAATATACGCTAACCTGGACATATCAGTCTACTGCCCTGATATATGCTAACATATGCTAACCTGGACATATCAGTCTACTGCCCTGATATATGCTAACATATGCTAACCTGGACATATCAGTCTACTGCCCTGATATATGCTAACATATGCTAACCTGGACATATCAGTCTACTGCCCTGATATAGGCTAACATACGCTAACCTGGACATATCAGTCTACTGCCCTGATATATGCTAACATACGCTAACCTGGACATATCAGTCTACTTCCCTGATATATGCTAACATATGCTAACCGGGACATATCAGTCTACTGCCCTGATATATGCTAATATACGCTAACCTGGACATATCAGTCTACTGCCCTGATATATGCTAACATACGCTAACCTGGACATATCAGTCTACTGCCCTGATATATGCTAATATACGCTAACCTGGACATATCAGTCTACTGCCCTGATATATGATAATATACGCTAACCTGGACATATCAGTCTACTGCCCTGATATATGCTAACATATGCTAACCTGGACATATCAGTCTACTGCCCTGATATATGCTAACATATGCTAACCTGGACATATCAGTCTACTGCCCTGATATATGCTAACATATGCTAACCTGGACATATCAGTCTACTGCCCTGATATATGCTAACATACGCTAACCTGGACATATCAGTCTACTGCCCTGATATATGCTAATATACGCTAACCTGGACATATCAGTCTACTGCCCTGATATATGATAATATACGCTAACCTGGACATATCAGTCTACTGCCCTGATATATGCTAACATATGCTAACCTGGACATATCAGTCTACTGCCCTGATATATGCTAACATATGCTAACCTGGACATATCAGTCTACTGCCCTGATATATGCTAACATATGCTAACCTGGACATATCAGTCTACTGCCCTGATATATGCTAACATATGCTAACCTGGACATATCAGTCTACTGCCCTGATATATGCTAACATACGCTAACCTGGACATATCAGTCTACTGCCCTGATATATGCTAACATACGCTAACCTGGACATATCAGTCTACTGCCCTGATATATGCTAACATACGCTAACCTGGACATATCAGTCTACTGCCCTGATATATGCTAACATATGCTAACCTGGACATATCAGTCTACTGCCCTGATATATGCTAATATACGCTAACCTGGACATATCAGTCTACTGCCCTGATATATGCTAACATACGCTAACCTGGACATATCAGTCTACTGCCCTGATATATGCTAATATACGCTAACCTGGACATATCAGTCTACTGCCCTGATATATGCTAACATACGCTAACCTGGACATATCAGTCTACTGCCCTGATATATGCTAATATACGCTAACCTGGACATATCAGTCTACTGCCCTGATATATGCTAACATATGCTAACCTGGACATATCAGTCTACTGCCCTGATATAGGCTAACATATGCTAACCTGGACATATCAGTCTACTGCCCTGACATATGATAACATATGCTAACCTGGACATATCAGTCTACTGCCCTGATATATGCTAACATATGCTAACCTGGACATATCAGTCTACTGCCCTGATATATGCTAACATATGCTAACCTGGACATATCAGTCTACTGCCCTGATATATGCTAACATATGCTAACCTGGACATATCAGTCTACTGCCCTGATATATGCTAACATACGCTAACCTGGACATATCAGTCTACTGCCCTGATATATGCTAACATATGCTAACCTGGACATATCAGTCTACTGCCCTGATATATGCTAACATATGCTAACCTGGACATATCAGTCTACTGCCCTGACATATGATAACATATGCTAACCTGGACATATCAGTCTACTGCCCTGATATATGCTAACATACCTGGACATATCAGTCTACTGCCCTGATATATGCTAACATATGCTAACCTGGACATAGCAGCCGTAGAGTAATGTGTGGTGTAGTAGATTTATATTGATCCCCAGCCATTACGGTCTAATAAGCCCGTCAAGGTGAGGGGGCAACGGATATAAAGATTCACTCCAACCTGTGTGGGCTACTCCAGACTAGTCACTAATTGCGGTCGCTACTAGCCGCCTGAGGCTAACATCTTGCAGTAGTACAGTAGCACATGTGTGTCAGGTTGGTACTCAGGCTGGATTGTATAGCAGCCAATGCATAAGAGGTGGAACCACCACGGGAATAGCTATTCCTGGTGGTCTGGAGGAGCTGCGATGCTAACCATTGTTCTCTGGTGCTTCTGTTCTTATTCCCAAATGATCTCCATTCAGGCCTCCTCAGTTATGGCAGTGACCTGAATGGCCGGTAACCATGGAGAGGTATCTAGGGTAACGGCCGGGTCACTGTAAGTTGAAATGGTCTGGTGATTCTAACTCTATAGTAGAACCCTGTAATATATGTCTACATTAAACCTCTACATTAAAATGCTTTACAAATCCATATAGACTCTAAATGTCCAATTTCGGGGCTAAATAAATGATCGGAAGTTTCATACTGACCAAGTCATTGGCGCGCATTTAACACTGTTTTGTTATTTGTCAAATCAGTGATGATTTATGTGTCGCAAATGTCCTACGTTGTGGTTTCTAATGACCAATATGAATCAATTTGGTTGGTTTCCCTCCATGACATTTAGATATTTTCTAGGGTTTAAAAGTGACTGTGAATGCTGTCAGCATCTAAACCCCCGTCCACATAACTGTAGAATACTGTAGCTATGTAGATTGCACCTCTACAAATTCATCTAAATGAATATATATTTTTGTGAATATCAGGATATTCAGGATCGCTCCTGCTCTGTCACACCCTCTACATGTCTCGGTAATATTACATTTTCATTTCCATTGACCTTTTTACCACATCACATGCCCCTGTCCTGCACTTGATGCAGGCTCCACAAAGATATTATTTGTTCCATCTCATCTGAGGCCTTAGGCCACAAAACTGGGAACAGACAAAGACGCACACACAGACACACAGACACACACACACAGACACACACACAGACACACACACACACAGACACACAGACACACACACAGACACACACACACACAGACACACACACAGACACACACAGACACACAGTAAAATCAAGAGGATAGCCGTAGGATACACCATCCAAATAAGAAAAACCACGAAACCAGCCATGCAGTCACCCACCCAGCCCATCAACCAGTCACCCACCCAGCCAATCGAACAGTCACCCAGCCAGCCAATCAAACAGTCACCCAGCCAGCCTATCAAGGAAGACAATTTCTTACATGGAATAGCCTTCATTTCACAAAATAAGAATAGACTGACAATTTTCAGAAGGCCGTTATTTTTCCTAGGCCATTTTGAGTCTGTAATTGAACCCACAAACGTTGATGCTCTAGTCACTCAACTAGTCTTCAGAAAGCCTATTTATCGCTTCTTTAATCAGCAGAATCGTTTTCAGCTGTGCTAAGATAATTGCAAACGGTTTTTTTCAAATGATCAATTAGCCTTTTAAAATTATAAACTTGGATTAGCAAACGCAACATGGCGTGAAGCACAGGAGTGATGGTTGCTGGTAATGGGCCTCTGTACACCTATCTAGATACCCCCCCACCCCACCAAAAAATCTGCTGTTTCCAGCTACAACAGTCATTAACAACATCAACAATGTCTGCAATGTATTTCTAATAAATTGAGTGTAATAAAAAAAATGACAGACCGAGAGAAATGGAGAGGGAGACAGAGTGAGGAAGACGAGAGAAAATGAGAGATGACAACACATGTTCCGCTCCATCTCCTGTACCGCGGTGTACGTTTGTATGACATTTCAGTGTTATCAATGTTAACCCACACTATATAAACCGGGACCACTTACTTTACATGGGACGGTTTATCTCCCAATTGCTCATTAGTTGAGCTTCAACCCCCACTCAGTCTAAAAAGTTTTTCTTTATTTTCAGAATGATAAGGTGAAGGTGTGGGAATGTTACGCCAATGTTGTGATAATGTGATATCTGTTCCCTTAAGTGCCAATCTGTCCTTATCTGCTGTCGCAATGTGTCTTTTAAAGAGCTCTGTTTTGGTTTCCTCATCACCTCCTTGTGAACCGTTATCCACTGGGCATGTCTCAGACCTCATCCCTCCCAGTGTGACCCTGTTTATAGAAGACATTCAGACTGAGTTGGGAACTGCTATCTGTTTAGAAAAGACATCCAGACAGGGAGAGGAACACTATCTGCTTAAGGTGGCTGGAATGGGCTACAGAACAGGAAGTGGTGAAGAGGTAGCATGTATCACATGAATGGGATGCTTTGGGTACGGCTACAGGGGAACATTTTATTTTTATGGTTCCAACACAGGTTAATTATTTGAGGAAAACATGTGAAAAGGTGAATATCATTTTTTTTGTTTTCCAAAGCCTAATTTGAAGAAAAATACATTTTGTCTATTTCAGTAAAGGGTTGATGACCTGCTCAGTGGTTGTTAGATATCAAGCTGTGATCCGCAGCACAGGAACAAATTAAGGACAGTCTGAACTTTCACCCGAACACTTTAGAATCTATGAATGGGAAAGTTATCAAGAATTATCTGAACATGAGGAAAACAGAATAGTGATTCCTGGTAAATATCAACATCACAACTGTTTTATTCCTTCTGATATGGATTTTATAAAATGTCGCTAGTGGAGTTCACGTCACTAATGGCTACCAGGACACCCTGAGAGTTAGTGGTTGGATTGATCTGCATACATTTGACCTGTCACGGTCACCTCATTAACCAGAACACCCCTCACCTTCTTCAACCCAGCTGATATTCACAGCAGTCGACACCAAACTAAACGAAGATTCCTGGGATGGGAACACGGTCTCTTTGTTCTCTCCCACTCAATGTTTTGGGATTTACCAAGTCGAAAACTTTAGTTTGTTTGTTTCCCCTTTCTATTTTCACTCCCTATCTTACCGTTTCGTCTGCGAGGGCTTTGGTTGGCCTGTTTCTGGGGCAGATCTAGTGGGCGTTTGCTGGTGGGTGTTTGGTTAAGACTCTACTCTGGTTGTTTGGCCGTCACCCAGCCGCCTCCCCATGGATAGAGTCCATTAATAGAAATCCCACTTGTCTTATTTTGGTCTCGTGGGATTACCTTTGTTACGGCACATACTGTTATGTGAGCTGGGGAGCAGAACACATCTATATATATCTATGTGCTATCATGAGGGCCAGTCTGATGCAGGTATTAATATTCAACCAGCATGGTTCTCTGGCAACAGAGCAGTGAATTCATGCATGTTACAGGACTGCTTTTTACAGCCCCTATACGGTACTAGTAAACATATAGACGGCTCTCAATGGGGTTTACACACCAAACGTTACTGTATTTCAATATGAAATCAAAATAAATTTAATAAAAATTTTCTGAAACATTTTGCCAGAACGTATGTGAAAGACTTGGAGGGAATAAAGTTTTGTTAACAAATTATGTTTGGCTCAGGCATTACATCGCACATTATTCTGAGAAAACAATCCCGACTATGAAATGGTGGTGGCAGCATCATGCATTGGGGGCACTTCTCAGCGACAGGGACCAAGAGACGAGTTCCAAAGTTGAGGTCCTTGGAGGAATCTTAATCCAGAGTACACAAGCCCTCAACCCAATTGACAATAGGTGGAAAAAGTAGAAAATTGCTTAGAATTCCTTAAAACGTCTTACAATCCAACTTAACGATGTATGCTAAGCTGGTAGAGACCTAATGAAATAGATTTATGGCTTTAATTTTTACCAACAGTGATTCAGCCTAAAATACACTAAAGGCAGTGAATTATCATGCAATTCATTATTTTCTATTTTTTTCAACCTTGTAAAACAATACCTTTTGCTTTAATGTAACTGATTAATAGCAGAAATAAAGTAATTTTAAGGTTAGTGGAATACAACCAACCTACCACAACAAGTCTGTATTTAGCCTTCCGCATTACATCGAGGTTAAATGGAGCCCTGAGCTGTGTAATATTGGCCGTATACAACCCCTCTCTGCTTTACTGTACCTGTGTAGAAAGATCCCAATTCATCATTTCATAAGGAGATGACTATCTATAGAATGCCCACCAAGTGTCAGATTGCTCCAATAAATCATTACGTAGATGAAGAGTTCCAGAATTAGAGGACACTCCATTGAAATTAGCCAGGTCTGGTCTTCGGCGATAAATGCCCTCACATTTTGATCAAATCAAATCAATTTTATTTTATAACGCCCTTTCACAACAATGTTTCCACAAAGTTCTTTTACACCCAGCCTGAACCAGACAGAGCACGCATCAATACGTTGATACACAGCGGAAAATAACTCCCTGATTGGTCGAATTTAAGAAGAAACCTAGAGAGGAACCAGGCTCTGAGGGGTGGACAGTCCTTTTCTGGCTGTGCTGGGTGAACTTATAATAGTACAATCCTAGTGAGGATAGTATGTAAGTGGATTTAGTTAACTTATTTGTCTAGGGTTGCTAGCACCGCAGAAATTACTCTTTCTCTTTATCCATCTCTCTCTTTATCCATCTGCCTCCCTCCCTCTCTTTCCTCCTTCCTCTCTCGTCTTCGTTCTCCCTCTCGTCTTCGTTCTCCCTCTCGTCTTCTCCCTCTCTAGCCTTCTTCCTCTCTCGCTCTGTCTCTCATTCCTTTAGTCTCTTTAATCTGTATTTCGTTCACCTTTCTGTCTTTTTCTGTACCATACTCTTTCTGGTCCATTCCCTCCATCTCCTCTCTCTCCCTCATACTCTCTTCCCTCCCTCTCTTCTCCATACTTCCCTCACCCCCTCCCTCTTTCCAATCAGTGATGATGGATGGACTAATTGATGCAGAATGATCAGGCCATTCATTTCACCTTCCAACACTGAGTTCCACATTGTGGTTCAGACTCGTGTGGTAATGAAGAGGGAGGGAGAGGAGGGGAGAAGAATGGTAGGGGGACAAGGGAAGGAGTGGAGAAGGGAACGAGTGGATAAGGGAACGAGTGGATAAGGGAAGGAGGGGATAAGGGAAGGAGTGGATAAGGGAACGAGTGGATAAGGGAACGAGGGGATAAGGGAACGAGGGGAGAAGGAAGAAGGGAAGGAATAGAGAAGGGAAGGAGTGGATAAGGGAAGGAGTGGAGAAGGGAAGGAGTGGATAAGGGAAGGAGTGGATAAGGGAAGGAGTGGATAAGGGAAGGAGTGGATAAGGGAACGAGGGGAGAAGGAAGCAGGGAAGGAATGGAGAAGGGAAGAAGTGGATAAGGGAAGGAGTGGAGAAGGGAAGGAGTGGATAAGGGAAGGAGTGGAGAAGGGAAGGAGTGGATAAGGGAAGGAGTGGAGAAGGGAACGAGGGGATAAGGGAAGGAGTGGATAAGGGAACGAGGGGATAAGGGAAGGAGTGGATAAGGGAACGAGTGGATAAGGGAACGAGGGGATAAGGGAATGAGGGGAGAAGGGAAGGAGGGGAGAAGGAAGAAGGGAAGGAGTGGAGAAGAATGGGAAGAAGGGTATGGGGACAAGGGAAGGAGGGAAGTAGGGAAGGAGTAGAAAAAGGAAGGAGGGGAGAAGGGATAGAGGGAATGAAGAAGGGTACAAAAAGGAGAGTTCTGCCTGACCTGGCATTTGGTTGTCATTTAGGTAAAGTAACCCAGATTAACATGGTTGATATTATCCTTATGGGGCAGCTGCACTCAGACAGTGTGACGTGTCAGGGTGACCCCAGGGGGGTGATGGATAAACAGGGTCAACACAAGAGGGAGATGGGTGTCCCTGGATGTCCCTGGATGTATCTGCCTTTAGTTAAAGAACTGTTATAGGATCTCCTGATTCTGCCGGGACTGGACTGTGTTTGGACCTAGCAAAATATATAAGACCACAACACGCATGTGAGTTCTCCCCCAACACGCATGTGAGTTCTCCCCCAACACGCATGTGAGTTCTTCCCCACCACGCATGTGAGTTCTCTATAAAAGTTTCAATGGCCCAGAGGTCCTGCAAACAGGCTGTCATGGCAGGAGGTCTACTTCAGACAGTGACATGGCAGACGATAACGGGAAAGTGAGAGAGCAAATGAGCTAGAGAAGGAGATAGGAGAGGAGGTGATAAGGACGCTACAAGATGAGAGGGAGAGAGAGTAAAGTGAACCGGTTTACATAGCAGCCACCTGAAAATGATAAAGGGTGTCAGATAAAACCTGCGTACAGAAATGTACAGGACACATTCAGATAAAGGAGAGACAACAGAAATGTACAGGCATATTCAGATAAAGGAAGGACAACAGAAATGTACAGGACACATTCAGATAAAGGAGAGACAACAGAAATGTACAGGCATATTCAGATAAAGGAAGGACAACAGAAATGTACAGGACACATTCAGATAAAGGAGAGACAATACAGAAATGTACAGGACACATTCAGATAAAGGAGAGACAATACAGAAATGTACAGGCATATTCAGATAAAGGAAGGACAACAGAAATGTACAGGACACATTCAGATAGAGGAAGGACAATACAGAAATGTACAGGACACATTCAAATAAAGGAAGGACAACAGAAATGTTCAGACTACAGTCAAATAGAGACAACACATTAATGTTCAGACTACAGTCAGATAGAGACAACACATTAATGTTCAGACTACAGTCAGATAGAGACAACACATTAATGTTCAGACTACAGTCAGATAGAGACAACACATTAATGTTCAGACTACAGTCAGATAGAGACAACACATTAATGTTCAGACTACAGTCAGATAAAGGAGATACAATACAGGGGAAAGCTGGAAAAAGAGAAGAGCTAGACAGTGAGCATGTTTTTGACTCAGTTGTCTCAGAGATAAGTCGGATTCCTTAGCGTCTTATCTTCGTTAAAGGGATAGTTTGAGCTAGATAAATATTTGGGTGAAATTCAGCAAACCGTGAGTTGTTCCTGAATGACCATAAAATCTAACCCTTATTTATGAGTTTAAGCTAAACGTCCTGAGCCACAAACGCTGAAACATCTCCAGTTGCTTTAGACTTCTTAATTATTGCCTTGATTGCGGAAAAAATTGCATTTTCTTCGTTTAAACTGCTTTATAAATTTAATTTTCTGATTTGTGCAGCTTGACAACCTGTTTTCGCACATAATTATGGTATTCTCAGATATTTCACATAGTGATGAATGACTATTGAAATTAAAAACAGGTTGTGTGTCATTACATATTTATACCCCATTGATACAGGAAGTCATGGCTTACTACTTAGACCAACTTAAAACATAAAATATGAATGGGAAATTAGATTATAGCAGCGCTGTCACGGTTGTGGTGTGCTGGCAGCAGGTAGACACAAGCGCAGAGAACTTGGATATAAGGAGGTTTTTAATTCCCAAACCAACGGGCGAAAATAAACACTGTACCTTGTACAGGGACACAATGACACAACACACGACCAAGACGTACGCATGACATTTACAATAACCGACAAACACAGACAGACAAGACCAGACTTAAATACACAGACTAACGACAGAAACTCCAAACAGGTGCGGAGACAGACACAGGTGACAACAATGACACAGATTGCGCCTCTCCGCTGACAGAGGGGGGGCGTGCCAAACTCTGGCCAAGAGTACAGAAAAGTCTGAATGTTACAGTATCCCCCCCTTCCAAGCGCGGCTCCTGAAGCGCTAAAACCTCACAGGCAGGAGGGGGAGGTACCGATGACCAATCAGGAGGTCGGACTGGCTGGTGGCGAGTGGGGCCCCAGAAGGGCGGAGATGGGTCCGGTGGTCGAACCCGTGAGAACGGGTCAGGTGGCTGTATCGGCGTAGACAGGTCAGCAGGCGGGTCCGGGGGACGGACAGGCGCAGGCGGAGCTGAAGCCCATATGGGCGGATGCTGGACCGGGTCAGGCGGCCGTAGCGGCGGACGCTGGTCAGGAGGCCGTGGCAGCGGACACGGGTCAGGAGGTCTGCCCGGCGGGAGCGGGTCAGGCGGGCGTGCCGGAGGACACGGTTCAGGCGGGCGTGCCGGAGGACACGGTTCAGGCGTTGGCCCGGGAACAGTCATTGGCCCGGGAACAGTCATTGGGCCAGGCAGGGCAACGGGCACAGGCAGGGCAACGGGCACAGGCAGGGCAACGGGCACAGGCAGGGCAACGGGCACAGGCAGGGCAACGGGCACAGGCAGGGCAACGGGCACAGGCAGGGCAACGGGCACAGGCAGGGCAACGGGCATTGGACGGGGCTCGAGGACAGGACGGGGCTCGAGGACAGGACGGGGACAGGACTGGAGTCAGGCAGGGGGACAGGACTGGAGTCAGGCAGGGGGACAGGACTGGAGTCAGGCAGGGGGACAGGACTGGAGTCAGGCAGGGGGACAGGACTGGAGTCAGGCAGGGGGACAGGACTGGAGTCAGGCAGGGGGACAGGACTGGAGTCAGGCAGGGGGACAGGACTGGAGTCAGGCAGGGGGACAGGACTGGAGTCAGGCAGGGGACAGGACTGGAGTCAGGCAGGGGGACAGGACTGGAGTCAGGCAGGGGGACAGGGCTGGAGTCAGGCAGGGGGACAGGGCTGGAGTCAGGCAGGGGGACAGGGCTGGAGTCAGGCAGGGGGACAGGGCTGGAGAGAGCTCTGGGGCTGGAGAGAGCTCTGGGGCTGGAGAGAGCTCTGGGGCTGGAGAGAGCTCTGGGGCTGGAGAGAGCTCTGGGGCTGGAGAGAGCTCTGGGGCTGGAGAGAGCTCTGGGGCTGGAGAGAGCTCTGGGGCTGGAGAGAGCTCTGGGGCTGGAGAGAGCTCTGGGGCTGGAGAGAGCTCTGGGGCTGGAGAGAGCTCTGGGGCTGAGAGAGCTCTGGGGCTGGAGAGAGCTCTGGGGCTGGAGAGAGCTCTGGGGCTGGAGAGAGCTCTGGGGCTGGAGAGAGCTCTGGGGCTGGAGAGAGCTCTGGGGCTGGAGAGAGCTCTGGGGCTGGAGAGAGCTCTGGGGCTGGAGAGAGCTCTGGGGCTGGAGAGAGCTCTGGGGCTGGAGAGAGCTCTGGGGCTGGAGAGAGCTCTGGGGCTGGAGAGAGCTCTGGGGCTGGAGAGAGCTCTGGGGCTGGAGAGAGCTCTGGGGCTGGAGAGAGCTCTGGGGCTGGAGAGAGCTCTGGGGCTGGAGAGAGCTCTGGGGCTGGAGAGAGCTCTGGGGCTGGAGAGAGCTCTGGGGCTGAGAGAGCTCTGGGGCTGGAGAGAGCTCTGGGGCTGGAGAGAGCTCTGGGGCTGGAGAGAGCTCTGGGGCTGGAGTGAGCTCTGGGGCTGGAGTGAGCTCTGGGGCTGGAGTGAGCTCTGGGGCTGGAGTGAGCTCTGGGGCTGGAGTGAGCTCTGGGGCTGGAGTGAGCTCTGGGGCTGGAGTGAACTCTGGGGCTGGAGTGAGCTCTGGGGCTGGAGTGAGCTCTGGGGCTGGAGTGAGCTCTGGGGCTGGAGTGAGCTCTGGGGCTGGAGTGAGCTCTGGGGCTGGAGTGAGCTCTGGGGCTGGAGTGAGCTCTGGGGCTGGAGTGAGCTCTGGGGCTGGAGTGAGCTCTGGGGCTGGAGTGAGCTCTGGGGCTGGAGTGAGCTCTGGGGCTGGAGTGAGCTCTGGGGCTGGAGTGAGCTCTGGGGCTGGAGTGAGCTCTGGGGCTGGAGTGAGCTCTGGGGCTGGAGTGAGCTCTGGGGCTGGAGTGAGCTCTGGGGCTGGAGTGAGCTCTGGGGCTGGAGTGAGCTCTGGGGCTGGAGTGAGCTCTGGGGCTGGAGTGAGCTCTGGGGCTGGAGTGAGCTCTGGGGCTGGAGTGAGCTCTGGGGCTGGGACAGACACGGGGACAGGCTCAGAGACGGGGACAGGCTCAGAGACGGGGACAGGCTCAGAGACGGGGACAGGCTCAGAGACGGGGACAGGCTCAGAGACGGGGACAGGCTCAGAGACGGGGACAGGCTCAGAGACGGGGACAGGCTCAGAGACGGGGACAGGCTCAAGGTGTGGTGCACGGCAGAAAAACCGTGGCATCAGGTAGGTCAATGCCGGCCGTGGCAGCTCTCCTCGTCGAGCTCGCCACGCGAAGAATTCGCCGAAGAACCCTCTCTCCTCCTCCAGGGTACACGCCGTCTCCTTCACCCAGGCCAGATAGTCCTGGAAGACCACCCGATCCTCCCGTACAGCCTCCACAATGGCCCTATCCAGGGCTGGCAGTGAAGCTGGCGTGAAGGACGGCGGAGAGACAGGTCCCTGCGCTGGCAGATTGGCGGCCATTTCGGGTGGCGAAGCGGTGGCAATCTCGTGCTGCGGGGCGGCAGTCATCTCGTGCTGCGGGGCGGCAGTCATCTCGTGCTGCGGGGCGGCAGCCATCTCGTGCTGCGGGGCGGCAGCCATCCTGTGCTGTGGAGTGACAGTCCTCTCCGGCTGTGGCGCGGCGGCCAACCAGGGCAGTGGCGGGTACGGACACCCCCGCGGACGGGCACAAAACTCCCGGCTGATCCTCTCCACATCATCCTCCTCCTCTGAATCCTCCTCGGACTCGTCGTGGAGGGACTCCCTCCACTCCCTTAACGCCTTGTAATCCGCCGGCAACCGTATAGCCGGCGGAGCGGATGCTCGATGCGGTAGGGGCGGACCGCGCCTTATCGCGCACCGGCGAAAACGGACAGGAAACGCAGGTGACTGCCCGTAAGAGGACGGACAGCTCTTCCTTCTCCGCTGTGTCCTTTCCATGGGTCGGTTATTCTGTCACGGTTGTGGTGTGCTGGCAGCAGGTAGACACAAGCGCAGAGAACTTGGATATAAGGAGGTTTTTAATTCCCAAACCAACGGGCGAAAATAAACACTGTACCTTGTACAGGGACACAATGACACAACACACGACCAAGACGTACGCATGACATTTACAATAACCGACAAACACAGACAGACAAGACCAGACTTAAATACACAGACTAACGACAGAAACTCCAAACAGGTGCGGAGACAGACACAGGTGACAACAATGACACAGATTGCGCCTCTCCGCTGACAGAGGGGGGGCGTGCCAAACTCTGGCCAAGAGTACAGAAAAGTCTGAATGTTACAAGCGCACCTTTATCGTTCATCCAATGTGCCACAAGTCATTTATTGTAGTGGCATCAGTGTATGGAATATCTATGCATGCATTCTACATAAACATATATCTATATGCACATATATCTATAACATCACAGTATGGTCCAGACCACAGAGTGGGTAATGTCACCTCAGAAAACTGTGAAGATACCTGTTACATCCGACTGGCGCTGGACTTAGTTCACTTTAGTTCTGGACACTCATTTCTCTGGCTCCTGATCCCAATCACACACACACACACACACACACAGACATACTAGAGTCTCTCAGTCACTAGATACAGATCAATAGACCGGCACACTGAGGCGATATAACAATCGGAGCCAAGGGCCCAGGTCTACCAAGGCATCAGATAAGATCAGGACACTTGGGACAGAGCAGGATTACATGTGGCTAAGGTTTCAACTGAGGAGATACACACACACATAGAACAACATGACTGTGTATATATATATATATATATATATATATATATATATATATATATATATACACCAGAGATACACTGATGATTCAGCGTTTGTTTAGCGTGACACTCTGGCATGCCACAGCGAGCTAAAAATGCTAAATGTTCTCTCCAGTAGGGGGCAGGGCGAGGGTGTGGGGTACAAACCTGTATCATAACCAGGACATATATGTTCTATATATTTATATATATGTATAAATATATAATAATATTTCGATACATAAATAAAAAGATTCAGTAGCTAGATATACATATAAAAAACAAAGTATCTCCTCAGAGGGAATCCATAAATACCCAGAGATTTATCCAGACACCCAGACACAGATGAACAAGCGATCTGGTAACAGGAAGGACACAGGACTCAAGGAATGACCTTGTTGTCATCTCACCACCACTCCTAGATACCAAGCCCCGCCCCCCTTAATGAGAACATGAGGATTCCACAGCTAATTGGGTTGATACCACGCCCCGCCCCCCTTAATGAGAACATGAGGATTCCACAGCTAATTCGGCTGATACCACGCCCCGCCCCCCTTAATGAGAACATGAGGATTCCACAGCTAATTGGGTTGATACCAAGCCCCGCCCCCCATAATGAGAACATGAGGATTCCACAGCTAATTGGGTTGATACCACGCCCCGCCCCCCTTAATGAGAACATGAGGATTCCACAGCTAATTGGGTTGATACCACGCCCCGCCCCCCTTAATGAGAACATGAGGATTCCACAGCTAATTGTGTTGATACCACGCCCCGCCCCCTTAATGAGAACATGATGATCTCATCTCATCTCATCTTCAACCGCTTATCCGGGGTCGGGTCGCGGGGGTAGCAGCTCTAGCAGGGGACCCCAAACTTCCCTTTCCCGGGCAACATTAGCCAGCTCTGACTGGGGAATCCCGAGGCGTTCCCAGGCCAGTGTGGAGATATAATCTCTCCACCTAGTCCTGGGTCTTCCCCGAGGTCTCCTCCCAGCTGGACGTGCCTGGAACACCTCTCTAGGGAGGCGCCCAGGTGGCATTCTTACAAGATGCCCGAACCACCTCAACTGGCTCCTTTCTATGCAAAGGAGCAGCGGCTCTACTCCGAGTTCCTCTCGGATGACTGAGCTTCTCACCCTATCCCTAAGGGAGAGGCCAGCCACCTTTCTGAGAAAACCCATTTCGGCCGCTTGTACCCGCGATCTCGTTCTTTCGGTCATGACCCAGCTTTCATGACCATAGGTGAGGGTAGGAACAAAGATTGACCGGTGCCTTTCGGCTCAGCTCTCTTTTCGTCACAACGGTGCGGTGAAGCGAATGGAACACCGCCCCCGCTGCTCCGATCCTCCGACCAAACTCCCGCTCCATTGTTCCCTCACTCGCGAACAGGACCCCGAGGTACTTGAACTCCTTCACTTGGAGTAAGGACTCATTCCCTACCCGGAGTAGGCACTCCACCGGTTTCCTGCTGAGAGTCATGGCCTCAGATTTAGAGGTGCTAACCCTCATCCCAGCCGCTTCACACTCGGCTGCGAACCGATCCAGTGAGTGCTGAAGGTCACCGACCGATGAGGCCATCAGGACCACATCATCCGCAAAAAGCAGTGATGTGACCATCAGCCCACCGAACGGGAACCCCTCCCCCCCATGACTACGCCTTGATATCCTGTCCATGAATATTACAAACAGGATTGGTGACAAAGCGCAGCCCTGGCGGAGGCCAACCCCCACCGGGAACGAATCCGACTTACTGCCGAGGACACGGACACAGCTCATGCTTTGAGCGTACAGAGATTGGATGGCCCTGAGAAGAGACCCCCTCACCCCATACTCCCGCAGCACCTCCCACAAAAGATCCCGGGGTACCCGGTCATACGCCTTCTCCAGATCCACAAAACACATGTAGACTGGATGGGCATACTCCCAGGCCCCCTCCAGGATCCTTGCGAGAGTAAAGAGCTGGTCCGTGGTTCCCCGGCCAGGACGAAAACCGCATTGTTCCTCTTCAATCTGAGGTTCGACTATTGGCCGAACCCTCCTTTCCAGCACTTTGGAGTACACTTTACCAGGGAGGCTGAGGAGTGTGATACCTCTGTAATTGGCACACACTCTCTGGTCCCCCTTTTTAAAGAGGGGAACCACCACCCCGGTCTGCCACTCCTCTGGCACTGTCCCAGACTTCCATGCAATGTTGAAGAGGCGTGTCAACCAAGACAGCCCTTCCCCACCCAAAGCTTTTAGCATTTCTGGACGAATCTCATCAGTCCCTGGGGCTTTGCCACTGTGGAGTTGTTTGACTACCTCAGCGACTTCCCCCAGGGAAACTGACGATGACCCTCCATCAGCCTCCAGCTCTGCCTCTGTACTAGAGGGCGTGTAGGTCGGATTCAGGAGCTCCTCAAAATGCTCTTTCCAGCGCCCGATCACATCATCAGTTGAGGTCAACAGTGTCCCATCCTTACTGTACACAGCTTGGATGGTTCCCCGTTTTCCCCTTCTGAGGTGCCGAACGGTTTTCCAGAAGCATTTTCCACAGCTAATTGTGTTGATACCACGCCCCGCCCCCCTTAATGAGAACATGATGATTCCACAGATTATTGGGTTGATACCACGCCCCGCCCCCCTTCTGCATAATTCGTGTTCAGTGTAATGCTGGGTGGTGATTGGTCAATCTGCATAGTTAGTGTTCAGTGTAATGCTGGGTGGTGATTGGTCAATCTGCATAGTTAGTGTTCAGTGTAATGCTGGGTGGTGATTGGTCAATATGCATAGTTAGTGTTCAGTGTAATGCTGGGTGGTGATTGGTCAATCTGCATAGTTAGTGTTCAGTGTAATGCTGGGTGGTGATTGGTCAATATGCATGATTAGTGTTCAGTGTAATGCTGGGTGGTGATTGGTCAATCTAAATGATTAGTGTCTAACTAAATAACATGGACGGCGCCATCAATATTTCCACCGAATTAAACAAAAACCAAGACTCACCTCCACCGCCTCCCAGTAGAGTAGAGTTAGCTGTAAAACAGAGAAAACAAGAGTTAGCTGTAAAACAGAGAAAACAAGAGTTAGCTGTAAAACAGAGGGAACAAGAGTTAGCTGTAAAACAGAGATAACAAGAGTTAGCTGTAAAACAGAGATAACAAGAGTTAGCTGTAAAACAGAGAAAACAAGAGTTAGCTGTAAAACAGAGAAAACAAGAGTTAGCTGTAAAACAGAGGGAACAAGAGTTAGCTGTAAAACAGAGGGAACAAGAGTCAGCTGTAAAACAGAGATAACAAGAGTTAGCTGTAAAACAGAGGGAACAAGAGTTAGCTGTAAAACAGAGGGAACAAGAGTTAGCTGTAAAACAGAGGGAACAAGAGTTAGTTGTAAAACAGAGGGAACAAGAGTTAGCTGTAAAACAGAGGGAACAAGAGTTAGCTGTAAAACAGAGATAACAAGAGTTAGTTGTAAAACAGAGGGAACAAGAGTTAGCTGTAAAACAGAGGGAACAAGAGTTAGTTGTAAAACAGAGGGATCAAGAGTTAGTTGTAAAACAGAGGGAACAAGAGTTAGCTGTAAAACAGAGGGAACAAGAGTTAGCTGTAAAACAGAGGGAACAAGAGTTAGCTGTAAAACAGAAAGTACAAAGACAGCATAAGTTCCTGTGATACAGGCTCAAAACAGATGTGGATCGTTTGCATTCTGCACACTATGCACTTCTGCTGTCAACGTGACAGACATCAACTATATTTAAATCCGTGCAGAATCAAACAAAGGCAATCACACCCAAACTGTTAGACTTTAACACTTTAATCAGCTAGATGCATACACACACACAGACAGCTCTACACACACACACACACACACACACACACACACACACACACACACATACATGCACGCACTCCAAAAGGGGGCTGAGATAGCTAGATAAAGAAGATAGCGATAGCTAGGTAGAGAAGAAGAGGAGACAGAGATAGCTAGGTAGAGAAGAGGAGATATAGATAGCTAGTAAAGAAGAAGAGGAGACAGAGATAGCTAGGTAGAGAAGAGGAGATATAGATAGCTAGTAAAGAAGAAGAGGAGACAGAGATAGCTAGGTAGAGAAGAAGAGGAGTTGGAGATACTGTAGCAAGATGGATATACTGTAGCTAGGTAGAGAAGGAGCAGAGAGTGAGCGATAGCTAGATAGATAATGAGGGGAGAGAGATAGCTAGGTAGAGAAGGAGAGGAGTGAGAGATACTGTAGCTAGGTAGAGAAAAAGGGGAGAGGGTAGATATTTAGAGAGAGAAAGAAGAGAGATAGCTAGTTAAAGAACGAGGGGAGAAAGAGAGAGCTAGAGAGAGAGAAAAGGAGAAAGAACAAGGGATGAAACCAAATGTCATTTTGTTATTCTACTCTGAAACAGTGTGACAGACTCACAAACACTCATTAAAAACGCTTGTTCAGTAGGTGGTACATCACTACCTGTGTGTGTGTGTGTGCGTGTGCGTGTGGGTGTGCGTGTGTGCGTGCGTGCGTGCGTGTGTGTGTGTGCTTGTAGTAAAATGTAACATGTATCCACAATGACGTTTATTCTTCAGTCCTGTCTGACCCTCCAGGGAATATCATTAAAACCTAACACATTATAATATATATCCATGCAATGTCAGTTCCACACATCCTGGCTCACACACATCCTGGTCTCAAACCCCACCACGTTACCTTAATAGTGCACTTATTTCCACATGCTACTTAATTGCTCTGTACAAGATTTAGGGCATCATTTTGGACGCCAACGTCCTCACTCCACACAGGAGGAAGGAGATTTTTGAGGATTAAAGTTTTGTCTGTTAATTTGACTCATACTTAAAAGGAAAAGAGCTACATGTTTGAAGTTGAGTTCACGCAACAGGCAAAGAGGCTTCATCAAATTGTTACACATTTTTTAATAACCCTCATATTTTATCACAGCATAATGACTTCCTAATATCATGGCAATATGCTCATTACATCTGCAGAAACCCTGTATTGCTATATCAACTGTCATAGACACTACACAACACTATATCAACTCTCATAGACACTACACAACACTATATCAACTGTCATAGACACTACACCACACAATATCAACTGTCATAGACACTACACAACACTATATCAACTCTCATAGACACTACACAACACTATCAACTGTCATAGACACTACACCACACAATATCAACTGTCATAGACACTACACAACACTATCAACTGTCATAGACACTACACCACACAATATCAACTGTCATAGACACTACACAACACTATCAACTGTCATAGACACTACACAACACTATCAACTGTCATAGACACTACACAACACTATATCAACACTCATAGACACTACACAACACTATATCAACACTCATAGACACTACACAACACTATATCAACTGTCATAGACACTACACAACACTATATCAACTGTCATAGACACTACACAACACTATATCAACTGTCATAGACACTCCACAACACTATCAACTGTCATAGACACTACACAACACTATCAACTGTCATAGACACTACACCACACAATATCAACTGTCATAGACACTACACAACACTATATCAACTGTCATAGACACTACACCACACAATATCAACTGTCATAGACACTACACAACACTATATCAACTCTCATAGACACTACACAACACTATATAAACTGTCATAGACACTACAAAACACTATATCAACTGTCATAGACACTCCACAACACTATCAACTCTCATAGACACTACACAACACTATATAAACTGTCATAGACACTACACAACACTATATCAACTGTCATAGACACTACACAACACTATCAACTGTCATAGACACTCCACAACACTATATCAACTGTCATAGACACTACACAACACTATATCAACTGTCATAGACACTACACAACACTATATCAACTGTCATAGACACTACACAACACTATCAACTGTCATAGACACTACACAACACTATATCAACTGTCATAAACACTACACAACACTATATCAACTCTCATAGACACTACACAACACTATATCAACTGTCATAGACACTACACAACACTATATCAACTGTCATAGACACTACACAACACTATATCAACTGTCATAAACACTACACAACACTATATCAACTGTCATAGACACTACACAACACTATATCAACTGTCATAGACACTACACAACACTATCAACTGTCATAGACACTACACAACACTATATCAACTGTCATAGACACTACACAACACTATATCAACTGTCATAGACACAACACAACACTATATCAACTGTCATAAACACTACACAACACTATATCAACTCTCATAGACACTACACAACACTATATCAACTGTCATAGACACTACACAACACTATATCAACTGTCATAGACACTACACAACACTATATCAACTGTCATAGACACTACACAACCCAATATCAAATGTTATAAAGACTACACAACACTATATCAACTGTCATAGACGCTACACAACACTATATCAACGTTCACACATCTGAATAAGGTCTACGTAACATTCACACATCTGAATAAGGTCTACATAACGTTCACACATCTGAATAAGGTCTACGTAACGTTCACACATCTGAATAAGGTCTACGTAACGTTCACACATCTGAATAAGGTCTACGTAACGTTCTTGAACGACTCAGATGAAGGTGTGTGGCCTGGACTACTGTATCATTGAATCACTGTTTCTTTGACACGAGGGCAGCCAGTGGAAAACACAATCTACTGCACCAGGAGGTTTAGGGGTGTGGCCCACTTTATAGGCTCCTCCCTAATGTTTTGCTCCGTTTATTGTCACAAAGTGGTTTCATTTCAGAAGACCATGATTGTGGCTGTTTATTGCTCAATATAATTTCCGCTGATTCCATGTTTTTTCTTTCATAGGCCAAACAGACACATTATGCTCACAGTTTTAACGTACTTCAGAGGCAGAAATCATTGAGATATCAAAGTGTCACCAGTAAAAATGTAAACAACAGAGCGTTTGCAAAGGAAGCATATGGAGAGAGTTTATCCCAGAATAATATACCTTTTTTACTAGGCTGGTACTGAAGGAATGCATTTCTACTAGAGCTGTGTTTGTTGCAGAGCCGGGTTAGTTCCAGAGCTGTGTTTGTTGCAGAGCTGTGTTAGTTCCAGAGCCGGGTTAGTTCCAGAGCTGTGTTTGTTGCAGAGCTGTGTTAGTTCCAGAGCTGTGTTAGTTCCAGAGCTGTGTTAGTTCCAGAGCTGTGTTAGTTCCAGAGCTGTGTTTGTTCCAGAGCTGTGTTTGTTGCAGAGCTGTGTTTGTTGCAGAGCTGTGTTTGTTGCAGAGCTGTGTTATTTTGTTACTGCAAAAATAAATCTGAAGCCATGGTAACAACATGCATATATGTTCACATTTCAGAATTGGCCAATTCCTTTTTGTTCTTCTTTTAATCCTTCTCTTCATCTCATTCCAATGTTCAGTAAACTACTAGTGGTTGGAATATGATCCTGTCTGCGGTTCCTCTCTATCTTAAAGATCGCCCGAGGCATTCGCAGTCCGTACAAGGGTTTTGCTATTGGAGAAGACGTGGAAGAAATTGTCCAATCAGTGCCTAGGGCCTTAATGGAAATCAAACGCCACAGAACTATTGAACATACCGCATATGCCTGTTAGTGTACATAAATAAACAGCACGCGTGCAGGTGTAGTACGTCCCAGCTGCCTAACCATAGGCCCAACACCCATTCTACACCTGTGGCAGAGTGAGAAACCATCACAACTTCTGTAATGTCTTTGTTTTCTCCTGGCCATGGAGCGGCTGAACGCTGCTACTTCAGGTTCTTCTGGCTCACACACCTTTTCCCGCCACTATGAATAGATTTCCCCATTGTAATGGGAACTAAGAGCGTTGGAGCAGTCCCAATCTGCACCCTACCCTACCCGTGTGGTACCTTGGATCAAGGCCTCCTCGGTGAAAGGAATAGGGCGCTATTTGAAACCCGGCAGGTGTGTGTGGGCGCAGAGACAAAGAAACTGCAACAGTAATAAAATAAGCATTTCACAGAGCTAAGCACCCCACTTGAACACAGAAACACAACTGTTGTTTTGGGCGTTTCTATGGGTTCTCTGTGCTGTTCCGTCGTGCCGTCCATTATCAAACCCACCCTTACCCTAGAACCTGCCCTGTAGAGGGCCTCTCCACCCCAGACAGACCCTAGAACCTGCCCTGTAGAGGGCCTCTCCAGCCCAGACAGACCCTAGAACCTGCCCTGTAGAGGGCCTCTCCACCCCAGACAGACCCTAGAACCTGCCCTGCAGAGGGCCTCTCCACCCCAGACAGACCCTAGAACCTGCCCTGTAGAGGGCCTCTCCAGCCCAGACAGACCCTAGAACCTGCCCTGTAGAGGGCCTCTCCACCCCAGACAGACCCTAGAACCTGCCCTGTAGAGGGCCTCTCCACCCCAGACAGACCCTAGAACCTGCCCTGTAGAGGGCCTCTCCACCCCAGACAGACCCTAGAACCTGCCCTGTAGAGGGCCTCTCCACCCTTACCCTAGAACCTGCCCTGTAGAGGGCCTCTCCACCCCAGACCGACCCTAGAACCTGCCCTGTAGAGGGCCTCTCCACCCCAGACAGACCCTAGAACCTGCCCTGTAGAGGGCCTCTCCACCCTTACCCTAGAACCTGCCCTGTAGAGGGCCTCTCCACCCCAGACAGACCCTAGAACCTGCCCAGTAGAGGGCCTCTCCACCCCAGACAGACCCTAGAACCTGCCCTGTAGAGGGCCTCTCCACCCCAGACAGACCCTAGAACCTGCCCTGTAGAGGGCCTCTCCACCCTTACCCTAGAACCTGCCCTGTAGAGGGCCTCTCCACCCCAGACAGACCCTAGAACCTGCCCTGTAGAGGGCCTCTCCACCCCAGACCCTAGAACCTGCCCTGTAGAGGGCCTCTCCACCCCAGAACCTAGAACCTGCCCTGTAGAGGGCTTCTCCACCCCAGACCCTAGAACCTACCCTGTAGAGGGCCTCTCCACCCCCTGATAAGAGCATCACCCTGTCAACCACACATCATAACCTGGATAAAGCCAAGCAGGGATTTGTGTTCAGGTTTTCACTCAGGATAACTGCACTACTTCAGGCTAAGACATATCGAATAAGGCTTACATACTAAGTCTGGTCTCGAAGCTTCCTGTGGCGTCGAGTACCAAACATGGATCTGTGGGCCGCAAAGTCACTACAAGTGAGATGGCTTGATGTGAATCCTGTTTCTTCTAGGGTTCACTTCCTCTCTGTGTGTGATACAGAGAGACTCCGTGAGAGAGATTAGTTCAGGTTAGCTTTACTCTTTTTCATTTCACAGCAGCTGTTTCTTATTTGTTCTGCGCTCCTCTGCTCTTGAAGAGAGATTGTGAAAACGAGTCCCCATCCATTTTGGGATTTTAATGTCTCTCTTGATATGTGGCTGTCGCTGAGGGCTGGGCCACTGCCTGCTTTCCCCACCATGGAGGTAACGGATGTCAAAAAGAAACTCACAGTGTGATCAAAAAAACGGATGATGAAAGACTGAAACATCCCAGAGATTCTAATCATGAAAAGGATAACACAGGCACAGATGAATGAATATGGGGAGGAATACAGAGAGTGGAATAAAGAGGGTGGAATAAAGAGGGTGGAATAAAGAGGGTGGAATAAAGAGGGTGGAATAAAGAGGGTGGAATAAAGAGGGTGGAATAAAGAGGGCGGAATAAAGAGGGTGGAATACAGAGGGTGGAATAAAGAGGGTGGAATAAAGATGGCGGAATAAAGAGGGTGGAATAAAGAGGGTGGAATACAGAGGGCGGAATAAAGAGGGCGGAATAAAGAGGGCGGAATTAAGAGGGCGGAATAAAGAGGGGCGGAATAAAGAGGGTGGAATACAGAGGGTGGAATACAGAGGGTGGAATAAAGAGGGTGGAATAAAGAGGCTGGAATAAAGAGGGTGGAATAAAGAGGGTGGAATAAAGAGGGCGGAATAAAGAGGGTGGAATAAAGAGGGCGGAATAAAGAGGGTGGAATAAAGAGGGTGGAATAAAGAGGGTGGAATAAAGAGGGCGGAATAAAGAGGGTGGAATAAAGAGGGTGGAATAAAGAGGGTGGAATAAAGAGGGCGGAATACAGAGGGTGGAATAAAGAGGGTGGAATACAGAGGGTGGAATAAAGAGGGTGGAATAAAGAGGGCGGAATAAAGAGGGTGGAATAAAGAGGGTGGAATAAAGAGGGCGGAATAAAGAGGGTGGAATACAGAGGGTGGAATAAAGAGGGTGGAATAAAGATGGCGGAATAAAGAGGGTGGAATAAAGAGGGTGGAATACAGAGGGCGGAATAAAGAGGGCGGAATAAAGAGGGCGGAATTAAGAGGGCGGAATAAAGAGGGGCGGAATAAAGAGGGTGGAATACAGAGGGTGGAATACAGAGGGTGGAATAAAGAGGGTGGAATAAAGAGGCTGGAATAAAGAGGGTGGAATAAAGAGGGTGGAATAAAGAGGGCGGAATAAAGAGGGTGGAATAAAGAGGGCGGAATAAAGAGGGTGGAATAAAGAGGGTGGAATAAAGAGGGTGGAATAAAGAGGGCGGAATAAAGAGGGTGGAATAAAGAGGGTGGAATAAAGAGGGTGGAATAAAGAGGGCGGAATACAGAGGGTGGAATAAAGAGGGTGGAATACAGAGGGTGGAATAAAGAGGGCGGAATAAAAACACGTAGGGAGGAATAAAGAGGGTGGAATAAAGACAGGGAAGAAGGAATAAAGACATAAAGGAAGAAACGAAGAGAGGGTGATAGGGATGAAAAAGGAAGATATAGAGGATTTAAGGATTTAATGGGAGCATAAATAAACAGTGTCCCACAACCTGTTTGTCCCCGTATACATTCCAGAGTAACATTTAGCATGTAGTCTCTAATGACAGGATATGGCTGCATATATGGCACTCTCACTCCCGACCCCTCATGATTTCCTGTCACTTCCTCTGACAGTCCCTCTCTCTCTCTCCCAGTGCATTGTGGGAGTTTGTGACATCATTAAGCGTTTCTCTTGCTAGACCTGTCACCAGACTGGACTGACTGGTAGTCGTTTTCTCATTGCACACGTCATGTCTCCTCGTCACCCTGGTTTGATCGAGGTGAGCGTGATCGAGAAGGAGGAAAAGGAGAGCTGATGAAGCCAGTGTGAGAGCACACGTCCCTGTGATACGAACCCAAAACCCTTTGTCATCTAATGTATTATGCAAATTAGAGTGCCTCTCCTGGACCTATAAGCAAAATGCTAGTCGGGGGGGCGGAGTAACCCTGTATATGGAACAGCCGAGTTACAACCATAGTTAATACTAGCAGAGACAAGAGCAGAAAATATGGTTCCCTCCCTCCCTCTCTCTCCCTTCTCTCCCTTCTCTCTCTCTCTCTCCCCCACCTCCACCCCTCTCCCTCCCTTCCTCCCTCTCTCTCTGTCTTTTTCAATTAGCCTCCTTCACTCCACCCTGTCGCTCTCTCTCCCTCTCAAACCATCATTTTCACTCTCTCTTCCTGTCTGTTTGCTTATCTGCTACTCACTTTTCCTGTATGTCTTCACATCTATTTGTCTGTCTATCTTTTTATCCACCTGTATGTCTGTCTGTCTTTCCATCCACCTGTCTGTCTGCCCATCTGTGTGTCAGTCAGTCAGTCAGTCAGTTGACTCAGACTGATCACATCCTCTGTTCCTATGCCTGCCAGCTTCCTCCAGCAATCCAATGTTTCCTGAAGGACAGAACAGAGCAATAGAAGAACAAGACACAACCCCGAAACAACAACAGGGGTACATCCAAAATCACACACTAGCTCCTCCATAGTGCACTCATTTGGCCGTGGACCCCCACATGCTAAAGGAGGCCATGTGGGACACACCTCTAAAGGTCACAGCCAACCAGGTCACAGTGTTCCACAGCTCCTCCAATCCACAGAGACTTGATTATTTCTCTTAGATGGAATGGGAGTTTACTGATGTGGTGATGACCCGCTGACATCATCATACTTCCTTGTTTAGATACAAAAATGCACGCGTGCGCACACACACACACTCGTACACACACACACACACACACTCGTACACACACACACCTCCTTAACGCCAACAGGAAACCCTGTGAGAATTCCCAATAAAAAACAGAAGCTAGATCCTGTGTTCTCTTGAGTAGTCGAACAGTAGGAGACAGTGGAGACGAGCTACTGAGAGATATCATCTGTTAAATTAACTCTGTAATGGATACAGGAAGACTGAAGCTTCATCTGCTGAGGCAGAAGGGTCGCTCTGATGTGTGTGTGTGTGTGTGTGTGTGTGTGTGTGTGGACCCCTGTGTTTCCCCTAACTTGGGTCATAAATTGTGGAGGACGGGTGGAAGAGCTCCCTGCATGCCTGTAGATAACAGCTCATTAAGGAAGTGTGTAATGTGTGTCTGTGTCAGCTCACACACGGTCCTATGCAGATCACCTCACGTCTGGATACTTCCTGCTTCCGCGCCCTTTGAACTGGGCTCGGTCTAGTGAATGACAGCTCTTTGTCACTCTGTAGGTGGCAAAACTGTGCGAATACTGAGCGAATTTCGACGGGACAATGGTTGCCTTCTTTTCCATTAACAAATACTCGCAGGAAAACAATTTGGCAAAAAGACACAAAAATTGGTATTGAATTTTTTTAGGCATTGGTAAAAAGAAAGAAACAAGTTGTACCAATCTGTATTATTAAAAACAAGAGAAACACACATCATGGGGAGCTGGTATAGGTTCGGGGTGACAGACCATATATATAATAACAATATTACACCAGAGACAAAATGAAACATAATAATACAAACACTCTCAGCTCTGCCATTGGCTTATTTCCCATATCCGTATTATTTCTGTCACAGAACAGCAGCACAGATGTAGCCCTAGGTGCTCCAACATGGAAGGTCTGAGCTGAAAGGGCTGTTTTAACGTGGGTTTAAATCATATTAGAAAACACATACAAATACTGAGTGCAGTATGATTGGCTGATATGATTGGCTGATATGATTGGCTGATATGATTGGCTGATATGATTGCCTGATATGATTGGCTGATATGATTGGCAGGAGTATTTGATAGTCATTATTAGGTAGAACGTCTTTTTGGGGAGTGGGGGGATAACGATCAGAGTAACGATGACATTTTGGAGCGGAAAAAAATAACATCAAAAGGAGCACAAATCGAAATACAAAACCTCCTTTAAATGAGACACAGTCAAATACACACACACACACACACACACACACACGCACACACGCACACACGCACACACGCACACACGCACACACGCACACACGTACACACGCACACACGCACACACGCACACGCACACGCACACACACACACACACACACACACACACAGAGAGAGAGACACGGCACCAACTGGCTAGAGATCATGGAACAGATTTGCAGGCCAGGGTTTTATCGTGAGCACCATGTCTCATGCACTTTATATTGATCCACCTGGACCGTGTATGAATGCAGAAAGGGTTTTTCTCATTTTAATATCTGGTGAATCTCACGCATATACACAACCCAAGTTCCGCCAGAGGAGAGGAGGAGAAGAGAGACAAGAGGAGAAAAGTGGAGAGACAAGAAGAGAGGAAGACAAGAGAAGAGTGGAGAGACAAGAAGAGAAGAAGAGAAGAGTGGAAAGACAAGAGGAGGGGTAGAGAAGAGTGAAGTGTAGAAGTAGAGAAGAGGAAACCAGCGGAGAAGAGTAGAGAAAACAGAGGAGCAGAGCAGTGAGATTTCTCATTTAAAACCCATGTGATTCCCTCATGTGAAGCCTGTTGATGGGCTTTCCTGTTGTTCATGAGAAGATTCTTCACGCCCGCAGACAGACAGACGTGCAGACCGACGGACAGGCTAGGAAGACTCCCTACTCCCAGACCCCTACCACGACACACCTCCCACCCTCCCACCAGTACACACCTCCTCCCACTAGGACACACCTCCTCCCACTAGGACACACCTACTCCCATCTTACACAGTGTGTATTTTCAAAATGTCATAGGACATAGAGTTCAGCATCCAGCCGCTGTAGCAGTGTAGCGCTGTAGCAGTGTAGCGTTGTAGCGTTGTTGCGTCGTAGCGTCGTTGCGTTGTAGCGTTGTTGCGATGTTGCGTTGTTGCGATGTAGCGTTGTAGCGTTGTAGCGTTGTAGCGTTGTAGCGTTGTTGCGTTGTAGCGTTGTTGCGTTGTGGCGTTGTAGCGTTGTTGCGTTGTACCGTTGTAGCGTTGTAGCGTTGTAGCATTGTTGCGTTGTAGCGTTGTTGCGATGTAGCGTTGTTGCGATGTAGCGTTGTAGCGTTGTAGCGTTGTTGCGTTGTGGCGTTGTTGCGTTGTGGCGTTGTAGTGTTGTAGCGTTGTTGCGTTGTAGTGTTGTAGCGTTGTTGCCATGGTGGGAAATGATCAATGTCACAGTTTCACCCCTTATTATGAGAGCAACAGCACCCGGTGCCAGTCTCCGCCCACGCTCTGCAGGTGCTTCCCAAATGGCAGCCTACCCAAACTGCAAAGGTGCTGGTCAAAAGCACTGTTCTGTGAAGGGAATATGGAATCATTTGGGACCGTGTTGTTCTAATTACCTGACCTTCAGATTAGTAATGAGCCGTGGATCAGACTATTCTCTTTTATCATCTACTTCCCAAGCCCTCCTTTCATTTAACAAGGTCACCGGTATTCTGACGTTCTGCTGGGGTGTTCTGTTCTGTTGTGATGCTCTACTGTAGTGTTCTGTGGTGCTGCTCTACTGTAGTGTTCTGTTGTGATGCTCTACTGTAGTGTTCTGTTGTGATGCTCTACTATAGTGTTCTGTGGTGCTGCTCTACTGTAGTGTTCTGTGGTGCTGCTCTACTGTAGTGTTCTGTGGTGCTGCTCTACTGTAGTGTTCTGTGGTGCTGCTCTACTGTAGTGTTCTGTTGTGATGCTCTACTGTAGTGTTCTGTTGTGCTGCTCTACTATAGTGTTCTGTTGTGCTGCTCTACTGTAGTGTTCTGCTGTGATGCTCTACTGTAGTGTTCTGTTGTGATGCTCTACTGTAGTGTTCTGTGGTGCTGCTCTACTGTAGTGTTCTGTTGTGATGCTCTACTGTAGTGTTCTGTGGTGCTGCTCTACTGTAGTGTTCTGTTGTGATGCTCTACTGTAGTGTTCTGTTGTGCTGCTCTACTGTAGTGTTCTGTTGTGCTGCTCTACTGTAGTGTTCTGCTGTGATGCTCTACTGTAGTGTTCTGTGGTGCTGCTCTACTGTAGTGTTCTGTTGTGCTGCTCTACTGTAGTGTTCTGCTGTGATGCTCTACTGTAGTGTTCTGTTGTGATGCTCTACTGTAGTGTTCTGTTGTGCTGCTCTACTGTAGTGTTCTGTTGTGATGCTCTACTGTAGTGTTCTGTTGTGATGCTCTACTGTAGTGTTCTGTGGTGCTGCTCTACTGTAGTGTTCTGTTGTGATGCTCTACTGTAGTGTTCTGTGGTGCTGCTCTACTGTAGTGTTCTGTGGTGCTGCTCTACTGTAGTGTTCTGTTGTGCTGCTCTACTGTAGTGTTCTGTTGTGATGCTCTACTGTAGTGTTCTGTTGTGATGCTCTACTGTAGTGTTCTGTGGTGCTGCTCTACTGTAGTGTTCTGTTGTGATGCTCTACTGTAGTGTTCTGTTGTGATGCTCTACTGTAGTGTTCTGTTGTGCTGCTCTACTGTAGTGTTCTGTTGTGATGCTCTACTGTAGTGTTCTGTTGTGCTGCTCTACTGTAGTGTTCTGTTGTGATGCTCTACTGTAGTGTTCTGTTGTGATGCTCTACTGTAGTGTTCTGTGGTGCTGCTCTACTGTAGTGTTCTGTTGTGATGCTCTACTGTAGTGTTCTGTTGTGGTGTTTTGTTGTGGTGTTCTGTGATGTCATCATATTGTGTTGTTTTGTTGTACTGTTTTACTGTTTGGTTCTGTTAAGTGGTCTGGCTATGTTGTTTAGCTTCAGTTTTGACTTTGGTGTTCTGCTTTGTCTTTGTTGTACAGCCATGTCATTCTACTGTTGTGTTGTTCTACTGGGCTGTTCTACTGGGGTGTTCTACCGTATTATTCTAATATATTGTTCTACAGTATTGTTCTGCTGTGGTGTTCTACCATATAAATATAGCACCATTGGCACTTGTCCCCACAGGAGGGGACACTAAATTCCGTTCCATCTTACTGTGTGCGTCTGCGTGGAAATTCCCTGGAAGGTCATTTACAGAACATGATTTTTGTCCAAATTGTCGTCTTTACATTCAGATCCACTCCATTTGCAGAAGTAGATGTTCATCAGGAAAGGTCACAGATGCCAAACATAGGGACAGTTTAAGAACCCTTATGGAAACCCATGGTGTTTTCTTCCTAGAGCTGCAAAAGTGTCTGGGTCAGAGACCTAAATAGAAATGAGTAGACGGCACAACCCAGAATTCATTAGACTCAACTCCACTTTAGGAGAGCCATCGTTTATTTACATTCCAATTATGAAGAGTTTATCCAAGTAAAATAGCCACCACACGAAACGGCTGCTTCGTTTCACTTCACATTTCCAATCAAGAAGTACTGGAACCAACCAGAATATTATTTATGAACCTCTTCATAATTCTGCTACTTCTTGTCCTCCATAGTTGCTGTCTGACTTCTAAAGATTTTAAAGGGTGAAATTCGAAGTTTGGTTCTTTCTTAAAAATTGTGAACTCCAACGCTTTCTACAAAGCTTGTTTGGTGTTTCAGATAGAGGGAACATTTCTCTTTTTACTCAGAGAGGGAAAAACACAGAAATGATAAGAGTTGCTTTCCGGCACTGACATTAATAGAATTGCAATCGTGTGTTTCTCTGGCTTTGAAGGGTTCTTAGTCATTAAGAACTAACTTGACTGCGTACTTCCTTATTGCTCACTGCTCATCCTTCTGGCACAGCAATCAGAGAAAAGCAACCAGGTTGCAGACGTCCTCAGCCAAGGCCCTCTGCGAGCACCGGAGCCACAACACAAATTAGGCATTTACAGCATGAAAATCAATGGTGAAGATGTAATGCCATTGTCACAGACATCAAACGTAATAAAGAGCCCCGACTAACAGTGGGGAACAAAATGACGGTACAACACATTTGAATATATATCAGAAGAGGAATCCATACTATAACAAGGACTCATTTATTACCAGGCAACATTACTGAATTTGTTAGCGTGTATGGCAGAATGCCAGACCAACGGGTCATACAGTATCATAATATGACTGTGGTTGAGCCAATCAGAAAAAGGCTCCCTCTAATTTTCTGGTTCAGATGAAACAAGCCGAATATCCTCAGATGTCACAGTGCCAGGTCCGTTCCTCTAACTGAACTTCACATATACGTTTTGGGCCAGCGACTCGTTCATATTACGTCCCGAGTCATCTTCCTGGGTGTATTCAAACGGCTCACATCCTCTAGCTGTTGAGAAGCCCCCCGCTGTTTGCCTGAGCTAGAGAAGTGGTCCCACCTTCTGGGTTTGGGTTCAGAGGAATGTACACTTGTTCATTTGCTTCAGGACAGCGTAATCAGGAACAGACAAAGCATTTGGATGAATAATAAATAGTGTTTGAAGGCGGGTCTGTTATGTTGGGATCACATGGGGCTTCTCCTATGGGGCGTTCACAGCCCAACAATCTCAGCTAGTTACCAACCAGACTGACAGACTGGTGAGATCTCCTCCATCCATCCTGGACGACGCCCAAATAGCACGACCAGCCCCTACATAGTGTGCTCCTTTTTGACCACAGCCCTTGGCCCCGGGTGGGTTTTGTGCACTTGTAAGTAGGGTGAGAGTTCAGGACGCACCCAGACCGACGATCGACAGCATTAAATTGGACCTCAGTCGCTGAAGTGTGTATTTCCGGATCGACTTTTCGCTCGCCTCTACATGCCACTGCACTCAAACTCTCACTCCATGAAGTTTTAAAAGTCCGTGTGCAAATGGGGAGAGCGCTTGTGTCTGAGACCTCAGGGCGTCCAGAAGGCTGCACACTTTAAATTGGTATCCAATCAATACAGAACAGTGCTATAGTAAAGACTGGAGAGTCTTATAAACAAAGTCAACTGTTTTGAATGGCGTTCTCATTAAAATAATTTCCCCCTGCCCACATCCTCTCTCCGCAGGAGCCCAAGGGGGGCGTGTAGAGCTTCACAATAAAAGCCCTGCGATGCGCTATACACGGCAAGAGAGAGCTCTGCTGTTAACTGACGATAGCACGCCCTTTGTCCTCAATCAATCAATTCAAATGCATTTCATAAGGCCATTCACAACATCAGCGCTGCTAAGTGCTAACACATACAACGATAAGATAAAACATGCCTAATATGCTGTCGGTTGACTGCTAAAACAGAGCTGATCCACACAGGCATAGACTGTGGTATCTGGCACCAAGACATTAGCAACAGATACGTTAAGTGAGTCTCTGTAGGGGAGAGTCTCTGTAGGGATGAGTCTCTGTAGGGATGAGTCTATGTGGGGATGAGTCTATGTGGGGATGAGTCTATGTGGGGATGAGTCTCTGTGGGGATGAGTCTCTGTAGGGATGAGTCTATGTGGGGATGAGTCTCTGTGGGGATGAGTCTATGTGGGGATGAGTCTCTGTGGGGATGAGTCTCTGTAGGGATGAGTCTATGTGGGGATGAGTCTCTGTGGGGATGAGTCTCTTTAGGGGTGAGTCTCTGTAGGGATGAGTCTCTGTAGGGATGAGTCTCTGTAGAGGATGAGTCTCTGTAGTGGTGAGTCTATGTAGGGATGAGTCTATGTAGGGATGAGTCTTTGTAGGGATGAGTCTATGTGGGGATGAGTCTATTTATGGATGAGTTTCTGTAGGGGTGAGTCTCTGTGGGGATGAGTCTATGTAGGGATGAGTCTCTGTGGGGATGAGTCTCTGTAGGGATGAGTCTCTGTAGGGATGAGTCTCTGTGGGGGTGAGTCTATGTGGGGATGAGTCTCTGTAGGGGCGAGTCTATGTGGGGATGAGTCTCTGTAGGGATGAGTCTCTGTAGGGGTGAGTCTCTGTGGGGATGAGTCTCTGTAGGGATGAGTCTCTGTAGGGGTGAGTCTCTGTAGGGATGAGTCTATGTAGGGATGAGTCTATGTAGGGATGAGTCTATGTAGGGATGAGTCTATGTAGGGATGAGTCTCTGTAGGGGTGAGTCTCTGTGGGAATGAGTTTCTGTGGGGATGAGTCTATGTGGGGATGAGTCTATGTAGGGATGAGTCTCTGTAGGGGTGAGTCTCTGTAGGGGTGAGTCTCTGTAGAGGTGAGTCTCTGTAGGGGTGAGTCTATGTGGGGATGAGTCTTTGTAGGGGCGAGTCTATGTGGGGATGAGTCTCTGTGGGGATGAGTCTCTGTAGGGATGAGTCTATGTGGGGATGAGTCTCTGTGGGGATGAGTCTATGTGGGGATGAGTCTCTGTGGGGATGAGTATCTGTAGGGATGAGTCTATGTGGGGATGAGTCTCTGTGGGGATGAGTCTCTTTAGGGGTGAGTCTCTGTAGGGATGAGTCTCTGTAGGGATGAATCTCTGTAGAGGATGAGTCTCTGTAGTGGTGAGTCTATGTAGGGATGAGTCTATGTAGGGATGAGTCTTTGTAGGGATGAGTCTATGTGGGGAATGAGTCTATTTATGGATGAGTTTCTGTAGGGGTGAGTCTATGTGGGGATGAGTCTATGTAGGGATGAGTCTCTGTGGGGATGAGTCTCTGTAGGGATGAGTCTCTGTAGGGATGAGTCTCTGTAGGGATGAGTCTCTGTGGGGGTGAGTCTATGTGGGGATGAGTCTCTGTAGGGGCGAGTCTATGTGGGGATGAGTCTCTGTAGGGGTGAGTCTCTGTAGGGGTGAGTCTCTGTAGGGGTGAGTCTCTGTAGGGATGAGTCTCTGTAGGGGTGAGTCTCTGTGGGGATGAGTCTCTGTAGGGATGAGTCTCTGTAGGGGTGAGTCTCTGTAGGGATGAGTCTATGTAGGGATGAGTCTATGTAGGGATGAGTCTATGTAGGGATGAGTCTATGTAGGGATGAGTCTATGTAGGGATGAGTCTCTGTAGGGGTGAGTCTCTGTGGGAATGAGTTTCTGTGGGGATGAGTCTATGTGGGGATGAGTCTATGTAGGGATGAGTCTCTGTAGGGGCGAGTCTCTGTGGGGATTGGTGTAGGAATGTGGGAATGTCTGGATGTATCTGATAAATATCGGAGAAGGAAACGACACCCTGTTATTTTTCACTACATCACATATTGGTTTTATTACCCGAACATGACTGAGGTAATGTGATCAATATTTCCACCTCCCCCATCTTCCCCTCACCAGCAATCATATTTCTGCTACCCTGTTATTTCAGCTGATGGTTGCTACACATGACTGCTGTGCACTTTCCAATAAAACCCTAAGCTCTTAAGATGAAAACAACTACATCCTGGCTGGCCTTAGCTCTGCTGTTGGGGCGCAGCGCTCCGATACAATTGGAAGTTGGTCCGTGGTCATGTGCTCGTTTTAAAAACACAATAACCGAGCGTCTCAAATGAGCTGCATAGGATTACCATCAGACTATATTAGTGCTGTATAGTAACCAATGTAAAGACAATGCCTGTGCGCACGGAAAAAGCCCTAAGACTGTAATAAACCCACCAGTAGGAGATCACCATTGATACATATCAGTTGTTCTTAGCCCTAGTGCCCAGTCATACGATCAAGACCCGCCTGTTGGAAACATTCAACAGCATACATGAACGATACTCCTGAGATTGACATGACAACGTGCCGAATGAGACAAAACTATTTTCTCGACTCGCTCAGTTCTTGCTTTCCTGACCAGTAAAAATGTAAAACCGTGCCAAAGAGAAGACAATTACCACAAGCGTCTTCAGCGTGGGGAATAAATATCAGGCATCTGGGATTACATCTCCCTAATGTATCCTGCAGCCAGTCTAACTGGGTGCCGGTTGTCTCTCTGATCACATATAGGAAACTGGACACGTCAAATAAACAAGCTCCTCTGGACAACCTGGTGAGCGATTGCTTGTTCTGGGAGAAAGAGTTGGATTGAGAATGAGAAGTGTCTGTAGCACTAACCCGAGGAAGCATTTATTATCTTAGTTCCCCTGTCTGGAATATGTTTATGTCTCACGTCAAAATAATGTCATCTGAGCCCCTGTACGCCCAACTAAACGGTCCCATCTGTTGCTCTAGAACACAGCGAATGTAGCATATGTCATTGGGTTGCTCTAGAACATAGCAAATGTAGCATATGTCATTGGGTTGCTCTAGAACACAGCAAATTTAGCATATGTCATTGGGTTGCTCTAGAACACAGCAAATGTAGCATATGTCATTGGGTTGCTCTAGAACACAGCAAATGTAGCATATGTCATTGGGTTGCTCTAGAACACAGCAAATGTAGCATATTATGTCATTGGAGAATCAGAATCCAAATGGATGTACTACTCGGCCTGTTATAATAACAGTATAATTCCTATCAGGGACTGTGTCCTGATTTACTATTATCACACAGGTGTGCAAGAATAACATGAAACACCTGTCTGTTGAGGAACGATGCATGGATTCACAACAGACGAACAATGACATGGAAACATTATTTCAGTCCGTCCCAGAGGAGGGGATATATAGGTGTTTTAAAGAAAATGAGAAACGGCACAAAATCCATCACGGCCGACTTTATTGGTCCAAGAGACAAATTGGCACCTTGTGTGTAGGAGAAGTCATGAGCCAAAGGAAACAAATCTACGTCACTCTGTTCAAGGCACACAGGCTTTTAAACAGTGGTATTAGAAGGGTTAGACGAGCAGCGCCGACGGCTACTGGGCCACGATTCACCTTTCTACTGCCTCATTGTCTCACAGAAATGTGCTTTCAATTCTCAACGTCGGGAACTAAAGAATAATAACAGCAATAAGAAACACAATAGGATTCCAGCTGCCAAACCACCGGGGCCTGAGGCATTTCGAACACGATGGTGTGGGTTTGGCCAATACTACCCTAATAACAACATATTCGTTTCCACGCTGAAAATAAAAGTCTGAAATATAGATATGCATGCACACTGATATGTGTAGGGCGGGGTAGACATGATTACAACAAAATGTTATGAAACTAATTTTTTAAAATGTGCCAAAGTCACAGTTGTCATGAAAGATCAGCAACACCTGGAGTTTGGTCAGGAATTCAGGCAGAAACCAATCAACATGTGGCAGACGAAAGGGGAAAATGACACGGTCATACATCAGATTGTTTTCATATCGACAGCATCCCAAACTCACGGGTCAGTGAAATGAATAATGCATGGCGGAGAGAGATGTGCGTGTGTGTGTGTGTGTGTGCGTGTGTGTGTGTGTGTGTGTGTGTGTGTTGTTATTTCTAGGGCTGCCCAGTCTTGTTTGGCTGTCAGTGCCTGGCAGTGTTTCGCAGTGAGAGTCATCTGGTGATTTCAGCTGAGTGGTTACACTGCATCCTTTTACGTGTGTGTGTGTGACAACTCTTTCATCGGTCCTTTGTCAGACTTGCCATGGCAATAATACAGAAAGCCTTATCTTGTATGGCAGCTTAGACTGGTTGATGAAAGCCCTTGTGTTGTGTTCTATTTCACAACGACTGTTCATTGTGGAAACCCGGATAAGAGTCTGAAATACATAACAGAGAATAATACAACTCTACAGAACACCTTAGGAAGCAGACGATGGTTATCAATAAAATACTGATCTTACACGCTAACTCCTATGAGAGAACACACACGTGTGGGATATGCAAGTAAACACACACACACACACACACACAGCCATCTAAATGCTATTACCTTGTTGATTCTCAGCCCTGCAGAGCTTTAATTGTGTTGGCTAATTGGTTTACAGCTGATGAGTCCTGTATTTCACTGTACAACAAGGCTTTCATCTGCTTATTGTTGGCTGAGGGCAGAAGAGATCAAGTCATTTCACCACGCAGGAAGACTTAGCCATTTTCCTCCCACCGTCATTTCAGGGAGATGACAAGGCGATGCGTGGGCTGTGTTTCTTTGAAAAATAAAAAGCAATAAAGTGAAAGCAGAAGCATCAGATTTCAGTGAAGTGGAGGTTTCTAAGAGAGCTTGTGCTTCCCAAATTGCATACTACACCCCTAAAGAGCAGAGTTTTATTACCAGGTCCTCCGGATCAATGGCAGTGCAATATACAGGTGAGAAGATGCATTTGGGACTCAAAGGAGTCCTGGGAATATCGGACTTCCGACCGCTGTGGAAGAGAAGGCATAAAGCCAAATGGACCGGTAGGTCAGCCGTAAAGAGAGTAGGGTTCTGTTGGGCCCGCGGCCCCGGTCTGAGTTCAGGAATCGTCCGCCTGACACAGTGGTTGGGGGTGGGGGGGGGGGCAATCGGGCTCAGACAGGAAACAACCGCCGCTTGACAGCCCAGACAGCCAACACACGAGTCTGGTTACTTGGCATGTTGTTAGGGGTCTTAACTCATTCTCCTCCCACCGAAAAGTAATTCAGATGAAAAGGAGTGAGAGCCCCGGAACCAGATGGGAGGTCATGACAGAAGAGCCGGGAGGTCATGACAGAAGAGCCGGGAGGTCATGACAGAAGAGCCGGGAGGTCATGACAGAAGAGCCGGGAGGTTATGACAGAAGAGCCGGGAGGTTATGACAGAAGAGCCGGGAGGTTATGACAGAAGTGCCGGGAGGTTATGACAGAAGTGCCGGGAGGTTATGACAGAAGTGCCGGGAGGTTATGACAGAAGAGCCGGGAGGTTATGACAGAAGTGCCGGGAGGTTATGACAGAAGTGCCGGGAGGTTATGACAGAAGTGCCGGGAGGTTATGACAGAAGAGCCGGGAGGTTATGACAGAAGAGCCGGGAGGTTATGACAGAAGAGCCGGGAGGTTATGACAGCCTTCAGCTCCATAGGACCAACGTAACTAGTGGAGTGTTTGTTAAAGAGCGGGCGTCAGCCTCTGACACGGTGAAAGGACTGTGATGGACGCACACTGAAGGTTACCCCACCGGTGGGTTTGAAGCTCGGCTGAACCCAACCGTTCGTTTACTTCATTTTTGGTAGGTTGGTCCCGGGGCTGCAATGCTACACCAGCCTGTTTCCTACTGAACTCACACCAACCTGTTTCTCAGACGGCTATGGGGAGGAGGCCATGTCATGTTTACAGTTCCTGTGCCAAGATCTACACTCAGGAGGTGGTGGTGGGAGGGGGGGTGTAGCACTCCCAGAACACCAAGTCCCTTCTCAGAGTCTCCTCGCTATTCAGTGAATTTCACATTCACCTGGTGAGAAAATCTCCATTAACCCCAGCCATCCTCTCCCCTCGTCTCTTCCACAAACCCCACTGGACGACAAAACAGAAGTCACTCCCCTCCAACCTCCTCGTCCAATGGGATTTGAGAAGTCCCAGGATTTAAGAATAAAGCGGTAAAGTTCTGACATTCCTGTCAGGTGGACACCCGTCTGTTCCAGAGGGCCCGTCTGCCACTGTATGGAGTTCTGAGAGCTACTGGGATGTGTCAGAAAGAGACGGAGCAACACGATCCGATTAAAGATTGCCAGAGTTTCAGGAATCAATGGATCAAAGAATCTAGGTAACAAGTTGTACCTCCATCACCCAACTAGAGGAAATGGCTTTGTGTTTTCTCGTTCCTGGTTAAGCAGGCGAAGGGAAATGTTTGATATACATTCAGACTTCTGGGATTGAAATCAACGTGACTATCTAAACATTAACACCCAAACGCTAAACTAGCCCTGATTTGTCATTTCCTGTAGACGCCAAGTTGTAAGCATTCCAGGGATGGTTAGAGTGAGTGTGTCTGGGTTGTATTTATGACTTGGAAGTTGTATTGTGTGGAGAATGGTTTCGGTAAATAAAGTGCCGCCTATCCCTCACATTACGTTAATTGAGACATCTGGCAAGTCAGTGAAGGCCAAGAAACATGGGGAGGGAGAGGACGAGATGGGGAGAGAGGGGACGAGATGGGGGGAGAGGGGACGAGATGGGGAGAGAGGGGACGAGATGGGGAGGGAGAGGACGAGATGGGGAGAGAGGGACGAGATGGGGAGAGAGGGGACGAGATGGGGAGAGAGGGACGAGATGGGGAGAGAGGGGACGAGATGGGAGAGAGAGGACGAGATGGGGAGAGAGGGGACGAGATGGGGAGAGAGGGGACGAGATGGGGAGGGAGAGGACGAGATGGGAGAGAGAGGACGAGATGGGGAGAGAGGGGACCAGATGGGGCGAGAGGGGACGAGATGGGGAGAGAGGGGACGAGATGGGGAGAGAGGGGACGAGATGGGGAGAGAGGGGACGAGATGGGAGAGAGAGGACGAGATGGGGAGGGAGGGGACGAGTTAGAAAGAAAGAGGAAGAGTTAGAAAGAGAGGACAAGTTAGAAAGAGAAAGAGAAAATAAGAGAGAGAGAAAAAGAGACAAAGGAGAAGTTAGAGAGAGAGACAGAAAGAGAGACAGAGAGAGAGACAGAGAGAGAGGTAGGGAGAGAGAGAGAGACAGAGACAGAGGGAGAGGTATGGAGAGAGAGAGACATAGACAGAGACAGATAGAGAGAGAGAGAGAGAGAGAGAGAGAGAGAGACAGAGAGAGGGGCACACGGAACCTGAGAAGGCCTTGGCAACAACTGAAGGATAAAAGGGAATGCAGAATGGATCCAGAAGACATGGTTAGAGATTAAATTATTGCAGTACAAATGGGAAATGATGAAACGGAAGCTAAAAGTATGGTAATGTATCACACTAAAGAATTAGAGTGAAATGGAGGAGGGAGTGAGAGAGAGATGGAAAGAGAGGGAGAGAGAGCGAGAGAGACAGGGAGGGGATTAATTTCATATTTGTAGAAACAACATGCACAGGACGGTCCTCCCTGCCCTCCCCCATCTCCTCCCCGTCTCACTGCCCGTCTCACTGCCGTCTCACTGCCCGTCTCACTGCCCGTCTCACTGCCCGTCTCACTGCCCGTCTCACAGACTGATGGTAAAGGGTAGAAACAGCAGGTTACTGCTAGATTATTTTGCGTAATCTCCGGTAAAGGTAGAGGCAGATTTTTAAGGTACACTGGTCCCATAACAGAACCCCATAGAAACCTGGTCAAAGGCAGTGCCCAAATAAGGGAAAATGGTGCAATTAGATTGGCTGCCCATGTTGTTGAGTGACCTCTGATTGGCTGCCCATGTTGTCGAGTGACCTCTGATTGGCTGCCCATGTTGTTGAGTGACCTCTGATTGGCTGCCCATGTTGTTGAGTGACCTCTGATTGGCTGCCCATGTTGTTGAGTGACCTCTGATTGGCTGCCCATGTTGTTGAGTGACCTCTGATTGGCTGCCCATGTTGTTGAGTGACCTCTGATTGGCTGCCCATGTTGTCGAGTGTCCTCTAATTGTACACATTCCATCTCAACTCCAAAACTCCCCAGTAAAACTGACAGATTCAGCAGATGGTAAGTTTCCATGAGGTTTCAGTCCTAACTGTAATCCACTGGCGTTGTCCATATTTCAGGCTATGGGAAGTCCACGGGCATACCTGTTGTTAATGCCAAGGTAGGTTTAGTTTTCCATCCATCTCCCAGTCACTAATAGCATTTCAGTTTGTGTTTAATCATGTCCGTGTTTAGCCATCTGGACGCTCACTTTGTGCCTCTTAACTACACCTTAGCACCGACCCGTGCTCAGTCTTGGTGTGTGTGCTTACAGAAATCCAGACAGGCTGACGGCAAGAGGAGAAAAGAGACGGCAAGAGACAGAAACAAACAGGAAGAGGCACACAGAATCCTCTCCCATAAATGTATGTTCAAGTTCTAAAGTGAACCCGTCTGACTGATCTATTCAGTCAGATAGCCGTTAAAACAAGTCCGTTGGATTTAGATGTGTTCCTGTTAATAAAGACCAACTGCAGTAACCTACGGAATCCTTTGAGATGAGACAGAATGACGGAGACTAACGAAGACAGAAGTGAGTGATATAGAGAGAGACAGGTGGAGAGGGAGAAAAGAAGAGTGAAAGTGTCTGTTAGTGGTTGACATTGCTGCTTGAGGCCTGTCCATATTCATAAAATTCGTAAAAACAGCCTGGCATCACCATATTAACGACAGCCTGGCATCACCACGTTAAAAACAGCCTGGCATCATCACATAAAGACAGCCTGGCATCACCACGGTAAAGACAGCCTGGCATTACCAAGGTAAAGACAGCCTAGCATCACCACGGTAAAGACAGCCTGGCATCACCACATTAAAGACAGCCTGGCATCACCACGTTAAAAACAGCCTGGCATCATCACATAAAGACAGCCTGGCATCACCACGGTAAAGACAGCCAGGCATCACCACGGTAAAGACAGCCAGGCGTCACCACGGTAAAGACAACCTGGTGTCACCAGGGTAAAGACAGCCAGGTGTCACCACAGTAAAGACAGCCTGGCGTCACCATAGTAAAAACTGCCTGGCAACATCACATAAAGACAGCCTGGCATCACCACGGTAAAGACAGCCTGGCATCACCATGGTAAAGACAGCCTGGCATCACCATAGTAAAAACTGCCTGGCAACATCACATAAAGACAGCCTGGCATCACCACGGTAAAGACAGCCTGGCATCACCATGGTAAAGACAGCCTGGCATCACCACGGTAAAGACAGCCTGGCATCATCACATTAAAGACAGCCTGGCATCATCCACACACACCCCAATATATCCATACACTCCCCAATATATCCACACACACCCCAATATATCCTGTCACAGAACAAGTGCACTGTATAAAGGGGGTAGGATGTGCTTTGGGATTCACCCCAGTATTGTGGTGAGCGGTCAGAGAAGGATACATCTTCACTAGAGCACTAAAGACTAGAACCTCAGGAAGTGCTTTATTGTTCTCTTCCATGTGTAATTTGATCAGATGGATGATGGAGCGAATGAGGATGGAATTATAGATTAGGGTTCTGACAAATGAAGACGGGCCTGGCATTAACGTTATGGAGAACCAACAAGAATGACGCTGAGGTGGATCGTCCTTTCAGATCGGGATCCGATTAAATGCGTGGAAATACAACAGAGCTGTGTCCCTATTGTCAACGTAGCATGCATCCAGAGTGGCACTGTGGTATTCTCCTGGAGATGCCTCTGAGCCGGTCCAGATGGGTGAGAGGGTGTGGAACCATTACACACACAGACACACACACACGCACGCACACGCACACACACACACACACAGACACACACACAGACACACACATACACACACACAGACACAAAGACACACAGACACATACACACACACACACACACACACACACACACAGAGACACACAGACACACACACACACACGCAGACACACACACACACACACACACACAGACCCTGCTCTTTAACATAAATAAATGACACTCAGGATATTAACGTCAGTTAGTGTTTAACATAATCGTTCCAGGCGTCCCTTTAAAGGAGTGCATGTGCACGTGTGTTCGTGTATTCCAGCGTGACATCTCTATACAGCTACACTCTGGACTAACTAAATAGCCCTGGACACTGTGGACTAACATCATAGCCCTGGACACTCTGGACTTATCAGGGCTATGTTGTAAGCTTAATGCTCCTTCGTGTTACTCTCGATACAGGAAGTGGACCATATCAATTTGTTTCATATAAATATGTTTATATATATTTCTTATACAAAATAATAAGTGTTCATCCAATTTCATCCTCTTTTCATGTTCCTCAAACCCAGAGTATGCTGTTGGTTATCTAGACTGTGTGGATTAAACTTAAACCTCCTCTCTTGGATGTAGTGATTTAGTAAATATATATATATATACATATATATATATTTATATCCAGGAGACAGTCTCTTTATTTCTTTATGAGTTAAAAACGACGAGAAGAGAGCCCCTAGGAGATTACATATCTGTAACCCAAGAAGACCAGGGCCTAGCCTGACACAGAGACTGTTGCTCGATTCAAACTTCATTAGGTCAATTGACGAATGAATGTGTTCCCCAGTCCAGAAGTTACACTTGTAGCTACACTAAAAGCTACTCACACACACACCAAGAAAGAAAAAGCTAAAGTCAGGTCAATAAGGACTATTGACATTGTTATGTATCTCTCTGAAGAGGTCAGGACAGCATGTTATTATATCAAATCAAATCACGCCGAAATATATTTATACAGCAATTTTCCTACAAGGAATGCATTTCAAGGTGATTAGAGTATGCTATGGTTTTAAGGAACAAGCCTAGTCAAAGGTCATATTTGGTTAGCCCAAGTGGAATAGCTGAGCAACAGACGATGGGGGTGTTGGATATCCTAACCTTGAGTCCAATGAAATCCGGTGACGGGGTATTTGATCTTGTCAATCAAGACGAGTCCTCACCTAGATTTGGCTGATGAACAGTTCAGGGCATGAAGTTATGCTAGCCTCAGTTGACCTGACCTGGCAAACACACACACACATTTGGGTGGGACAGTTGACCGCAGGGTGAATGAATTAGGAGTGATCCGTTTCACTTAAGACCAGTGGGGGATTAGGGGGTTAATCCAGGACTACTGGCTTTGCTCTTGAGTTTCCATCCTGTCTGTCTGAAGGTGGTCTGGTTTTACTTTATTTGGGACTCTTCATCCTGTCTGTCTTAATGTTGTCTTGTTCAACTTGACAAGGGTCTTTTCACCAAGTCTGTCAGTAGAGGACCTAGAACCATGCCCTGTGGAACACCAGCAGTAAGACATTGAAAAAGACCTAGTACCAAGCCCTGGGGGATACCAGCACAAATTGGGCATCAGCTTATAAACACAAGTGATTTTGATTAATTTAGACCTATATGAATTTAGTTTGCTTCATATGGTTCAATTACCAATTAAACTGTAATGAAACCAAAAATTAAAACATAGAAAAAATGCTACATTGATAGCGGAGGTCTAGACTCCCTCACCATTCATACTTGATTCCAGCTGAGGTTTCAACTCCCTCACTGTTCGTACTTGATTCCAGCAGAGGTCTCGGCTCCCTCACAGTATTTGCACATCAATACACACCTTTCACAGTGCCGTTGCCTTGCTGAGGGGGGAAACTAATAATCCCTGTATTGGATCCGTGAAAGGCTTCTGACTCAGTTTTATCCGTGGGGACACAGCTTTGTCAAAAAAGTCTTTCAGATGTGGAGCAGTTGTCCAGTAAATCCTTTCCAACATCGTCTTTCCTTCCTTACAGGCTGCTGCTTCTGCCAATGCAGCACAAAATCATGCAGGTGACCACTCCAAGAGGAAATAAGACCAGATGTGTAAAACAGGGGACATTCTCCAGGTAACCACTCCAAGAGGAAATAAGACTAGATGTGTAAAACAGGGGACATTCACCAGGTAACCACTCCAAGAGGAAATAAGACCAGATGTGTAAAACAGGTGACATTCTCCAGGTGACCACTCCAAGAGGAAATAAGACCAGATGTGTAAAACAGGGGACATTCTCCAGGTAACCACTCCAAGAGGAAATAAGACCAGATGTGTAAAACAGGGGACATTCACCAGGTAACCACTCCAAGAGGAAATAAGACCAGATGTGTAAAACAGGTGACATTCTCCAGGTAACCACTGCAAGAGGAAATAAGACCAGATGTGTAAAACAGGGGACATTCTCCAGGTAACCACTCCAAGAGGAAATAAGACCAGATGTGTAAAACAGGGGACATTCACCAGGTAACCACTCCAAGAGGAAATAAGACCAGATGTGTAAAACAGGGGACATTCTCCAGGTAACCACTCCAAGAGGAAATAAGACCAGATGTGTAAAACAGGGGACATTCACCAGGTAACCACTCCAAGAGGAAATAAGACTAGATGTGTAAAACAGGGGACATTCACCAGGTAACCACTCCAAGAGGAAATAAGACCAGATGTGTAAAACAGGGGACATTCTCCAGGTAACCACTCCAGGAGGAAATAAGACCAGATGTGTAAAACAGGGGACATTCACCAGGTAACCACTCCAAGAGGAAATAAGACCAGATGTGTAAAACAGGTGACATTCTCCAGGTAACCACTGCAAGAGGAAATAAGACCAGATGTGTAAAACAGGGGACATTCTCCAGGTAACCACTCCAAGAGGAAATAAGACCAGATGTGTAAAACAGGTGACATTCTCCAGGTAACCACTCCAAGAGGAAATAAGACCAGATGTGTAAAACAGGTGACATTCACCAGGTGACCACTCCAAGAGGAAATAATACCAGATGTGTAAAACAGGTGACATTCTCCAGGTAACCACTCCAAGAGGAAATAAGACCAGATGTGTAAAACAGGGGACATTCACCAGGTAACCACTCCAAGAGGAAATAAGACCAGATGTGTAAAACAGGGGACATTCACCAGGTAACCACTCCAAGAGGAACTAAGACCAGATGTGTAAAACAGGGGACATTCTCCAGGTAACCACTCCAAGAGGAACTAAGACCAGATGTGTTAAACAGGTGACATTCTCCAGGTGACCACTCCAAGAGGAACTAAGACCAGATGTGTTAAACAGGGGACATTCACCAGGTGACCACTCCAAGAGGAACTAAGACCAGATGTGTAAAACATGGGACATTCTCCAGGTAACCAGTCCAAGAAGAAATAAGACCAGATGTGTAAAACAGGTGACATTCTCCAGGTAACCACTCCAAGAGGAAATAAGACCAGATGTGTAAAACAGGAGACATTCACCAGGTGACCACTCCAAGAGGAAATAAGACTAGATGTGTAAAACAGGGGACATTCACCAGGTAACCACTCCAAGAGGAAATAAGACCAGATGTGTAAAACAGGGGACATTCACCAGGTAACCACTCCAAGAGGAAATAAGACCAGATGTGTAAAACAGGGGACATTCTCCAGGTAACCACTCCAAGAGGAAATAAGACCAGATGTGTTAAACAGGTGACATTCACCAGGTAACCACTCCAAGAGGAAATAAGACCAGATGTGTAAAACAGGGGACATTCACCGGGTAACCACTCCAAGAGGAAATAAGACCAGATGTGTAAAACAGGGGACATTCACCGGGTAACCACTCCAAGAGGAAATAAGACCAGATGTGTAAAACAGGTGACATTCTCCAGGTAACCACTGCAAGAGGAAATAAGACCAGATGTGTAAAACAGGGGACATTCTCCAGGTAACCACTCCAAGAGGAAATAAGACTAGATGTGTAAAACAGGGGACATTCACCAGGTAACCACTCCAAGAGGAAATAAGACCAGATGTGTAAAACAGGGGACATTCTCCAGGTGACCACTCCAAGAGGAAATAAGACCAGATGTGTAAAACAGGTGACATTCACCAGGTAACCACTGCAAGAGGAAATAAGACCAGATGTGTAAAACAGGTGACATTCTCCAGGTAACCACTCCAAGAGGAACTAAGACCAGATGTGTAAAACAGGGGACATTCACCAGGTAACCACTCCAAGAGGAAATAAGACTAGATGTGTAAAAAAGGGGACATTCACCAGGTAACCACTCCAAGAGGAAATAAGACCAGATGTGTAAAACAGGGGACATTCTCCAGGTAACCACTCCAAGAGGAAATAAGACTAGATGTGTAAAACAGGGGACATTCACCAGGTAACCACTCCAAGAGGAAATAAGACCAGATGTGTAAAACAGGTGACATTCTCCAGGTAACCACTGCAAGAGGAAATAAGACCAGATGTGTAAAACAGGGGACATTCTCCAGGTAACCACTCCAAGAGGAAATAAGACCAGATGTGTAAAACAGGTGACATTCACCAGGTGACCACTCCAAGAGGAAATAAGACCAGATGTGTAAAACAGGTGACATTCACCAGGTGACCACTCCAAGAGGAAATAAGACCAGATGTGTAAAACAGGGGACATTCACCAGGTAACCACTCCAAGAGGAACTAAGACCAGATGTGTAAAACAGGGGACATTCTCCAGGTAACCACTCCAAGAGGAACTAAGACCAGATGTGTTAAACAGGGGACATTCTCCAGGTGACCACTCCAAGAGGAAATAAGACCAGATGTGTAAAACAGGAGACATTCACCAGGTGACCACTCCAAGAGGAACTAAGACCAGATGTGTAAAACATGGGACATTCTCCAGGTAACCAGTCCAAGAGGAAATAAGACCAGATGTGTAAAACAGGTGACATTCTCCAGGTAACCACTCCAAGAGGAAATAAGACCAGATGTGTTAAACAGGAGACATTCACCAGGTGACCACTCCAAGAGGAAATAAGACTAGATGTGTAAAACAGGGGACATTCACCAGGTAACCACTGCAAGAGGAAATAAGACCAGATGTGTAAAACAGGAGACATTCACCAGGTGACCACTCCAAGAGGAAATAAGACTAGATGTTTAAAACAGGGGACATTCTCCAGGTAACCACTCCAAGAGGAACTAAGACCAGATGTGTTAAACAGGGGACATTCTCCAGGTAACCACTCCAAGAGGAAATAAGACCAGATGTGTAAAACAGGAGACATTCACCAGGTGACCACTCCAAGAGGAAATAAGACCAGATGTGTTAAACAGGGGACATTCTCCAGGTAACCACTCCAAGAGGAAATAAGACCAGCTGTGTAAAACAGGGGACATTCACCAGGTGACCACTCCAAGAGGAAATAAGACCAGATGTGTAAAACAGGAGACATTCTCCTTTAATATAAGACACTTGGCAGAGCCGACAGAACAAAACAGATGTTCTTGCCGTACAACCCAGCCGAAGACAGCTCAATCTTTCGGTAGCCAATACACAGCTCTCCAAACCTTCAATCTCCTGACAGCTACATAAAGTCCTGTTCTGACATCTGAGAAAATCAATTTACCGCATTTCAACAGCTTCTTATCTTCTATTGTTTCTGTATTCATCAGTTCGATAAATGAATTGCTTTTGCAAGCAGGGAAAGAGGAGCGTGTTTGACTACTGAAACCACGGTGGAATTTGGCAACCGCTCACCTCGCTCGCCTGCCCAAAATGTGTGACAATTTTAAATGTGACGTTAGACACATAATGTTCGAATAATGTGCAAATTCTACAAGTTTTAAATCACATTAATAAACATATCTATGAAACGATACTTAAGAATTTTGCCGTTCCGTTTCTTCTGGGTCATAAAATGCCTTTATTTCTTGGTGGGTAGTCCCTGGACCACAGCCAAAGTCATGTCAGCAGAAAGAAGCCTGTTCCACCCGATGGCACTAATTAATTTAACCGTATTCTAAAACATGTACACTGACGGGTAGGCTTCTGAACACTAGAAGAAGACAGAGGGGGATCTGAGGAACCGGGAAAAGACAAATGGATATAGTGGTTCTGAAACCTATGCTGGGGGCGGCCAGCGGAACCATGTAATAAATGTACCCTAGAGCTGGCACATCTCAATCAACAAGTTAGCTCATTATAAAGCCCTTGGCTACGTGTTTTAGTTTAGCAAGTTTAGGGGTAGAACCAAACTGTGTTGGCTGTGGGTCCCCAAGATCTCTTAACAATGGTAAAACATCTATATAAAGAGACAGCAGGAAAAAAGCGATTTAAAAAACTATTTTTGAATATTATAATAACATGTCAGTAACTTTTCCAGGTTAATATCTTCTCTCACTTCACTTACAGTCAAAAGGTACATACTTAAAGTTTGGGTCACAAGCGTTATGGACAGACAAATCTAAGTTGGAGGTTTTCAGATCACAAACCTTTGGTTGGTGGTGAAGTAGGAGACAACAGGACACCTTATGTCGAGGAAGCTAAAACCACAGACAGTTTCACAGACTTAATAGAATGAAGGACCTTCTGGCATGAAACCAACAAACCTACACCTCAGTGTTCTGGGTACTAATTGATTAAAATGTCACGTGAAACAAAAAAAAAACACTCGTTAGGGGTGTGGTTTTACCAGACAGATTACAAACACACATCAATACAAGCTGTCAGATTGAGTGTTTGTTTCCGCCACTTCCTGTCAAATTTGTATACCCATTGCTAAAACATTTGTACGGTAATTATAAATGAATTTCATAGGGAATTATTTTTAAAAAACTTAAGCTTAAAGTTTGATAGTTTAAAACCTGAGCTCCAACGGTCAACAACAGCACTGGACTTATTGGTCCAGTGAAATGCTCGGGGTACAAATGCTTTGAGATGCAAATTACTAGGTGACTGTGATAATACACACAGAAATTCACACACAAGCGCACAACCTCAAACACACACACACACACAGTGGTGAAATGAACAAGCAGCAAATGACTGTAGGATCCTATGCGTTTACCGATGTTTCTGAAAGATATATTGGATTTGAACTCCGCTAAACAGAGAACACCACATGCTTCACAATCTGAACCTGACGATGTCCCGTCCTCCCTGAAAATACATCTGTTATCGTCCATCTGCTGGTGTCACTTTATGTTGCTCGTGAGACAAAACCACGGGCATTGCTAATCCATAAGTGCGCATCCGAAGACATAATAATGAACGGTTAACTTCTGACGATGACACGACTAGATTGACGCATAATTGAACAACTTTACAGATTTTCCCAGGCCTGCCAGAAGACCAAGTAAATTATGTGGATTGCGGTAATTAGATTTCATCACAAGACAGATTTTAGCACGGGCAGATAACAACACAAATTGTAAAGACTGTGTTTCCTTACAATTGCAAACACACACACACACATAAACATACACACTAAATGTTGCTGTAGCTAGCCTCTCTAATAGCTACTTTAAACAGTATGGGCTGTCATATTGTTTTGATTATTCATGGCTTATGGTACAATATAGCAGATGTCAAGTCTACAATCAACCACCTGCGTCTCCCAGCCTGATTTCCCTGCTGACTGTGTTACATAAACGAGGCCCTTGGCCAGTCAGGCCGTAAATTGTACAGACGTCGCCGCGTTGCTTTCTACATCTCTGATGCACGCCTAGAACCGCGCGTCTCTCTGTGACACAGATACACACACGTGTACACACACACAGATACACACACGTGTACACACACACAGATACACACACGTGTACACACACACAGATACACACACGTGTACAAACACACAGATACACACCCGTGTACACACACACAGATACACACACGTGTACACACACAGATACACACACGTGTACACACACACAGATACACACACGTGTACACACACACACACACACAGGCACACACACTGTCTAACCCAGTGGACCAATACTCACCAAATCAATACAATATGTAAATTGTTGAGGAGAACCAGTGCTGGGCCTGATTAATGAGGGATAATGAGACATGAATGTACGATTATTAGATTTAACAGGTCAATTAAGGCACT
>CM055730.1:3045371-3080371 GCA_029465975.1 Dallia pectoralis
TGTCTTGTAAGGTAAAGACTCTTCACTGCACACACCTCAGAGAGGGAGCAAATAAACAAGTCCAGAGGCACAGCGGCCAGAAGCACTGCCTCAGTCATGACTAACAGGTCCGTGGTGGCGTGGTTCTGGGAGACTGCTTTCCTAATTAACAACTACTGTGCCACCAGGAGGCTTGATAGAGTTTCTCACCTGTCAAATATTTGACCGAGCGCCTGTAGGTCCATCCTTGTGAGTGCCTCACGGGAGGGGGGTTGTCGTTTTAGATTAATTGAATCTCAATCGCCTGCATGGAATCGATGGGTTAGAAAAGAATTACCTGAGGAGATTGAATCTAGACGCACCTGCAGGGGGAGGGCAACGGAGAGGGGAAGAGAAAGAGAGATTGAGGGAGGGAGGAGAGAGAAACAGAGGGAGTGAGAGAGAAAGAAGCAGAGAAGGGGAGAGATCGAGAGAAAAGTTAGGGGAAAAAGAGACAGAGAGAGAGAGTGAGAGAGAAAGTGAGAGAGAGAGAGAGAGAGAGAGAGAAAGTGTGAGAGAGAGAGAGAGAGAGAGAGAGAGACCTGTCATTGCCATTGGTCCGTTGTCTCCACTCTTGTTTGTTTTCTGGGCACTTCAGTTAAACCACCAATTACAAGCACACAGCCAATCCCACCACAGCAGCTCAAAACCAATACACATCTGCTGCGGCAGCGACCGCCACACACACACACACACGTGTTAAGTGGTGTACATACTAACGCTGAGGTCAATGAGAAACACGTGCAGCACTGTGGCCTTGTGGTCAATATCGAAGTGAAATTCTGTGGAATTAACGAGCACTCTGTTGGCCCTCAGAACCGAAGCTGTGGCGTGTTTAGAGCATTACCTCTCATTATACACACCACGTTATAGCCCTGTTATAGCCCTGTTATAGTCCTGTTAGAGCATTACCTCTCATTATACACACCACGTTATAGCCCTGTTATAGTCCTGTTATAGTCCTGTTATAGTCCTGTTATAGTCCTGTTATAGTCCTGTTATAGCCCTGTTATAGTCCTGTTATAGTCCTGTTAGAGCATTACCTCTCATTATACACACCACGTTATAGCCCTGTTATAGCCCTGTTATAGTCCTGTTATAGTCCTGTTATAGTCCTGTTATAGTCCTGTTATAGCCCTGTTATAGTCCTGTTATAGCCCTGTTATAGTCCTGTTATAGTCCTGTTAGAGCATTACCTCTCATTATACACACCGTTATAGCCCTGTTATAGCCCTGTTATAGTCCTGTTATAGTCCTGTTATAGCCCTGTTATAGTCCTGTTATAGCCCTGTTATAGTCCTGTTATAGCCCTGTTATAGTCCTGTTATAGTCCTGTTATAGTCCTGTTAGAGCATTACCTCTCATTATACACACCACGTTATAGCCCTGTTATAGTCCTGTTATAGTCCTGTTATAGCCCTGTTATAGTCCTGTTATAGCCCTGTTATAGTCCTGTTATAGTCCTGTTAGAGCATTACCTCTCATTATACACACCACGTTATAGCCCTGTTATAGCCCTGTTATAGCCCTGTTATAGCCCTGTTATAGTCCTGTTATAGTCCTGTTATAGCCCTGTTATAGTCCTGTTATAGCCCTGTTATAGTCCTGTTATAGCCCTGTTATAGTCCTGTTATAGCCCTGTTATAGTCCTGTTATAGCCCTGTTATAGCCCTGTTATAGCCCTGTTATAGTCCTGTTATAGTCCTGTTATAGCCCTGTTATAGCCCTGTTATAGTCCTGTTATAGCCCTGTTATAGTCCTGTTAGAGCATTACCTCTCATTATACACACCACGTTATAGCCCTGTTATAGCCCTGTTATAGCCCTGTTATAGTCCTGTTATAGTCCTGTTAGAGCATTACCTCTCATTATACACACCACGTTATAGCCCTGTTATAGTCCTGTTATAGTCCTGTTATAGTCCTGTTATAGCCCTGTTATAGTCCTGTTATAGCATTACCTCTCATTATACACACCACGTTATAGCCCTGTTATAGCCCTGTTATAGTCCTGTTATAGCCCTGTTATAGTCCTGTTAGAGCATTACCTCTCATTATACACACCACGTTATAGCCCTGTTATAGCCCTGTTATAGCCCTGTTATAGTCCTGTTATAGCCCTGTTAGAGCATTACCTCTCATTATACACACCACGTTATAGTCCTGTTATAGTCCTGTTATAACCCAAACCCTGGTCATTGAACACAGGCACAACGTAGAGCATACTACAATACACACTAGTATACACACTAATAATTATAATAATTCATTACATTTATATAGCGCTTTTCTTCCTGGGAACTCAAAGCGCTTTTTACATGAAAGGGGGAATCTCCTCAACCACCACCAATGTGCAGCACCCACCTGGATGACGTGACGGCAGCCATATTGCGCCAGAACACACACCACACACCAGCTTACTGGTGGAGAGGAGACGGTGATGATAGAGCCAATTGGTGTATATATGGGGATGATTAGGTGGCCATGGTGGACAGAGGACAAGGGGCAGATTGGGCCAGGATGCCGGGGTTACACCCCTACTCTTTAGAGAAGGACATCCTGGGGTTTTTATTGACCACAGAGATTTTAACGTCGGTTTAACGTCTCATCCGAAGGACGGTGCTTTTTGACAGTATAGTGTCCCCGTCACTATACTGGGGCCTTAGGACCCACACAGACCAGAATGCAGCCCATTCTGGCCTCACTAACACCTCTTCCAGCAGCAACCTGGTTTTTCCAGGAGGTCTCCCATCCAGGTACTAACCAGGCTCAGCCCTGCTTAGCTTCAGTGGGCAACCAGTGTTGGGCTATAGGGTGATATGGCTGCTGTGGTATGGCCCCCTGGAGCCATACACACTGGCTCCAGGGGGCAGTCCTCATGGTGGCACTAAACACCCCTGGTGAGTCTGTGTTTGGCTCCAGGGGGCAGTCCTCAGAGTGGCACTAAACACCCCTGGTGAGTCTGTGTTTGGCTCCAGGGGGCAGTCCTCAGAGTGGCACTAAACACCCCTGGTGAGTCTGTGTTTGGCTCCAGGGGGCAGTCCTCAGAGTGGCACTAAACACCCCTGGTGAGTCTGTGTTTGGCTCCAGGGGGCAGTCCTCAGAGTGGCACTAAACACCCCTGGTGAGTCTGTGTTTGGCTCCAGGGGCAGTCCTCAGAGTGGCACTAAACACCCCTGGTGAGTCTGTGTTTGGCTCCAGGGGGCAGTCCTCAGAGTGGCACTAAACACCCCTGGTGAGTCTGTGTTTGGCTCCAGGGGGCAGTCCTCAGAGTGGCACTAAACACCCCTGGTGAGTCTGTGTTTGGCTCCAGGGGGCAGTCCTCAGAGTGGCACTAAACACCCCTGGTGAGTCTGTGTTTGGCTCCAGGGGCAGTCCTCAGAGTGGCACTAAACACCCCTGGTGAGTCTGTGTTTGGCTCCAGGGGGCAGTCCTCATGGTGGCACTAAACACCCCTGGTGAGTCTGTGTTTGGCTCCAGGGGGCAGTCCTCAGAGTGGCACTAAACACCCCTGGTGAGTCTGTGTTTGGCTCCAGGGGGCAGTCCTCAGAGTGGCACTAAACACCCCTGGTGAGTCTGTGTTTGGCTCCAGGGGGCAGTCCTCATGGTGGCACTAAACACCCCTGGTGAGTCTGTGTTTGGCTCCAGGGGGCAGTCCTCAGAGTGGCACTAAACACCCCTGGTGAGTCTGTGTTTGGCTCCAGGGGGCAGTCCTCATGGTGGCACTAAACACCCCTGGTGAGTCTGTGTTTGGCTCCAGGGGGCAGTCCTCAGAGTGGCACTAAACACCACTGGTGAGTCTGTGTTTGGCTCCAGGGGGCAGTCCTCAGAGTGGCACTAAACACCCTGGTGAGTCTGTGTTTGGCTCCAGGGGGCAGTCCTCAGAGTGGCACTAAACACCCCTGGTGAGTCTGTGTTTGGCTCCAGGGGGCAGTCCTCAGAGTGGCACTAAACACCCCTGGTGAGTCTGTGTTTGGCTCCAGGGGCAGTCCTCAGGGTGGCACTAAACACCCCTGGTGAGTCTGTGTTTGGCTCCAGGGGGCAGTCCTCAGAGTGGCACTAAACACCCCTGGTGAGTCTGTGTTTGGCTCCAGGGGGCAGTCCTCATGGTGGCACTAAACACCCCTGGTGAGTCTGTGTTTGGCTCCAGGGGGCAGTCCTCAGAGTGGCACTAAACACCACTGGTGAGTCTGTGTTTGGCTCCAGGGGGCAGTCCTCAGAGTGGCACTAAACACCCCTGGTGAGTCTGTGTTTGGCTCCAGGGGCAGTCCTCAGGTGGCACTAAACACCCCTGGTGAGTCTGTGTTTGGCTCCAGGGGCAGTCCTCAGGGTGGCACTAAACACCCCTGGTGAGTCTGTGTTTCAGGGGCAGTCCTCAGAGTGGCACTAAACACCCCTGGTGAGTCTGTGTTTGGCTCCAGGGGGCAGTCCTCAGAGTGGCACTAAACACCCCTGGTGAGTCTGTGTTTGGCTCCAGGGGGCAGTCCTCATGGTGGCACTAAACACCCCTGGTGAGTCTGTGTTTGGCTCCAGGGGGCAGTCCTCAGGGTGGCACTAAACACCTCTCCGGTGTGATCTGGGTATGAGGCACATCTAGCTACACTCTCCTCTCCTTTGTACTACCAACAAGGTAAACCTGACAAGGACTAAAAAAATAGAACGGTTTGAAGCTGAAAAGAGTGACTGGCCCCACGCCAACGGTGACCTTTGAACCTTTGGTGTGTTTTGATCTTTTGCCACAGTAGCTATAGTGGAGACCTGGAATGTCCCATTGCACCCCCCTCTCCCCTCCTTTGTGTGTTCTCCGCTCCTCTGTCAACATCACAGGCGGGCTGTGTCCCCAAACGCCAACCTACTCCATTATGTGCCCTACATCTGACCGGAAACAGAAGGCAGGGCCAAAATCAGTGCACTAGATGTGATAAGAGATCCATTTGGGAGGCCAGCGGAACCATCTGAAATGACTGCAGTTCTGGCCGACAGGGTGTTGACTCTGGGAGGTCACCATGGGAACCAGAAATGAACAAAGACAGACGGTTTGGTAAACACACAGAGGGTCCTGATGTCAAGGCCCCTGGTCATGTGATGTGAGCCTCCCCCAAGGTCCTCCGTAGTGGTCCCCAGGGGTTCTGAAGGTTGGAAGGCCTCGGTCGCAAAATAAGTTTCATGAAGCACCAGTTCCCAACATAAACATTAACAGGAACAACACGCAGTCCATTGCTACATCAGTCGTAAACTGGTGGTTATGCATAGGTCAGCTAGACGCACAGACACACACACACAGACACACATTCACGCACACACACACACGCACACACACTCGCACACACACACACACACCTCTCTCCGACACAGACACACAAAATGCCTCCAGAATGTTTTCTTAAAACATAAATATATAAACATGTGTTTTAGGGCAAAAATACTTGCATTTGACGGTTTATTATTAGAGTTAAACATTACGGTTCCACTTAGGGCCAAACATTTGAGTTTGATTAAGTTTAGGTATTACGGTTCGCTCACTGAGGTTGAAGTCCCCAAACAACAAACACTGAGAGCAATAATCAGGACACCACCAGCTGAGACCACCTGAACGTCACTGTGAGAAGTTTGTCGAAGTTGGCAAAACGTCTATAAAAGCTGCTTACTAGGGGGAAAGCAGACTGCAATCGAGGTTACATGACTAGTTTGTTGCCTCGGTTTTATTTTGCTTTATTTTTTTTTTAATAAAAGCCTTCTCCCTTAAACCTCAAATAATTCCCAATGCTTACGGTGTGCTTCATTTGACCTGAAGAGACTTCCTTCAACTTCACAAACACATTCATCTGTTAGAGGATATTAAACGTCATAATCATCTGACTCATTTCTGTTAGACTGTGTGTGTTTACCTACACATGGGTCACTGATCAGTACGCACGCACGCACACACACACGCACACACACACACACACACAGATCTGTTACACACACACACACACACAAGTAGTTCAAATTGATCTATGAGCATGTATTATTGTAATCACACACATACTCACCCACACGCAGACAAACAGACACACACGTTCACGCACACACAAACACACAGACACACACACACACACACACAGAGACACACACAGACACACACACACACACACAAACACACAGACACACACACACACACACAAACACACAGACACACACACACACACACACAGAGACACACGCAGAAAAAAACACACACACTCGCACGCACACACACGCTCACGCACACACACGCTCACGCACACGCTCACGCACACACACACACACACAAACACACACGCGTACACACACACACGCGCTCACGCACACACACACACACACACACACACACACACACAGACACACACACAGACACACACACACTCCCTGTCTACATATAGCAGATGCTTTTGAAACAACTGACAAACACAAACACACACTTAGAGTGATTTAGGAAATCGATAAGAGGCTCTTGAGGATGTTATGCAACTATAGAGTGGGGAGTCATCTGGAGAGAGTATTGACAGGAAGTGAGAAGATGGAGGACACACCTCTCCTGCTCCTAACATACCTCTCCTGCTCCTAACACACCTCTCCTGCTCCTCCTAACACACCTCTCCTGCTACTACCTGACTGACAGGCCACATCGCTTTCCTTTTCCTGTCTGTCTGTCTTCCTGTCTGTCTGTCTTCCTGTCTGTCTGTCTGTCTTCCTGTCTGTCTGTCTTCATGTCTGACTGTCTGTCTGTCTTCCTGTCTGTCCGTCTGTGTTCCTGTCTGTCCGTTTGTCTTCCTGTCTGTCTTCCTGTCTGACTGTCTGTCTGTCTGTCTTCCTGTCTGGCTCTTTAGGCTGTCTGACAACAATCGTGATGGATAGTGGAGAAATAGAGAGCATGACAAGAGAGGGAAAAATGAACAGGGTGGAATAACGGGAGCAAATGTACAAACACTGTTTCTGTTCTGGAGAAGATGTGCACCTGGTACAGCAGACAGGCTGGTACAACATGACACTGGGCACCTGGTACAGAGACAGGCTGGTACAACATGACACTGGGCACCTGGTACAGCAGACAGGCTGGTACAACATGACACTGGGCACCTGGTACAGAGACAGGCTGGTACAACATGACACTGGGCACCTGGTACAGAGACAGGCTGGTACAACATGACACTGGGCACCTGGTACAGCAGACAGGCTGGTACAACGTGTCACTGGGCACCTGGTACAGAGACAGGCTGGTACAACATGACACTGGGCACCTGGTACAGAGACAGGCTGGTACAACATGACACTGGGCACCTGGTACAGCAGCAGGCTGGTACAACATGACACTGGGCCCCTGGTACAGCAGACAGGCTGGTACAACATGACACTGGGCCCCTGGTACAGAGACAGGCTGGTACAACGTGACACTGGGCCCCTGGTACAGAGACAGGCTGGTACAACATGACACTGGGCCCCTGGTACAGAGACAGGCTGGTACAACATGACACTGGGCACCTGGTACAGCAGACAGGCTGGTACAACATGACACTGGGCACCTGGTACAGAGACAGGCTGGTACAACATGACACTGGGCACCAGGTACAGCAGACAAGCTGGTACAACATGACACTGGGCACCTGGTGTATTTATTGTCACCACGTTATCTTGTGAATATCTGGCCTTGACCTCTTAGACACGAGAAATCTGTATTTTGTTTGTGTATGTTTTATAAAATCAATAAAAAAGATGTTAACAACAGAGAAAGGCGTTAAGGAAATGGCTGCAACGCACACATCAATGCACACACACACACACACACACACTGATCTGTTATACACACACACACACAAACACACACAGACAAGCAGATAGACAGACAGACAGACAGACAGTCAATCAGACACCGCTATGCAACAGTGTCTTCTTTGAGTCTCATACATTGACGTGTGCGTGCGTGCGTGCGTGTGTGTGTGTGTGTGTGTGTGAGAGCTAGAGCATATGTTTTATCAGTTGCTGGCTCTTGTTTGAACGGAGCCTTGATGAAAGCCAAGACAAACATGGGAATGTCAAACGCAAGACAAGAGTCAACAGTCAGGCTCAACTCTCCTTAGAGAGAAGCTGCACTCTACTGTGAGAGAGGCTGTACTCTACTGTGAGAGAGGCTGTACTCTACTGTGAGAGAGGCTGTACTCTACTGTGAGAGAGGCTGTACTCTACTGTTAGAGAGGCTGTACTCTACTGTGAGAGAGGCTGTACTCTACTGTTAGAGAGGCTGTACTCTACTGTGAGAGAGGCTGTACTCTACTGTGAGAGAGGCTGTACTCTACTGTTAGAGAGGCTGTACTCTACTGTGAGAGAGGCTGTACTCTACTGTGAGAGAGGCTGTACTCTACTGTGAGAGAGGCTGTACTCTACTGTGAGAGAGGCTGTACTCTACTGTGAGAGAGGCTGTACTCTACTGTGAGAGAGGCTGTACTCTACTGTTAGAGAGGCTGTACCCTACTGTGAGAGAGGCTGTACTCTACTGTTAGAGAGGCTGTACCCTACTGTGATAGAGGCTGTACTCTACTGTGAGAGAGGCTGTACTGTGAAAAGGGCAGTACTCTCTCTTACGTTTTATCCAGTTCCACTGATCTAGTCCTGGAGAACACACAAGGGAAAAGAGGACAAGATGGTTGTGCTAAGATTCGAGAAGGAATATAACATCGTCATGCTGTAAATAAATGTTTGCCAGACAGTGGTTGTTTTGTCAGCTGAGGAGAACAGAGTTATGGGAAAATACTTAATCGCCCAAATAACCAAAAAAGTAACAAATCACAACTCTACTTTCTACATTTACGCAGATGTAAAAATGAAGTATAATATGCATGTTCTTTCCTTTATAGGTTTACCAACTGATCTTAAATGATCGTCCACGGTCAAGGAGTTTGCCCCCACCCCTCCACGGTCAAGGAGTTAGGCATCAGAGAGGAACTGAACCTCCATTGACGCATGCGCTGAGGCGATTTCCCTTTTAACGACGCTAAAGCAGGCATGACAGCTAATCCTCAAAGGTTAAACGGAAGGAGAAACCCAGGCTCTAACAGGCTTTACCATCTATTCCTGGCGTAGACGAAGGGCTGTGGGCTACAGCAATTCTGTTGTCCTACAATATCACTTAAATATATTTCAAAAATACCTTTGACATTTGAGACAAGGCCAACGAAATTCAAGAAAGATTATCCAGTAGGTACAGAATCCAGTAAGACCAGTCAAACGTGCTTTATCAAGCTAGTTGTCTGCACCGGTTTGAAACAAACCCCAGATGAGATGAACGCTTAATGAACTCACTGGTGTGCCACAAAGACCGCATGGATCCACAGCAGACAGTCGACTGAAGTCAGAGACAAATCAGACTTTATTTCATCGTTCGTTTGTTGTTGCTGAGATTGTTTAAAAAGTTTGGCAATGAATTGTTAATATGCCACGAGGTAAACCTAAGAGAAGAATAAACCCCGGGGATGTCTTACTGTACGATAAATTGAGGAACGCTGGCATTTTGCAGAATATAGAGTATGACTGACCTTTCAAAATAAAGGTGCTTACTTACAGTCTCTGCACCATGCAGGAACCATGCAGGAACCTTGGCTGTGTTCCCAGTGAACCCGAATGCCTGTATATCTCACAGACTGGCAAGCTGTTTCACAACCTGGATCTGTGTTCCCAGTGTACCAGAATGCCTGTATATCTCACATACTGGCAAGCTGTTTCACAACCTGGAACTGTGTTCCCAGTGTACCCGAATGCCTGTATATCTCACGGACTGGCAAGCTGTTTCACAACCTGGAACTGTGTTCCCAGTGTACCCGAATGCCTGTATATCTCACGGACTGGCAAGCTGTTTCACAACCTGGAATGTATCCTAATCCCAAAATTACGACTAACATCCTGAAGAGATCTTGGTCGGAACAGGTCATAGACAAACCTGTATGAATAAAGTTAAAAATTAATCTGGTTTAAATCTCCATTTGAACCACAATGTTCGCCATAATATCATGCCTATATTAGCCTTTTCTAGCCCATGGACCTCATCATTTGCCGTGTCTCTCTACATGGTAAACCCTGGAGTGTCTGCTGCTGTATCAGCTCATTCACAGCCTACTAGAAGGAGCACGTAGATCAGAGTAATGTACAGCCACCATCAGTATTATGTTTAGTATTTACTTTCTATGTTCAAGCTAGCTGGTAGCTTGTTAAGAAAATAGCTCTGTAACATACTAGCGAACGTTGTGATAATTTGCTGATACTTTAATTTGCCGCTAAAGCTGAATAACAAACTTGATTTGCATTCAACATACATTCCTTGTTTTGTAAGAAGACCTTCGTCGTCTTGATTTCGGTGTATCAACAGATATACCAGACTATAGGATGTGCTTGACAAATATGTTAACTATCAATAATTGGTAGATTTATTGCACTGGACATATTTTACTCTTAACAGCGTTTTCCTTTAGATTTTATGTAATTTAATTATACCTACACAAACTTTTAAGCCATAAACTTATGATGTTAGCTTAGCATTGTTTAGTTCATTTGCAGTAGGCTACAGGATTAAGATTAATTTTTACTTTCGAACCTTAGATTAACTTGTGAATAAATGTTGTACTTATCTAATTGATTGATTTAGACTTTTTGGTCTCACCACTACCAGATAAGCATAATAAGAATTAGTCAAGGTTGATACAGCACAAGAATTGTTATTCAGAAAGTCTAATCTACAGCTTGACTTTCAAATGTATGCTTTACACAGCAGTCTTTGGGATAAGTAATACTTTTTTAAATGTTATAACCTTGAATATTGGCCCAGCAATTCGCCCATTGTCCCCAATAAGTCAGTATCCAGGAGAAAGAGCTTTTTCTAGCGATGAGACAGTCAGCTAGTGACATGCACCGCTGGAGGGGCCATTTACATTTCAAATCTCTGTCATTTTCACACCAGCATGGTGACAGCTGTACAAGGGCCTGCCAAGACCTGCAAGCAGATAACAGTTCATTCTCTCTCTCTCTCTCTCTCTCTCTCTCTCTATCTCTCTAGATGAGGCTATTGTCTCTTTCTCGCTCTCCCTCCCTCTCTCTCTAGACCCCCCCCACACAAAACCTTTGTTAGCATCTCCTTACATAGCAAGTCTTGAATGATGCATCAGTTGTTGATTCTGCCAAAAGCCATAACTGTCTTATTTGTATTGACATTATAAACACATATATGGAGCTAAGTCTCAGTAGAGAAGTGACATTATAAACACATATATGGAGCTAAGTCTCAGTAGAGAAGTGACATTATAAACACATATGTGGAGCTAAGTCTCAGTAGAGAAGTGACATTATAAACACATATATGGAGCTAAGTCTCAGTAGAGAAGTGACATTATAAACACATATGTGGAGCTAAGTCTCAGTAGAGAAGTGACATTATAAACACATATGTGGAGCTAAGTCTTAATTGAAAATGGCAATTCTTTACTAAACCACAACACAAACACCACAGACAATGTTTCAGCCAGACCTCCCATATCCACCAACACCCCCCCCTATACCAGCCCAAAACTAGGGCCACGCTGAGATCTGACCGCAAAAACCGCTTGGCGACAGACAAGGCAAAGAAGGATAAAGAACCGGGTCTCCAGTTTCCATCCTGTTCGCACACACGCACACAAACACACACACACGCACACACACACACACACACACACGCACACACGCACACAAACACACAGACACACACACACACGCACACACACGCACACACGCACACACACACACACGCACACACACACACACACACACCAAATCCCGTCATGTCATTGACAGCTCCACCACAAGCCACTAACCGGCCAACACATACGCCCTAATAGGTTGGAGGGCAGTCTGAGGGCATCTCCCAAACCTCCTCCTATTCCTCATTTAGTGTACTACCTTCAACCAGAGCCAATGGGGAACTGGATACAGGTTAGGGTGTCAGTGAGGTAATATTGGAACCCGGCCAGACGATGTCCCTGCTCTCAAAACACTCATAAACATCTCATCTCTACTTAGCCGTTCACTTTATTCCTCTGTCGTCACGCTCATCGGGTTCCCTTTGAATCCAGCACTTTGGCAAACGAGGACAGGAACTGAGAACCATCTGATATGTCTGGGCTCGGGGATGAACGCCGATGTGTCAGGGAGAAATTGAATGTTTTCCCCCACTTCTGTTGTTTATTGTGTCTTTCTTATTTCCCAATGAAGTCACTGGGATTTACATTGAATTGAGCCAGAAGATGGAGAGTTTGTGTTCCTGGTTATCAGTTCCTTCTTATTTTCCAGTCGCTTCCCGATGTAAACAAACATGTTCCCACCTTCAAATTGAAACTGAATTTACGATGGAAATTGAATAGTTAGAGGCATTTCCCACGGATCATATAGACGTAGAAATAATACACTAGAAAATCAAACCTCACTAAACTCCCATATCTGCTAGGAAAAACATCACAATGAGCAATCCCAGCAGACAGATATGTGACCCGTTGCAAAGATAAAGAAAATCAGTGGAGCGCAAACAGCATTGTGAAAATGTATATATAAAAAAACAAAGTTTATATCTCTTTATTAATCATCGCCTTTAAAAAATTTAATATCTGTGCACGCCAAATAGCTAATAAAAAAACATTTCTAATGCCGCTATTTAAAACCGCGTCTGTAATTACTATTTGGAAAACATTTTTCTCCAGTTTTGTTGGAATTATGTGTGTGTTCATTGTAGAACACTTGTTTTGGCATGTAAAAGAGTTGCAAGCCAATAAAGAAATGTAAATTAAATTCAAATTGGTTGGAGGTGGGAGGGAGGAGAGGGGGGTAAAGAAGGAGGAGGGAGGGATAAAAGATGTGAGGGACGGGGGAGAAAGGAGAGAGGGGGGAGGCGTCCTACTAAAACACCTCTGGTGCCACTCCAGTGCCAATTATGGGGCTCCGGTTTCTTTTTTCGCTTCTATTTAAAATCTATTTTCTCCTTCCTGTTAGCGAGAGGAAGACAGACTTCTGTTGTGTATTACGCTGGTCCTCCACACACTCCCCTCCATCTCGCTTAAACACGGAAATCCATAGGGAACTCAGTTTACCAATACAGCTGTGCTTTTGGACGAACACTGACGTTTGTTGTTAAGAACATCTGTGCGTTGACACCTACCTGGCGGAAGAAGAGGAGGGCCACAGACGTCCTGTAACAGACATGTGAGATATGCGGGACAATTACAGAGGCTGCGCATGTGAGGCTGCACTTGTAGAAACGCTGACTCTCGTTAAACCACAACAACCGTTCAGTTCAGACAATAAAGAGATACGTTTCTGTCCGTCTTTCCCCAGGAGCTGTGAACACTGAGCTGCATTAAGAAAGAGAATGCCCAGTGTCATACATGATACAGGTTACATGTTACACCCTGTCTATAATCTGCACAACTAAACACCCACAGATGGGTCTGTTTGGGTCGTTTCTAAAGCTTATCTTCTAGGTTCTGTTATACTATGCTATTTTTTGGTAACATGGGTTCAAAATAGGGTTTGAATACACATTCCAGCATAAAGATAAATGCAGTAGTGAGTTAAATGACGGTAAATAATAAGACAAATGTAGTAGTTCACTGTGTATCCTGGAAATCAACTGCACAGATGCTGAGTCGTAACAACCATTGAGTTGAATAAAGGGAGAGCAAGACCCCAGCCACCTTCAGCTAATGTTAATGATTAGTCACAATCAAGACAGCCAATGGTGGCTCAGCATGATAAAGTGAGACCCTACCCCTCACAAGGCCGAGACACAAATGCCACACTGTCTTCTACATAGGGCACTACGATGGATAAACCTTCTGGACATCACATACAAAACAGGGTTCCATTGGAGGCGCCTGATTTCTTTAACCGGGATAATATTCCACGTTTCCTGTGGGTGCCCTAATCAGACGGGCCAATCACAACCTGAGGACTGTATGTGATCTATCTTATCTTATCTTGATTGGCTGAGAGCTGCTTTGTTTTTCAGAGATAACATTGAGCCTCACATCCTCTCCAGAGCACAGCTACTCAATAAAAACAACACGGGACATGTCTTAGAAATAAAAATACCAGCCTAATCTAACTAGTCATGGAGACGACCAATCCAGCAGAACTGGTAAGAGTCTGACGTCACCCCAAATGGTATTTAAATAACAGTTACACAATTATTTATATTAATATATATCCATAACAAAATAATATACTGAGCATGAGTATTATTCAGGATGAGTTCAGTGTTCCTGATGTTTTCTCTGGGTCAACCCTATATTTTTATATAGAAATAAATATATATATATATATATATATAAAACTGGGAGACCAAGTAAATAGGTGTCCAACTAGAATGACTGCACTCATCGATTCCGATCAGAAGTAACAGCCCACTGAGTCCATTGTAACGATAAATGCAAGCTTGTAATTTAAAGTGTGGAGAAAAGATTATTAGCCAAATGAGTGCCGGTGTAGACCATAAACCAATTAGAATAGAAAGGGTTAAGGAGACCAAACAGTCAAATAAAAGGACATTGTGGGGGCCAATGAATGCTGAGCTCATCTTTAAATCTGTGTGTGTGTGTGTGTGTGTGTGTGTGTTGGCCTAGGGGCCTGAAGGGAAAAGCCTTCTATCTAATAAGATCACAAGGTATTGTTTCGTAGGGTCATTAACCTTTAAGGGGTCTGGGGTTAACCCCGAGTTGGCAAGTTAGCCTGTTACCATCCCTCATGCTCCCCCACCCCCTCAAACCCCGCCCCCCACCCCCTCACACCCCGCTCCCCCACCCCCTCACACCCCTCTTCCTCTCCTGTTCCCGATCCCCTCACCCTCCCTACTCTCTGCCCCAAAAGTGATTAGATATTAGGGACAGACAATGTTCCTCAACATTTAACCGGCCATTTTCTCATCTGTTTTCTGTTTAGAGAAATAATAAAACACATCTCAGAATTCTCTGTGAATTTGGCATGTGTGTGTGTCCTCATACAGTCATAATGTGATATGGACATGTGTGTCTGTCCTCATACAGTCATAATGGGAATTTGGCATGTGTGTGTGTCCTCATACAGTCATAATGTGAATTTGACATGTGTGTCTGTCCTCATACAGTCATAGTGTGAATTTGGCATGTGTGTGTGTCCTCAGACAGTCATAATGTGAATTTGGCATGTGTGTGTGTCCTCAGACAGTCATAATGTGAATTTGGCATGTGTGTGTGTCCTCAGACAGTCATAATGTGAATTTGGCATGTGTGTGTGTCCTCATACAGTCATAATGTGAATTTGACATGTGTGTCTGTCCTCATACAGTCATAGTGTGAATTTGGCATGTGTGTGTGTCCTCATACAGTCATAATGTGAATTTGGCATGTGTGTGTGTCCTCATACAGTCATAATGTGAATTTGGCATGTGTGTGTGTGTCCTCATACAGTCATAATGTGAATGTGGCATGTGTGTCTGCAAATTGGTTGGATAATAAATGAAAAGTTCAAATGAAAAAGAGATGCTACAAACAACTAAGCTTGCCATTTAGCTAATAATGAGACGATGTTTGCATTTCTAATTACACCAGCATACGCATTTATCTTAATCTGCTTTCAGTCTGGTCGGGGTCAGAACTCCTGAACTATTCAGAAGAGATGATGAATAACATCTATTTCTATGTGTACCAGGTCAGCAGACATGGTTGCTGTGAATCTATCATGAACTCACATTACTTTCCCCTACGGCAATGTGATCATCCTGCATAAAAAGCAGTTTCAGTAGAGTTCCTAAAGGGCGTAAATATAGTGTCTTCTTGAAATTACATCTTATTAGTAAAACACAAAAGGTCGGTCAAAAATTGCCATTTTGAAATGTGGCTAATTATCAGTGTTTTATTTGTACTCAAATTCATTCGGATTTGTGTGAAGTATCTTTCGCTAATGTGTTAAAAATTTGTCACAAAGGGAAAAAAGTGCAGCTCCATTTCCACCCATCACATCCCTGCTATCACTGGTCCGTTTTGTAAAGACAGCGTGTTTGCTCAGCAGTCTAAGAGTATTAGGAAATGAAAGTGGATGAAGCCAAAGTGTTAGAGGATAATGTAGGATGAGGTTGGATAAAATAGGTAATCTGAATGCTTTGGTCAGATTTCTCCCTGAATCCCGTCTCAGTGCCCAGCCCACAAGCAGAGCCTAGGAAAACAACGAGAGAAAACAAAAGGAGAAAAGAAAAACAGCTGAGGGGAGCTATTAGTACTGATCATCTGTCCTGCTCTCACACACTCATAGTGACACACACAGACACACACACCAGCAGGATGTCAGCCATCTTCCTCAACCTGGTTGTTTTGGTTACTCAGATCTTTATTCTGCATGTACTGTTGGTCTCCAGAGACTGTGGGGTTGAGATTCAACATATGGCATCTGCATTAGAAAAAGATGTCGCTCAGCATCTATCTGTCTCAATCACACTCTCACACTCTCTCTCTCTCTCTCTCTCTCACACCCACACACACACACACACACACACCCTGAATAGATCTCCTATGGGAGATCCTGTCTTACCCGAGTAAGGAAAAAGGCCCACCGGGATCCTAGTCAACTCCTCTATTGATGTGTGTCAGAACAATGTGTGTGTGTGTGTGTCTGTGTGTCAGAACAATGTGTGTGTCTGTGTGTGTCAGAACAATGTGTGTGTGTGTGTCCATTGATATGCGTCAGAATGCCGACAAGCTGCTTTGGGACAAGGCACCATCGGGGGTACCATATTGGGCAATACGCTGACACACACACTTCTATGTACACTCCCCTACCACACAAACAGACACAAAAACACACCTAACATCCCCCCGACACACATACACACACACACACCCACACACATACACATAGAAACGTATGCCTGGTCCAGTATTAAGGTCTGTCATTATTACCTTTATGTCTGTCATTAGTACCTTTATGTCTGTCATTATTACCTTTATGTCTGTCATTATTACCTTTATGTCTGTCATTATTACCTTTATGTCTGTCATTATTACCTTTATGTCTGTCATTAGTACCGTTATGTCTGTCATTATTACCTTTATGTCTGTCATTATTACCTTTATGTCTGTCATTATTACCTTTATGTCTGTCATTATTACCTTTATGTCTGTCATTATTACCTTTATGTCTGTCATTAGTACCTTTATGTCTGTCATTATTACCTTTATGTCTGTCATTATTACCTTTATGTCTGTCATTATTACCTTTATGTCTGTCATTAGTACCTTTATGTCTGTCATTATTACCTTTATGTCTGTCATTATGTCTGTCACCTTTATGTCTGTCATTATTACCTTTATGTCTGTCATTAGTACCTTTATGTCTGTCATTAGTACCTTTATGTCTGTCATTAGTACCTTTATGTCTGTCATTATTACCTTTATGTCTGTCATTAGTACCTTTATGTCTGTCATTAGTACCTTTATGTCTGTCATTATTACCTTTATGTCTGTCATTAGTACCTTTATGTCTGTCATTATTACCTTTATGTCTGTCATTAGTACACTCCTGTCTCTCTTCGATAATAACCTGTCTGTCTTTCATAATTGTCTGTCTGTCCATGTTTGACATTGTCTCTCTCCATCTAATCTACCAGTTATTAGCTGCCTGAGTAGTTTCTTCCTATGAAAGTCGATCAAGTCAGCCTTTTCTGAAATGAGTTCACTTCACAAATTGCAGCGCAGCCATTTCATTCGGACTGAATGGAAGATATAATAAGGTATTCTTAAAGTATCTAGGTTCACTTGACAACTCACAGCTCAGCCATGTCATTGAGGGTAAATGGAGTTAATTGTGAGTTAACCTGCCTCCGAGCGTGTTAGTGCCAAACCATTGTTGCCATAGAGATAGAAGGTGGGTTCCTTTGACAGGTAAGATGACCAACGTAACACGGGTAACTTCTGGTTTGCATGATACCCCGATAGACGCTGTGTCTATTTAGATCTCTCTTAAATATTTCCCCAATTTACCAAGTATTCCCCCACAAAAAGTACAACTTAAATAGCAGAATTAGAAATGGCTAATCAGAATAACAGGTTTTCCAGAAGAATTTCGGGAAAATCTGTGGGTTTTGAGAAAGTTCCGTATTTGTTTTTTCTAGGAGTAGAAGTGGCAGAGATAGAGAGAGGTCATTAGGACTTGACCTTTAACCTCTATGTCCACTTAATCCGCTGGGTTGGGGGGACAGGGGTGCCGGTTCGGTGTGCGTGTGAGCGAGCATTAAAGTCTCTCTCTGATCCAACCCATTCAGTTTGTCCCGGGTGGACAAACCAACGGAGAACTGTCATTTTCATCTTGTCTTGTCTGAGAGCTTGTTTTATTTCAGCGAGTCCTCTTAAGCCCCGAGCATCTGCTGACAAAACCCACTCAGGCAGACAAAACAGCACAACGGACCACTTCACGTTTGTTTTACTTGTATTTGTGTCTCCTCATCTGGAGTGTCTCTGGCCCCTTCACATGGTTGTGACCTGACAGCATCACAAACGGAGGGCATCCATGAGGGAAGAGATGGTTGCATGGCTGTGGAGAGGAGCCTGCCAACACAGAGGACCGCTTTGTCTGGCCACCATTCATGTTGTTAATAGAAACAATATGAGGGCCAGGTGTATCACACGGATGGGGGTGTGGGTGGGGTGTGAGGGGGTGAGGGGGTGTGGGGGGTGAGGTGTCCATAAAGTGGAGACAAGGCAAATGTTGGATATCATTGTGGGATGAATCTATCATCCCCTTCTGTTTACAGTATGACCCTAACACAGCATTACGCCTCTACAGGTGTGTGTGTGTGTGTGTGTGTGTGTGTACGTATGTGTGTGTGTGTGTGTGTGCATATGTGTGCATATGTGTGTGTGAATATGTGTGTGTGTGTGTTTGTATGTGTGTATCTGTGTGTGTGTGTGTGTGTGTGTGTGTGTGTGTGTGTGTGCATGTGTATGTGTGTGGGTGTGTGTGTTGCCCCTGGGCCTGTCTCATCAATCTGTCAGTGTGTGCTGATTGAGCCACTCTCAGTCAGACAAAGAGCCCAGAGGACCAGTGGTGTCCGCTTACTGCTATCTCAACACCAGGATACAGCAGGGGGAGGTCTGCCTTATTGCCCGCCGGCACACACACACACACACACACACACACACATACACACACACATACACACATACATACACACATACACACACACACACATACACACACACACACACACACCTGCCCTGTCTATCTCCTGTGTTCAGGTGGGGGGAGCGGTTCCCCTGTCTGTCCCAAGGCGGCAGTTTCCTTCTTGATCTAACCATCTCAACTATCTCACCGTGTTTTGACAACAGACATCTCTGAAGGGCCCTTGTGACCTTCGACCGCAAAGCCAGGAGCCAACCGACCACATAGCTGAGTTGATTAAACCACTTGATTCTGCTAAGTGTGGTCTGAACAGAACAACGGGCCCAGTGTTGGAGGTCTGGGGGGGGGGGACATCTCTTCTGGCCCTCTTCCTCCCTCCCAGTGTCTTGCACCTCCCATAGTCTTCACCGCTCTCTGGAACTTCATTCACAGCTCCGCTCTCTCACTATTTCTCACGACTGTAGCGTTTATCGTACGCGCCGGTACGAGCGAAGACAGTTCATCAGATCCGCGCAGCTGTCGTGACTAAAAAGAAATACAGTACGCCGTAAATAGCCTTTGATTGGCTCAGTAAAGAGTATAGCCTGGAACCAGATCTGTGACAGATCCAATAGGAGTATGCAAGACCAAACAGATCAGGGAGATAGTTTTAGATGTCCCATCTGTGGCAATGTTCTGTCTGTCATGTCACTTCAGAGCTCCATCTTGAGAAAATGAGAGAAAGGAAGACAGCGAGAGGCGGATACCGAAAGGGAAACAGTGTGGGTGAGAGACAGGGGGGTGAGAGGGAAAATCCAAAAAGTGAGAGAGCTAGAGAACCATATTGTTGTATGAAATGTAAAATACAAAGGCCCAAAAACTGCTCAGGGGCGTAGTAGAGGGGACAGACGTTCCCGGCTCTGACTGGAATATATTATTGACTGAGTCTTGTTGCTTCGGCTTCCCGGTAGTTTTGAATCCGTGCCAAGTACACGGAAACCCGTAGAAACCCAGAGCCAGACAACGGCCTTTGTTTTTTGTTTACCTTCTGCCTCATTTGCATATTAATTCACTGCAGAGATCGACGGTGATCGTGGCCAGCCTCTTAACTTCTCCAGTCTACACTGCAAAGTGAGACACATTGACCTTTCTTCTGGGTTAACAGTAAATAAATAGGTTCTGTAAACTTTTAACTACGAATACCTGGGTTATCAATGTGGCCTGGAGATTCCTCATTTGCCTGAGTGAAAGCTTTTCCTGGGGGATTCCCTGTGTGTTAGTCCTGATAAAATGTACTATTGTATGGTGTGTGTGTGTGTGTGTGTGTGTGTTTGCTGGGGGGTGCTGTGAGATTGTTGTGAGGCAGGACACCCTGTGTGCCGGGCCCCTGGGTCGGCGCTGTGGTAGAACAACCAACATGGAAAATCCAACCCAGCTTCCGGGTGGGCTCCAAGTGCACAGCCACGGTTTGGGGAACAAGTCGAAACCGGGTCGAGGCAGAGACAGAGAGAGAGAAGATAGAGAGAAGATAGAGAGAGATAGAGAGAAGATAGAGAGAAGATAGAGAGGGGAGGGAGAAACAGTATGAGCAGATGAGACACTCGGGGTTTGAGACACACAGGTCTACACTAAACAGAAACGTCAGAGGTGCGTCTCCTCCGCATGTGTCAGCTCGTTACACCGACCGACCACACACTCCACTCTTAATACAGCGCTATTTGAATCGCAGAACGTGTAAAATCCGTCAAATAATAAAACAGAACACAAATAAGCATATGCTCCTTCTTCATCCCTGACACCGAGCAGAGACGTGTTCCCTGCGTTTCTCGATGTGAAGCTCTCTCTCCCTCCGTCTCATCTCTCCTTCCGCCATATGGTACAGCCCGCAGTTCCCACAGGCACTCTCCTCTCCCCCCAACTCCCTGCCAAGCCAATGAGGGTAGAAGCAGCGGCGGCGAAGGCAGCATAATTTCCTCGCGCCTGTTTACCGCGACACACACACACACACACACAACACACACACACGCATAGACACACACACACACACACACCGCGGATCGGAGCGTCATCTCCCTTTCTTCCACGCCCTCTAGTGGACACGTAATGCTCTGCGCACGCTCAACGCGAGAGAGAGAGAGAGAGAGAGAGAGAGAGAGAGAGAGAGAGATAGAGGGGGGGCGGGTCCAGTGTGGTAGAGTGAGCCAGGCCCCTCCCTCAGATGACATCTATCTGGCACTATTGAAGCAGGGCTAGAGGCTGATGGGAGTTCACACTTGTAGTGCGCTCTGCCCAGCGACCCATCCTTACCACAGCGGACTGGAGTGTGTATCTGCATGTGTGTGTGTGTGTGCGCGGACCAGTAAACACACACCGAACCAGTAGCCTTTTGCTGGTACACACACCGAGGACTGATACCAGAGCTGCCAGTCAGCTGGGCTTTATTTGGATCTGCAGATATTCTCCGGACACTTGGAATATATTCTGTTACGGACTGATTTTCTAGGGAGGATATTTAGTTTTTGGATGATTTGGGAGGTAAGTGTCTTGTGCCGAAGATTCTTTTCCCCACTTCTTATTTCTCCTCTATCCAGTGGTTTTCTGGAGGATCTAAAGAGTGATCAGATCTAAATGGATCTATTCTGGTTCTATGGAATGAGGACAGATGCCTGCGTGTTCCACTGTTCTGCACAGGCGTTCTGCATATAGTCACTGTGGGGTTGCATTCCTGATCACAGGACTAGTTTCCTATCGATACATTGGTTTCCTATCGATACATTGTTTTCCTATCGATACATTGTTTTCCTATCGATACAGTGGTTTCCTATCGATACAGTGGTTTCCTATCGATACATTGTTTTCCTATCGATACAGTGGTTTCCTATCGATACATTGGTTTCCTAGCGATACATTGTTTTCCTATCGATACAGTGGTTTCTCGGGTTAAAAGTGCATTAGCATTTTCTAATAAACGAGACATATTGGTTTTATATGCGACCATTTTACCTCACGGCTCATATAGGTGCCAAATTAAGTGTCTTCCGTTAGGAGTTGATCATTGTTAAGAATAACTATCACATAATTCATTAGGCTATTCCTATATATGATGTGTTTTTATATAGCTACTATTTATATTATATAGATATCCCACTACCGACCATCCCCGTTGAATTTCCGATGCGTGTTTTTCCGTGACCGGTGCGTCGTTTTTTATATCCAGACGGTGTGTTTGGAGCATCAGCTCGGGTTTACCTCTGGCAGCAATGCAGTGTTTTCCTCTCCCTGTACCCCTCTCTCCTCTCTCTCTCACCCTGTACCCCTCTCTCCTCTCTCTCTCACCCTGTACCCCTCTCTCCTCTCTCTCTCACCCTGTACCCCTATCTCCTCTCTTCGTGTGTCCCTCTATCCTCTCTCCCTGTGCCCCTCTCTCCTCATCACCGGGTAGGCTACCTCAGTCCCCTCATCCATACGACTCACCAACCAGTCCAAAGCCACAACATCAACCCTCCTTCACGGAGGAAAGCAACAGGGACCCGCATAGAGAATATAATGAATCCTATGACAGATAGTATTCGTGTTTCCCAGCACTGAAATACTAATTATTCTGAATGTCTGGATCGAATCATCTGAGCCCCCTACCTCCAGGAGCTGGTGACACCCTGATATGTGTCTAAAATGACCGGAAAACCTATCCAGTAAAGCGGTGGTTTGGCACTGATGGGAGCTGAAGCTGATGGGAAAACTCCGCTAAATGCCGTCTGGGCGCCTGCGTACCGCTAGTCTCTCTAGTCTCTCTCTCTCTAGTCTCTCTCTCTCTCTCTAGCCTCTCTCTAGCCTCTCTCTCTCTCTAGCCTCTCTCTAGCCTCTCTCTAGTCTCTCTCTAGCCTCTCTCTGGTCTCTCTAGTCCGCATCAACACGCTCACTGACATCAGGTCCCTTAGTGATTGGATTTTTGACAATATTAGGGAATACACCTATCACGGGGTTCAACGCAACACCGGTGCCCTTTACTGTGTGCAAATGCTGCATACAAGCTACCCGCACGCACAGAGACGCACGCACAGATACGCACAACCGGAGCCGAGCGCGCACAAAACAACGCACCGTATTCCGCACCGGTCATATAGACAAGTAGGTTAATCAACTCGGTTCTGTTCGTATCCCCACGCTGGTTTTAGGAGGGCGGTGGTACCATCATGGAGAGACACACTGGGGTGCCAGGTGGGGTGGCATCAGGGTAGGTGGCATCAGGTGGGCAGCGGAACAGGTAGAAATGTTAACGGCAGTATAATGTCAGACTGATTATATCACACACATAAAGTAGATTCACGCACATCTACAGTCTACTGATGGACCTGCTGTAACTCAAGATTACAAGTCTAATGCTGAATGAGATTAGCCCATTATACAGATGATCAAATTCAGGAATTATATCTTATATTTCTCTAATATTATCAAAAAGGCCCAGTACAACCAAAAGATCAACGAATTTAGGACTAGGCCTATATGTCACTACAGATGAACATTTTCTTGAATAACTAAGTTTTTATATTATTATCTAGTTCAGTCTAATATCTTGGTTTGTGTTTCACTTGGATACAATCTGTTAGGGATTAATGTGTTTATTGAGGACATGGCTGTTGGTTACATCTAGTGAGATGAGTCTCACGACCCTGTAATATATGGATCTGTGGGCAGAGGAAATTAACTCAACCATTGATCTCTGTGAAACGGTGTTAAAAGCCCAATACACACCATGAGAATAATTACCATTAGAAACAATCCGGCCATCAAAACATGTCGTCTCGGGGCCTACTGTTTCAATACACAAACCGATTACACATGTAACAGGAGATTATTAAAAATGTGCTTCAATATAATACGCCACTGGATGAAAAAACATGCCACTATATACCGTGTCTGAGATATCTAGTGACATCAAATGAGAACGGCTGATTTAGGATGGCTATGTCAGAGGATTAAATGTGTTAGTAAAATCCTCTGGGCTGTACCATTATTAACAGAAGTCCTAATATTACAATGCAACTGATAACATACCAAACAATTAAATGGCTCGTGTCATTTTATTTATAATAGGGAGACAGTGGAAAAAATAGGCTGGTCTGTTTACAGCAGACAGGCTGTTTGTGTGTGTGTGTGTGTGTGTGTGTGTGGGGGGGGTTAAAGCCATTGTTCTGCTGTGTGGAGCGCCCCAGGCCAAAATCACAGGGCAATTGGTTTTCACAGAGAACAATCTCCATAACTGGATTAGAGCAGTCCAGTGGCCTAACCGGGTCACATTGGACATTTGTCATGTAGACAAAGGACAGTGGATTTGAACAATAAAAAGCCTTTTTAACTTTTACTTTTGACAACACTAATCGGATACGTCAGCCTTTTACAGACCTCAGAAGCCCAGGCTGGTCTGCATCTACAGTACGTGGCTTTAATATGTTAGGTCCAGTGAAAAACTAGGTTTCATTTTACGTTTTTAGCTTAACCCTTGACATGTCACAGCCAATGAAAAGGCTTATTACAGTACTATTTCCGAATCAAATCAATTCCTTTACATTTTTAATCTTACCCTCAAAATTTGGGCACTAATTCAATTCCATCTATCAGATACGAGACAATAAGTCTATTTTTAATCACCAATTCCAATCCCGCCAAAATTAAATCACTAATTATACGGAGAGATAAATAGATGAATATGAAGGGTATAGAGAAGGAGAAAGGACAGGAAAAAATGGTTAGATGAAAATTAGCTTTCCTTGACAAAGCACCTACATTACATTATTTTCCTTTGGTCTGAGGTAACAATGGGGGCTAACATATGAACCAGACTGAAGGCAGTCTGTCTGTGGTTGGGAAGGCAGTCTGTCTGTGGTTGGGAAGGCAGTCTGTCTGTGGTTGGGAAGGCAGTCTGTCTGTGGTTGGGATGGCAGTCTGTCTGTGGTTGGGAAGGCAGTCTGTCTGTGGTTGGGAAGGCAGTCTGTCTGTGGTTGGGATGGCAGTCTGTCTGTAGTTGGGAAGGCAGTTTGTCTGTGGTTGGGAAGACAGTCTGTCTGTGGTTGGTAAGGCAGTCTGTCTGTGGTTGGGAAGGCAGTCTGTCTGTGGTTGGGAAGGCAGTCTTCCGTAGTTGGGATGGCAGTCTGTCTGTGGTTGGGAAGGCAATCTGTCTGTGGTTGGGAAGGCAGTCTGTCTGTAGTTGGGATGGCAGTCTGTCTGTGGTTGGGAAGGCAGTCTTCCGTAGTTGGGATGGCAGTCTGTCTGTGGTTGGGAAGGCAATCTGTCTGTGGTTGGGAAGGCAGTCTGTCTGTAGTTGGGATGGCAGTCTGTCTGTGGTTGGGATAGGCAGTCTGTCTGTGGTTGGGAGGGCAGTCTGTCTGTGGTTGGGAAGGCAGTCTGTCTGTGGTTGAGATGGCAGTCTGTCTGTGGTTGGGAAGGCAGTCTGTCTGTAGTTGGGATGGCAGTCTGTCTGTAGTTGGGATGGCAGTCTGTCTGTAGTTGAGATGGCAGTCTGTCTGTGGTTGGGAAGGCAGTCTGTCTGTAGTTTGGATGGCAGTCTGTCTGTGGTTGGGATGGCAGTCTGTCTGTGGTTGGGATGGCAGTCTGTCTGTGGTTGGGATGGCAGTCTGTCTGTAGTTGGGATGGCAGTCTGTCTGTAGTTGAGATGGCAGTCTGTCTGTGGTTGGGAAGGCAGTCTGTCTGTGGTTGGGAAGGCAGTCTGTCTGTGGTTGGGATGGCAGTCTGTCTGTGGTTGGGATGGCAGTCTGTCTGTGGTTGAGATGGTAGTCTGTCTGTGGTTGGGATGGCAGTCTGTCTGTGGTTGGGATGGCAGTCTGTCTGTGGTTGGCCAGGGCCTTCCTTTGTAACAGCATAGTAATTCCATAGCACAGTTTTGTTCAGTTAGCAGATTAACACACACGCACACGCACACACACACACACACACACACTTGGTATCATCTCGTAGTGCCTACCACCCCCATGTGGTTTAAAGCATGCAGCTGCTTCCATGTCCTCCCAGTCAGTGTCATAGAACAGACACCCCATCCACCACAAACATCTCTCCTCTCCCACCAGTGTCTCTCATCTCTCCAGTGTCTCTCTCTCTAGAGTATTTCTCCCCAGTGTCTCTCTCTCCAGAGTATCTCTCTCCAGTGTCTCTCTCCAGTGTCTCTCCAGTGTCTCTCTCACTAGAGTCTCTCTCTCCAGTGTCTCTCACTAGAGTCTCTCTCTCCAGTGTCTCTCACTAGTGTCTCTCTCTCCAGTGTCTCTCACTAGTGTCTCTCTCTCCAGTGTCTCTCTCACTAGAGTCTCTCTCCCCAGTGTGTGTCTCTCTGTCTCAGCTAAATCCCCAACCTGGCGGTTGACAATGAAAACACAGTCATTTGCTCGTCTACCAGATGACAACAGGATGCTTCAAACTGAACCTAAATCCATGAAACTGAACGATGATATTCCCTCGTTGAAACACGTGCGCTCCACCTATCTGCTCACACTGTGATTTCCCATGAATTCACAGAGGGTTTTTAGTGCCTGGGAACCCAAGCAGGCCGTGGTGACACAGAATAGACCCCAGGACAGCTACAGTAGGGCCCTACCAGCGCTACAGGCTCTCACATCAGCGTGGAACGGTGGCACATAAAGACAGTTGGTACACAGGCCGTAGGGTAACCACATCTATAATTCATCCTGAAGAATAAAAATATGTTTCTATGAAATCAAAGCCAGAAGCAGAGATGAAAACTACATTTCAGAACAAACTGACAGCTAAGGGTAAACATCAGTAGTGAGGATAACCTAGCGTCTGCATTCAGGAACAAACAGTCCTGGGAATTCAAAATATACCCTTATAGTGGGATGGTGTTCTTCCTTTTTCGCCTAAAATGGATGTCTAGCTTCCAAGTATGTAAGACTCCAGTCTCCGCCTGAGGACTGGGTCTACATGTTACACCACACACACACACACACACACACACACACACACGCACGCACGCACGCACACACACTGTCCCAAGTAGGTTTATAGAAGATAAACTACAACCCATGACATAATAACATTGATTTCCCCGTGGAGAACTGTTCACGCGTACCGTAAAACTCATTAATATTTCAACACGCGAGCCATTTCTTATTCCACTGTTTACTCTAAAAACCAAGTCTGCGTAATATTATCTGGTACATTGCAAAGAATCTACAAAGACGGTTTAATCTCAAACTCCTTTTGACAGCTATGTAATTGTTTTCGGTCCACTCTCCACTCGGAAACGCCGAGACCCGGAGGCGCGACATTTTTCCACTGCCCCTGAAATGGCACCCTAATCTCAGTTTAGTGAACTGCTTTTGACCAGAGCCTATGGAACTTTAGTGCCCTCTTTAGATAACAGGGGAGCATTTAGGATCAAAATACTTGTGGTTCCAGCCTTACGTGGCTTTGTGTACAGTCCCCTCATGCTCGCTGGCTCTCTGTCCAGAGTAAGGTAACTAGTTCTGTGTGTGTACAAGTGTGTGAGTGTACGTGTGTGTGTGTGTGTGTGTCAACACACAAACATACCTGGATGCTCCATTTAACTCGGCTAGTCTATATTTAATGGAGCGGAAGTTGGTTTGGGCAGTTTAGAGAAATCTCCCGCCGTCTACAGGAGGACATTATTAGGCCGATGGGGAAACACATCCATCATTCCTTTCCACCTCACGTCACTGTTAAAAACAATGGTGTGTGTGTGTGTGTGTGTGTGCTGGAGAGGAGTGTGTGTGTGTGTGTGTCTGTGCATCCAAACCAAGTATACAGTATCGAAGTAATTCAGGGGACAAACGCTCCGCAGAATGAATTGATTAAAATGTGAGAAGGCCATTAAAATGATTGACTAAAACATTTGCCCGGCTCGTCCAGAGCATCTCGGCAGACATGTCCGCGGGCCCAGGGCCCTCACGCCTGCCTTGTAATGAACAATAGAGCGAGGCCTCTGTAAGAAACCCGATGAGCGTGGTAAAACGCAGCCAAGCGGCCAAGCCGGGGCCTCAAGCTGTCTGCGCTAACCGTGAAGGATAACCTCTAGTGAACAACACCACATCGGCCCAAAATATGGCTTCCAGCACGGGAACTAGTGCCACAATATAATACTACACAGACATCTACCGACCCACAGCGTCGAAATTGCGATCACCTGGCTCTCAGAACCTCTCAGAATAATATGCGACGTTTATGTTCATGGGCCTCAAATGGTGGAGTTGATCACGCCTGATGCATCCGGTCCCAGTCACTTGAGTCAGACTCATCTGTTTAACTGTAGTTACTCACTGTCGGCTGGACTCTGAGTCAGACTCACTTATGTTGGAGTGTCAACGGGCCGAAAACCCGGGAAGGCTATTAACCAGAACATCGTAAATATAATAGAAGAGGGAAAATCCAGAAGGCACCTCTGGTTACACTCTCTGCTTTGTTTCAGGTTTGTGTTCGAAAATGAATATTTTTTGCGTTTTTCTTTTCATTTGCTTCTCGTCAACTTGTTTTTACCAAAATGTAGCAGAAGTTCAATTTGTTTTAAGTGCCTCCGTACAGATGAACAGATGTGCCGTCAGGTTCTGGGACCAAATGTCTGGTTGTTCAGACCCCAAAACAGCTGGGAATTGCAGATATTCAGTGGGATTGTCTGTATAGACGTGTGTGTGTGTCTGTGTATAGGCGTGTGTGTGTCTGTATGTTTTTAACAGCAGCAGACACATTTACTTTAGAGCGTCGATAGGAACGAGTGAGTGTGTGTGTGTGTGTGTGTGTGTGTGGGAGAGGGTGGGGGGCTGGTGAGGTTGAAGGTGGGATTAGAACATGGGTAGCAGGGCGACCGGTTCTGTTCTGTTCACGACCATTTCCAAGCTTCTTTTCACACGTCCATTTTTGAGCAGCGTGAACAGAGGAGGGCGTTCCATTTCAGTCAGGCAGGAGACAGGCCGCCTCAGGGGTTGTTTCTCAGTGGCACGCCATCGTGGTCGGTGCCTCAGTCTAGAATGGACCCCTACTCGTTTCTGAGGACAGATTGCAGAAACCCAGAGGCACTCGACCGTGTCCCAAACGACAGATTTTTCTCTCGTTAGTACACTGCTTGGTCAAGCACTACATAGAGAATAGCATGCCATTGAGGGCAGAGGCCAGACTGAAGCGTCTGTTTGAGAAACTGATCGGTGGCAGCTGAGGCAGTGAACTTAGCAGGGCAGAAGGAACGCCTCCCACTGGTTTTGTATCCAGGGTCCAGACCGCTGTAGCTTTTCATATGCAAAGTCTTTCCTTTATACGGTCGCCACAGACTAATACGGGGCGGCGTTTGTGTGGGGGTTCGGTTTGTGTGAGGGTTCGGACAGACAGACTATATTTGGGTTAGTCAGGGGGCAAATGGGACAAAACTCACAATCACAGCTGAGCAAGCGGCTGGAAAGGAAAATATTTATATCTTTCTGCAGATCTATGATGAATACTGTGGTTAATCCGGGTGTCACTTACCAGGTTTAATATCGAACCATTTCTCTCGGGTTAATTTGGGCGAAATAAATCTCACTGAGAAATGTAGGAAGCGCCGCTGTCTCAGTCTCAAGTCCCATAAGAAACTAAGAAAACGCTGACTGAAATGAAGCGACCTGAGAAACGGGGTTATACAGTTTTGTAGCTACACATGCTCGCAGGCACCTGGTTGGTCCCACTTCAGCCCCATGTCAGACAGTCTGGACGTTTAAAACTCAACAGGACCCAGTGTCCTCAGAACCCCATTCACGACCTCCGATTCTGCCGTTTATTGATTAGCAGTCGTCCTCAGCAATGACAAGGAGGAGGTTGAAGGCGCCAGGAGGTTGAAGGCACCAGGAGGTTGAAGGCACCAGAGTGATAAGCTGCCTCTGTGGCTCCATGCTGAGGCTGTCTTTGCATAGCATTTGCATCAGCCAGCAAGACATGTGACATCCATTAACCTCCAAGGCGGCGTCCCAAATCCCAGCCCGTTCCCTAACACGCAGAGTGGGCCACTTCTGAAAAGGGCACCGGGGAAAATCAGTGCGCAGGGAACTGGGGAGGTGGTTGAGGATGTATAAACGCCAAGTAATTTCCCTTCACTCCTCATAGTTACAGTGTCAGTCTGGCTGTGATGTTACAATGACTGCTAATTGCCTATGGATTTAAAAATAACGTTGATCTTTGTCTCTCCGGCTGTTTCTCAGCGATCCAATCAACACTGGATTGGTGTCGGCACGGCGACGAGAGCGACGGAGCGCCGCGGGGAGTGGGCGTGTAGCTGCCGAGGGAACACGTTGCCGTGAGGCCCCCGGTGGGGCGTGCCGCATCACAAATCTCCTGAGGAGCCGCAGTGTACTGCACGCTTCCCGGATATTCCCGAACCTTGGATTTATGTACCCTCAGCGGGCGGAATTCCGGGATTCCTGCGAGGTCGGAATACGGCGGTAGCACCGGCCAGGGTTCTGCGGAGTTGCAGTTGCCATGGTTGTGTCCGGGTTTGGTTGGCCGCTCCGTCATGCCTGGTCGGCTTGACCGCAGACCGTCTGGAGAGACTGCCTCCGCTCGTTTCCTGAGAGAGCTGAACCTCATCCTTCCCTGCTAGGACGTAGCGTCTGTGTTGCACGAATAGACGCGAGCTGACCTCCGCTACAGCTAAAGCCTCTGGGATTTGGCTTTTTTAATAGTATCCCCAGAAAATCTCATGCTTACTTTTGAGAAGAGGAAGCATGCAGCTTTGTCTTTGAGTTTGCGAGGAGATGTTTTTTCCACCAGCTTATCTTCCATGGCAAAGCCTTTGATGATCAGAGGACAAACAGGGACCCGTTTAGTTCAAACACTCTGACCCGAGTTGGGATATCACCCAGACAACCGCTCGCTCGCCACTGCGCTTATAGACCGGCCCGATCTCAAAAGGATTAGTGGAAAGATTGCAATATAAATATTTATTGGATCTGCTGGATTGGGGGAGCATTCTTTGGTGGCTGGCACGGAGAAAGTATTCTTTACGGATTGTTTAAATCAGGTAGGACAGCTATTGATGGCTTATTTACGCATCGCTGACCAAATGGTGGTTTCTAATAATGGTCTGTGTGTGTGTGTGTGGGTGTGTGTGTGTGTGTGTTTTATAATGAGATCTGGTGGAAGGAGAGGTCAGGACAAGAATGCTTAATTTAAGTCATAAATCAGTTTTGGCCTAATTAAAGTAGACCATACTTCGCTGATCACAAGAAAAAGAACAAAAGGAAAAAGACGGACAGGCCTGGTTCAGAAATCGTTTTTTTTGTGTATAAATGAAAATGGATCTAAATGATGTGACAGCTGTAGGTTAAACTGCAATATCTGAAAGTTAAATGTTTAATATTAATTATTAATAATGTGTAATATACATGTCTGAGTCAAGTACTAAACCGATCCTTATCACACACGCACACGCACACGCACACGCACACACACACACACACTGTTTCCCATTTTATCACCACTGCCGAACCAGTATCTGACCAGGAGTCGCCAATAGAAGAATAGTTCTACTAAGAAAACTAATTATTGACAAAAACCTTATGGTTTCTCCCTAACAATCTTAGTGGTAGGCCAGATTAATGTAAGACAATAAACGTGAGAGTGACGAGAAGAGAGACGGGAGAGAGAGACGGGAGAGAGACGTAGAGTGAGTAAGGGTGAGAAAAAGGCAGGGTCAGAGAGAAAGCAAGAAAGAGAGGCTTCACAGGAGTTTATCAACAAGGCCTGACTTTGTTCACACACACTCGTGCACACACACACACACACACACACTCACACACACACACACGCACACACACACACCACACACACACACACACACACACACACACACACACACACACACACACACACACACACACACACACACACACACACACACACACACACACACACACACACACACACACACACACACACACACACACACACACACACACACACACACACACACACACACACACACACACACACACATCAACTCACACCAGCACACAGTCTAGCAGTGATGAAAGGCAGCCTTGAGAGAGATAGAGAAATGTGTAAAACAACCAAGGCTATTACGTTTCACAAGCTGAAGCCAAAACACCCAGGCACCAATTCAGCAGAGAGAAGTAACATATTAAAGGATTTTCTTATCTGCAAAAAAAAGAAATGAGGATAAAGTGGCCAACTGTCCAAATGTACCGAGGCGTGGTGATGCCTTCGCTCTCAACGCTGGTTTAGTCGCGCTCGTTGCAACAATTTGTTTTCTGTGATTGGCAAATTGTAATAGTGACAATTAATATCCATTTGACTTGGGAACAGTGCGCACGTAGCGTATCTAATATTACAGATTGTTAAATGCCTTAAGAGCTTGAGGCGGCAGAATTGAAACAAACTATTATTTGATTTTGTTGTTGTTGCTTTCCTTCAATGGTTCTGTGCATTAACTTTGCCTTTCTGCCTCATTCCCAAGACTTCCCGAGTGACTGCACTGCCAAGCCACCACGAAACCTGGGCAGCAACAAGATGGCCGCCCAGTGCAAGAACTTCCTTCTCTTCCTGACCAGGGTGGGACTACTCCTAGGCCTGGCCAACCCCCTGGTAACCTCCGCCTCCTGTCCGTCAGCTTGTCGGTGTGACGGGACCTTCATCTACTGTAACGACCGGGGCCTCAACTCCATACCCACTGGCATCCCGCTGGACGCTACCGTTCTGTTTCTCCAGAACAACAGGATAAAGAGCTCCGGCATCCCCACTGATCTAAAGAGGCTCAGTAACGTTGAGAAGATCTATCTGTACTGCAACAACCTGGACGAGTTCCCCCAGAATCTGCCCATAGGGGTCAAAGAACTGCATCTACAGGAGAACAACATCAGGATGATCACACACGCGTCACTCGGCCAGATCCCGCTGATCGAGGAGCTTCACCTGGACGATAACTCGGTCTCAGCGGTCAGCATTGAAGAAGGAGCATTCAGGGACAGCAATCACCTGAGGCTACTTTTTCTCTCCAGGAACCACCTAAGCACCATCCCCTCTGGACTTCCGCAGACAATCGAGGAGCTACGCTTCGACGACAACCGCATCTCGTCAATATCGGAGGCTTCTCTCCAGGACCTGATCAACCTGAAGAGGCTCGTCCTGGACGGTAACCTGCTCAACAACCGCGGCATCGGCGAGATGGCCTTCGTCAACCTGATCAATCTCACCGAGCTCTCCCTCGTGAGGAACACGCTGACGTCGCCGCCGGCCAACTTACCGGGTACCAGTCTAGAGAAACTGCAGCTCCAGGACAACCACATCAACCGAGTGCCGCCCGGAGCTTTTGCCTTTCTCCGGCAGCTGTATCGACTAGATCTGTCAGGTAACAACCTGAGTAGTCTGCCCCAGGGAGTGTTCGAGGACCTGGATAACCTCACGCAGCTCCTGCTCCGTAACAACCCATGGCAGTGTACGTGCCGGATGAAGTGGGTGCGGGACTGGCTGAGGATGCTGCCGTCAAAAGTGAACGTCCGAGGCTTCATGTGCCAGGGCCCGGACAAGGTTAAAGGCATGGCGATCAAGGATCTGGCCACAGAGCTGTTTGACTGCGGTGGCGCCGACATGGGCCCCACTTTCGAGACCAGCACGGTCGCCAACACCTCGCCCCCGACACAGCCGCAGTGGCCCTCGTTTGTGACTAAAAGGCCGCTAGTAAAAATGCCAGACTTTGGCAAGAACTACCGCAGCACGACAACGTCGTCGGGTAGAAAGATAATCACCATCAGTGTTAAGTCGAGCAGCACAGAGGCGGTCCACATATCCTGGAGGGTTTCGGTACCCATGACCGCCCTGAGACTCAGCTGGCTGAAACTGGGTCACAACCCCTCATTTGGTTCCATCACGGAGACCATTGTCCAGGGCGAGAAGACCGAGTACCTCCTGACGGGTCTCGACGCGGAATCCTTGTACAGGATATGCATGGTCCCCATGGAGACCAGCAACATTTACCTGTCGGACGAGACGCCGGTCTGCATTGAGACCAAGACCACCTCCCTAAAACCCTACAACCCGACTACGACCATGAACCGCGAACAGGAGAAGGAGCCGTACAACAACTCCAGCCTGCCTCTGGCCGCGATCATCGGCGGCGCTGTGGCACTGCTGGCCGTGATCATCCTGGCGCTGGCGTGCTGGTACGTGCACCGGAACGGCTCGCTGTTCTCCAGGAACTGCACGTACAACAAGGGGCGCCGGAGGAAAGACGACTACGCGGAGGCGGGTACGAAGAAGGACAACTCCATCCTGGAGATACGAGAGCCCTCCTTCCAGATGATCCCCATACACCCGGTGCCCGTGTCCAAAGAGGAGTTTGTCATTCACACCATTTTCCCGCCCAACGGTCTGGCGCTGTACAAGAGCCCGCACAACGAGAACAGTATTAACAACAGGAGCTACAGGGACAGCGGAATCCCAGATTCAGACCACTCCCATTCATGATATCGACAGCGCGGGACATTTACTCATGAATGAGTGTGCCAGTCGATGACTCTCCAACCAGGTGGCTAGAGGACTTTCTTACGAAACACTGGAACTAAGAGACTGAGTGGGGAATCGCTGTTCTTCTGTACATTTGCCCATATAATTTATATTTAAGGACATTTTATGATGACGAGGAGAACAAAACGTGGTTCACATTGCAGATAGGGCAGTCACTGAGTCAGTGTATGTTGTAACTGCAATTCTATATTTTAGGGGTTTGTAGTAATTTGTACTGTAATTTTCTTTGGCTTAAGGTTACCTAGCGACCAACTATGAGAAACAAAACCAACTCTGTTATTCTGAG
>CM055730.1:3085371-3100371 GCA_029465975.1 Dallia pectoralis
TAGGTTTTCTATAGACCCATGTTGTGATTGAGCACATATGAATGCACAGTTAGGACTTTGTCTGATAATAAGCTATTTTCTCATTCACATTCAGATTAATTCTTTTTTTTCCCCACCTCCTCACACAGAAAGTCACAAATCATTTACATCCATTGCGAATGGGAATTCAGATGATAAAAAAACAAAACATAATCGGAAAAGCATTAATTGAATTATAGCCGAGCATAATAAATATGGGGTATTTACTATATTTCGTGAACACATTTTCATACTTCACGCAGAGACTCTGGAGTTGCCCAGCTGAGCCAATCTGTAAGGAAACTTTCACAAACTTTTGGGGAATAACTACTTAATAAAACTCTGGTGTCAGAGTGCTGTTTTTCCTGAGTGACCAATTTCCAAGAAGAACCATCTTATTCTAGATGGAACTGATTCAGTCGCTCCCATCTGGGGCAAGAAGATAGATGGCTCCAAATTAAATATGAAGGAGTAGCGAAACGCCATTAGAATGCAACTTCATCACTCAGCTACTACGAGCTGTGACCTCCCGTGACCTTTCATGACCCCACTCACAACTTCACCCATCTCGCCTCCCATCTCAGATCTGATGGTTTGAACAGGGCATCATTAATGTTGAGGAATCACCCGGTGATATTTCATCTTTCACCAAACCACGTCCCCTCAGTAACCCCAATGAAAGGCCGTTCTGATGTATTGTGTTGCAACAGAGAGCATTTGCATTTCTTTAGATGATTAAAGTTCATCGCCAGTATCAGTGCCTGGGGTCAAACAGTACGAGAAACGAGTTGCATATTTAATTTCTGGATAAATAAGCGTCCATGAGGCAATGAAACAAATAGCATTGTGGCGAACAAGTAAAACTTGAGCGTTAGCACGAAGACAGGAGTTGAAAGCAATCGGAATTATAACGAATATTACCTTAACCCGGATAAAAGCAACACAACCTCACTTTGACCACCCTTAACATCAGGGTCATTAGTCTGATGGAACCTACAACAAAACACTGACTGATTAGAGGTCATAGGTCAGGTCACATTCTGGTCAGAAAACAGAGCAGGTGAAAAATGAGTAGAGATCTTAGAAAAGGTCAACAGTTCAGAGACATGGGAACCGAATATGATACGTGGATATACCAGGACACACACACACACACACACATGAACACACACACACACACACACACACACACACACATGAACACACACACACACACACACACACACACACACACACACACACACATGAACACACACACACAGGAATATCTATACTTGTGGGAACAGAAAAGGTTATTTCCATTTAAAATCATACCATCCCTAACCCCTAAAGCTAACCACTAGCCATAAACATAATTGCAACGTTTTGCCTGAACTTAACCAGTGAGCCAGAAATAGCCTTTTTAGACAACACGGTCAAATTTCCCTCCCTACACAGACACACATACTCAGGGAATCTCACCACAGGTAACACACACACACACACACACACACACACACACTTGAAGAATGTGTTCACACACTAAAACATAGAAAACTGATCCACTTTAGGACACTTCAGAATAAAGACATTTACAGTGCAGTCTATTTGAAAGGCAAACTGCCACATTCATGTTCAGGAGAGTAGAAATAAAATCTGTTTGGATGAGCAGGTAATCCTCAAGTTGCTGTGTGAACCGTGCAAAATGACTTTGTGGAAAAGGTTGCGAGAGTTTGACTGAGGCATATAGAAATAGGGCATGTAAACGATGTTTACCACTGTAATACCATAATGCCAACTATCTATTGGATGAAAGGTCATGTGTTGTCATGAACTGGTCTATGAAAAAGACATTCTCTGAACCGTCGCAGCTGTTGCCTTCAAAACAAAGGTCTTCACTGCAGGCAGCTGTTGCCTTCAAAACAAAGGTCTTCACTGCAGGCTATTTATATTGTCAGATGTGTTATTTAGATTCTTGTGGAAATTGAGAATTGGGGGCTTGTTCTAGTAAATAAAAATATATTTAATCATGTCTGTGGACCGGAAGTCCAAATATCACTGACTCTGACAATCTAACTAACTAGACTATCAACATTTTGCGCAATGGTCTCTGAAGAGCTCAGAGGCATAATACTATACGTATTGATGTTAATCGTTTAATTACTCACCTGGACGTTCTCCACAAACGTTCCCACAGCGATAATGTGTGTCAGGAACCACGATCAGTATTGTAACTGTATTTAGAACGTAAAGAAATTCCAGACTAGGATGGAACTCCTTCAACACAGACCAAGAAAGACTTATATAAAAGTATTTATTATATAATAAAAAAATTGGCATAAACAATAGTGTTTTGTATTTAGTGTATTAAAATCCTTCTTACCAAATATGCAACGTTATTAATTATACCTATTTACTTGATGAACCAGAATAAATGCACTTTCTGTGTGGTGAGGGAACGTGTGTTTGCCATCTCTGTGTTCAACATCTTGCACATCAAACATGAACCTTGCATTTAGTTTCTCGTCCTCTAAATGTTGAGTAGATTTGAGGTCAGAAGACTTGGACATGTTTTAGGACTCTCACAACAAAGCCACAGCAGCCAAAATGTGTGTGTGTGTGAGTAAGAGTATGTGTGTGTGTGTGTGTGTGTGTGTGTGTGTGTGTGAGTAAGAGTATGTGTGTGTGTGTGTGTGTGTGTGTGTGTGTGTGTGAGAGTATGTGTGTGGTCTGCTGGAGAGAAGGAGCAAATGCGCCTTGAGGGAGAAAAAGAAAGGGAGAGCCCCCTCGGCACAGCCCCCCCCCGGCACAGCCCCCGGCACAGCCCCGGCACAGCCCCCGGCACAACCACAGCCCCCCAGCACAGCCACAGCCCCCGGCACAGCCACAGCCCCCGGCACAGCCACAGCCCCCGGCACAGCCACAGCCCCCGGCACAGCCCCTGCAGCCGGATGACTTTCTCTTGGTCACAGTTAAGAGACCTGTTCATTGAGTGTCACTATTAGACAGACAGAGTCTGCCAACTGGTAATCCCTCCTGGAGTCAGAATCAAGGCCGAGACGTCTTCTGAGGGAAATGCTCGGCAGGTAGCCTAGAAAAACCTCTAACCCTAGTCATCAGTGTATTCTGGGTAATAGAGTCACCATGAGATAGGGGGCAGGTCCTCACTCCTATAACCTCACCATGAGATAGGGGGCAGGTCCTCACTCCTATAACCTCACCATGAGATAGGGGGCAGGTCCTCACTCCTATAACCTCACCATGCGATAGGGGGCAGGTCCTCACTCCTATAACCTCACCATGAGATAGGGGGCAGGTCCTCACTCCTATAACCTCACCATGAGATAGGGGGCAGGTCCTCACTCCTATAACCTCACCATGAGATAGGGGGCAGGTCCTCACTCCTATAACCTCACCATGAGATAGGGGGCAGGTCCTCACTCCTATAACCTCACCATGAGATAGGGGGCAGGTCCTCACTCCTATAACCTCACCATGAGATAGGGGGCAGGTCCTCACTCCTATAACCTCACCATGTGGGGCAGTAGGGTTGGTTTACTTTCTCCCTTAGACCACACATTTAAGCTAGCAGGCCTACATGACTCATAGGTGTTGCTATGAGAGTGATAGACAAAGAGAGATTATGGAGAGTGAGAGAGAGAGATAGAGACTCTGGAGAGTGAGAGAGAGATTGAGAGATTCTAAAGAGTAATAGAGATAGAGAAACTCTGGAGAGTGAGAGAGAGATAGAGAGACTCTGGAGAGTGAGAGAGAGAGGAGAGACTCTGGAGAGTGAGATAGAGAGACTCTGGAGAGTGAGAGAGAGAGGAGAGACTCTGGAGAGTGAGAGAGAGAGGAGAGACTCTGGAGAGTGAGATAGAGAGACTCTGGAGAGTGAGAGAGAGGAGAGACTCTGGAGAGTGAGAGAGAGAGATAGAGAGACTCTGGAGAGTGAGAGAGAGAGGAGAGACTCTGGAGAGTGAGAGAGAGAGGAGAGACTCTGGAGAGTGAGAGAGAGATAGAGAGAATACTGGTCAGAGAGAGGAACAAAAACTAGTTCAATCAATATATAAAGGCAGAACAACAAATCATACTCTGGACGAAACAGAATAACAAACCCTAAATAAATAAATATCCCATATGCAGCATCCCCTCAAGCAGAGAGGGGGACAGAGAGGGGGAGATAGAAAGAGAGAGAAAGAAAGAGAGGGGAAGAGAGAGAGGGGGAGAGAGAAAGAGAAGGGGAGAGAGAGAGAGGGGGAGAGAGAAAGAGAAGGGGAGAGGGGGAGAGGGAGAGGGGGAGAGATAGAGAGGGGGAGAGAGAGGGCGGGGGAGGGAGAGGGGGAGAGAGAAAGAGAAAGAGAGAGAAAGAAAGAGAGGGGGAGAGAGAGAGGGGGGGAGAGAGAAAGAGAAGGGGAGAGGGGGAGAGATAGAGAGAGGGAGAGAGAGGGGGAGAAAGGGAGGGAGAGGGGGAGAGGGAGGGGGAGAGGGAGGGAGGGGAGGGGGGAAGAGAGGGGGGGAGAAAGAGAGGGGGAGAGAGAAAGAGAGGGGAGAGAGAGAGAAGCAGAGAGAGGGAGAGAGAAAAGAGAGGGGGAGAGAGAAAGAGAGGGGGAGAGAGAGAGAGAGAGGGAGAGGGAGAGAGGGGTTTCCAGCCTTCCTACAGGTGTCACCATCTGCTGGGGCACAACTGAACGATTGAAAGGAGAACTATGGTGCCGCCATTGTAGCAGGAAGAAAAAAGGCAGGATGTTTTTAGTTTCCAGGCCGCCACCAACATAACCACGGAAACCACAGCAGCTGGAACTTACAATCCTCTGACAGCAACAACCACTCACTGGATTCATATTAGCACAGTCATTCTGTCACTTGGGTTCTGCAGGATATCGAAACCCAGCCTCTGAGAAATGACATATCAGACACCCATTGAGTAACATGTCCTGCACATGACTGATGCATCATGGGAATGTATTGGTCTGCTTGTATCCACATACTGGGGTGCTTCATCCATCCTGTTTCTGGGTTCTCTAGAGAGGAGGTCTAGTCCCATCCTAGATTCAGCCCAGAGACATGGCTCTATCTAGGTCTTCAGGAGAGGATAAAAAAAACAGGGTCAGGTCTAACTCTATATGTCTGTCTACCAGGGTCAGGTCTAACTCTATCTGTCTACCAGGGTCAGGTCAACTCTATCTGTCTACCAGGGTCAGGTCTAACTCTATCTGTCTACCAGGGTCAGGTCTAACTCTATCTGTCTACCAGGGTCAGGTCTAACTCTATCTGTCTACCAGGGTCAGGTCTAACTCTATCTGTCTACCAGGGTCAGGTCAACTCTATCTGTCTACCAGGGTCAGGTCTAACTCTATCTGTCTACCAGGGTCAGGTCAACTCTATCTGTCTACCAGGGTCAGGTCTAACTCTATCTGTCTACCAGGGTCAGGTCTAACTCCATCTGTCTACCAGGGTCAGGTCTAACTCTATCTGTCTACCAGGGTCAGGTCTAACTCTATCTGTCTACCAGGGTCAGGTCTAACTCTATCTGTCTACCAGGGTCAGGTCTAACTCTATCTGTCTACCAGGGTCAGGTCTAACTCTATATGTCTACCAGGGTCAGGTGTAACTCTATCTGTCTACCAGGGTCAGGTCTAACTCTATCTGTCTACCAGGGTCAGGTCTAACTCTATATGTCTACCAGGGTCAGGTCTAACTCTGTCTGTCTATCAGGGTCAGGTCTAACTCTATATGTCTATCTGGTCAGTAATACAGTAATATGTCTAATATATCTGGTCAGTAACACACACACGCACGCACGCACACACACACAGACATGCACAGACACGCATACACCAGCACACACACACACAAACACACACACCAGCACACACACACACAGACACAGACAGACACAGACAGACACACACACACACACACACACACACACACAGACACACTCACAGACACACTCACAGACACACACACAGACTCACACAGACACACATACCACAGTCTGACCCTTTAGGAGTATTGGACCACAATGCATTGCTGACACAAGTAACTAGCCTATGGGGAGATGGTATCTATTACAGTGTATCACTGGGCCATTCTCAGTCATAATAATGGCTGTACAGACAGAGAGATGACCAGAATGGCCCGGCAGAGTAATGACAGGATAGTTGTTTGATGTTCTGACAGAATGACCTTCAGGTTTCAGCCAAGACCTAAGAATACCTCTCTGGACACACACACACACACAGACACACAGACACACAGACACACACACACACACGCAGACACGCAGACACACACACACACACAGACACACAGACACACACAGACACACACGCACACGCAGACGCACACACACGGACACACAGACACACACACACTCCCTCAGCAGTACTAGCCATGAACCCTACAATCAGTAACATGCAGCTAAAAATACCAACACAAACTCTCAATCTCTTTTCTTTTTCTCCCTTCTCTCCTTTTTGCCTCCCCCCCTCCCCCCTCACACCACCCGGTTTCACAGATAATGACCAAGTCCTACTGACCCCACTCTGACCCCACTGTCCAGATGTACTGAAGCCCAGCATCTCCAGATTCCAGGACCTGTGTCACTTTGGGCTTACTAATTATGATATAGGCCAAACCAGCACCAATAGGAGAGGCCTATAGGCAAGGATGAGAGACGATTGGTCAAACCAGCACCAATAGGAGAGGCCTACAGGCAAGGATGACAGACGATTGGCTAAACAGCAGACAGACACGTACATCGCTAGTTCTCCACCAACCATCCTTAAGACTAAAGCCAAGTTAATAACCTGTTTGTACAAAACACATTTCTGTTTTAAAATATATATTTACAGACATTTATGTTTTATTGAGCTGGGAAGTGGGAAAGGATAGATTGATAGAGATAGTTTTTCTGAACACATACTACAGCAGTACATGACAGTGTCATGTGACAAAAGACAATGGGACCCCCCTAGGCACCAACAGGTACCATGTGTCAGTATATCTTGGGTAACTTCCAAATGTACCAGAAACAGATAACAGTTATGTAACCCTATCCATGAGGAGAACAGATCATTACATTACAGACCACGTCATCTCTCAGTCTCATCTCTCAGTCTCATATCTCAGTCTCGTCTCTCAGTCTCATATCTCAGTCTCATATCTCAGTCTCATATCTCAGTCTCATATCTCAGTCTCATATCTCAGTCTCATATCTCAGTCTCATATCTCAGTCTCATATCTCAGTCTCATATCTCAGTCTCATATCTCAGTCTCATATCTCAGTCTCATATCTCAGTCTCATATCTCAGTCTCATATCTCAGTCTCATATCTCAGTCTCATATCTCAGTCTCATATCTCAGTCTCATATCTCAGTCTCATATCTCAGTCTCATATCTCAGTCTCATATCTCAGTCTCATATCTCAGTCTCATATCTCAGTCTCATATCTCAGTCTCATATCTCAGTCTCATCTCTTAGTCTCATATCTCAGTCTCATATCTCAGTCTCATATCTCAGTCTCATATCTCAGTCTCATATCTCAGTCTCATATCTCAGTCTCATATCTCAGTCTCATATCTCAGTCTCATCTCTCAGTCTCATATCTCAGTCTCATATCTCAGTCTCATATCTCAGTCTCATATCTCAGTCTCATATCTCAGTCTCATATCTCAGTCTCATCTCTTAGTCTCATATCTCAGTCTCGTCTCTCACGTTGAATGTGACAGCACTGTCAATGAATAACTTTAACTCACACAGCTGACTCTGCAGTGGAGAGGAGTGAGGAGTAAGGAGTGAGGAGTGAGGAGTGACCACACTCACGTAAAGAGAGAGAGGGGGGAGGGGGAAGAAGAGGAGGGAGAAGGGAGGAGGGGGAGATGAAAGTGAGCGGGAGGAGTTGAGAGAAACAGAGGGGAGGAGAGAGTGAGGTGGGGAGAGGGACACACACACACACACACACACACACACACAGACAAACGGAAGCTGAGCGGAGACCAAGCGAGAATCTGTCCTCTGGTACAGTAATGAAAGCAGGGCTGATTGTGGTGTGGGTGGAGAAGATTCATTAACCACTCCAGTCACTGTGGTTTCACACACACACACACACACACACACACACACACACACACACACACACACACACACACACACACACACACACACACACACACACACACACACACACACACACAGTGTATCAGATCACTGAGTTGTATGTCAGAACACAACAGCCTATCATCCTAACCAACCAATCAGGGTTCAGCACACTGACTTGAGATTGGACCAATCAAATAGTGGTATCTTTAGTAGAATGTTGGACACAGGAAGGGGAAGCATATGGATGAAAGAAGTAGAGAGGGAGGAGAAAAAAGAAGGAGTGTGAGATGGAGGGTAGGGGATAAGAAAGTCAGGATGCTTTTCCTCTAAAAGTCCAGTGAAGCAATTTCAATCCAGAGATTCAGCAGGGGTTTTACCAGATATAAGCCAGTGTAATCCTGTCCTCTCAGCTGCGCTGGAAAAACCATTCGTGGTAAAGCGAAGTATGTAGACATCACAACACACACACACACACAACAAACACTGGGCTTACACCGGGCTTACACTGGGCTTACACTGACAGCTGTCAATACACAGAGACTACACCAATCTCACACTCTTTTCCTAGAGGATCTCATTCCACACACGATGATAAATCTCCTTAAGGAAATCAAAGAAATGGAATAGAAGAATGGAGAGAACAGCAGAAGGGGAGGTGGGGTGGTAGAGTGGGAGGTGGTGTGGTAGAGTGGGAGGTGGGGTGGTAGAGTGGGAGGTGGGGTGGGAGGTGGGGTGGTAGAGTGGGAGGTGGGGTGGTAGAGTGGGAGGTGGGGTGGTACAGTGGGAGCTGGGGTGGGAGGTGGGGTGGGAGGTGGTGTGGTAGAGTGGGAGGTGGGGTGGTAGAGTGGGAGGTGGGGTGGTAGAGTGGGAGGTGGTGTGGTAGAGTGGGAGGTGGTGTGGTAGAGTGGGAGGTGGGGTGGTAGAGTGGGAGCTGGGGTGGGAGGTGGGGTGGGAGGTGGTGTGGTAGAGTGGGAGGTGGGGTGGTAGAGTGGGAGGTGGGGTGGTAGAGTGGGAGGTGGTGTGGTAGAGTGGGAGGTGGTGTGGGAGGTGGGGTGGTAGAGTGGGAGGTGGGGTGGTAGAGTGGGAGGTGGTGTGGTAGAGTGGGAGGTGGTGTGGGAGGGGGGGTGGTAGAGTGGGAGGTGGGGGGGTTGAGTGGGAGGTGGGGTGGGAGGGGGGGAGGTGGAGTGGGAGGGGGGGTGGTAGAGTGGGAGGTGGTGTGGGAGGTGGGGTGGGAGGTGGGGTGGGAGGTGGGGTGGTAGAGTGGGAGGTGGTGTGGTAGAGTGGGAGGTGGTGTGGTAGAGCGGGAGGTGGTGTGGGAGGTGGGGTGGGAGGTGGGGTGGTAGAGTGGGAGGTGGGGTGGTAGAGTGGGAGGTGGGGTGGTAGAGTGGGAGGTGGGGTGGTAGAGTGGAAGGTGGTGTGGGAGGTGGGGTGGGAGGTGGGGTGGTAGAGTGGGAGGTGGTGTGGTAGAGTGGGAGGTGGTGTGGGAGGTGGTGTGGTAGAGTGGGAGGTGGTGTGGGAGAGTGGTGTGGGGTGGTGTGGTAGAGAGGAAGGTGGTGTGGTAGAGAGGTGTGAGGTGGTGTGGTAGAGTGGAAGGTGGTGTGGGAGGTGGTGTGGTAGAGTGGTGTGAGGTGGTGTGGTAGAGAGGGAGGTGGGAGGTTCAGAATTAGCCGTTCTTAGGAGCGCCACTATAAACATTGGCACAACTTCTATCATTTTTATCCTGCTATGTTCAGTACATTCAATATAATGAAATCATCCATTGTGGGTTTTTAATCTGTAATTCCACATCTACAGCGACTCAATGACATCAAGCTGACTGAGACGTTCATGACAACATTGTTCGTTATAGTTTTACCTCCTGCAGGTTAAATAGTTCCCTAAATAGTCCCTTTAGGAAAAGCCAAATTTGGCAACATTATTTTATATAATGTATTTAGCATTGGCTACGTATCACATGAGGTTCCTAGTGTTGCTAAGGCAACGAGTCAGGCTACAACCAGAAGCTGACTGTTGCTAAGACAACCAGACAGGCTACAACCAGTAGCTGAATGTTGCTAAGACAACCAGACAGGCTGGCTTGTTTAATTATTTTATATATTTAATTTCATTTTATAGCATTTCTTTTTAGATTATGTCATTAACATTTAATATTTAAATGATTTAGCACACACTGTCATCCGGAGTAACAGAGAGTACATATATTATAATACATTTAGTTAAGGCCCATGGGGATAAAATCAAGAGGTGTGCCTGAGTTATAAATACACACACTGTGACTTTATGAATAAATGAATAAATTAATCTAAATGATTGGACCAGGGCAGTTGCCCCATGAACCCTCTGTGTGTAGCCTGCACTCTCCCCTGCCGTCGTCACGGTTTCATTAAGCCCTGTTGTTGTCTTGTACTCCCGCATAATTAAACCAGAGCATCCTGACAAGAATGACCCCCCCCACGACTAAACGTCGTCTGGCTGGATTCTACATAACACTTATCTATTCATACTTTACACCATTTGGGCCTTTTTCCCCGTTGCCTCACAAGCTTATGTTGAGTAAGAACACAGTGTTGTTTTGCATCAACGCCCTGGGAAGAAAATTGGGATTAACTGTCTTGCTCAAGGACAAAATGGTTTCATCCTGTCTGCTCTGGGATTTATTCTGGAAACCGTAGATGGATGACCAGAAGAGAGCCTTGAGTGAAAAGGGAGTTTAATACCTCTGTGCCAGGTAAAGAATCGAATTGTTATTAGGATGTTTGATACCTCAAACATCTGATACTTCACATGTGTGATACTTCATATCTGATACTTCACATGTGTGATACTTCACATGTCTGATACTTCACATGTGTGATACTTCATATCTGATACTTCACATGTGTGATATTTCATATCTGACACTTCACATGTGTGATACTTCATATCTGATACTTCACATGTCTGATACTTCACATATCTGATACTTCATGTGTGATACTTCTCATGTGTGATATTTCATGTCTGATACTTCACATGTGTGATACTTCATATCTGATACTTCACATGTGTGATACTTCATACCTGATATTTCACATGTCTGATACTTCACATGTGTGATACTTCATATCTGATACTTCACATGTGTGATACTTCACATGTCTGATACTTCACATGTGTGATACTTCATATCTGATACTTCACATGTGTGATACTTCACATGTCTGATACTTCACATGTGTGATACTTCATATCTGATACTTCACATGTGTGATATTTCATATCTGACACTTCACATGTGTGATACTTCATATCTGATACTTCACATGTCTGATACTTCACATATCTGATACTTCATGTGTGATACTTCTCATTTGTGATATTTCATGTCTGATACTTCACATGTGTGATACTTCATATCTGATACTTCACATGTGTGATACTTCATACCTGATATTTCACATGTCTGATACTTCACATGTGTGATACTTCATATCTGATACTTCAAACGAGTGAGGTATCAGACATATGAGGTATCAAACAATAACAAGAGAAACTTTACGTGGCAGATGTATTAAACTCCATTTTTCAATATAATGATAATATTTACATTTTAAGAACTATGGCAAATGATTGACCAGATTGACCTAAACATCAAAAACCAGCCAAAGCCGTCAGAAGTCTGTTCTGGAAGATACACAAGGTTCTCAAATCAGAGCTCTTTGTCTGCATAATAACTGAACACAGATTTACCTCAGAGGTGATCCAAGGATTATCCACCATTAAGCAGGCATCTGTGTTTCTAACTTTAATGAGGGAGGTCAGATATGCTGGTCGTTTCTGCAGGAGGTATTGTGGGTGAACAGAATAGCAAATAGTTCTCCTCACACACAGAGGCACCCCACCCTACCTGCTCAATTAAGTAAAATGATGTGTCCTAAAACATTTAACGCACAATGAGCCCCGTGGCACCCAGTGCAGAATAGTGGCAAAGTAAAAGCAGCAGTGTGCATATAAATAGAGGATAAAACATGATATAAAGTAAATACAAAGTAAAAGCAGCAGTGTGCATATAAATAGAGATTAGGACGTGATATAAAGTAAATACAAAGTAAAAGCAGCAGTGTGCATATAAATAGAGAGGACATGATATTTGTTACATTACATGCTGTATTTAAATTACATCTCATTAGCAAATAACAAGGTCTTACAGTATGTGTGTGTGTGTGTGTGTGTGTGTGTGTGTGTGTGTGTGTGCAGACATTTCATTGAGACACTAGAGCTGCATCACAAATAAGACCATTTTCTTCTTTAATATGGTCTAGGCAATAGTAGTGTGCCAAATAGGAAATAGAGTATAATTTGGGATATCTCATAATAAAGTATGTTTTTTTCAAAAAAACAGTGCTAGTAGCTAGAGCTGATGGAACAATTCCTTGTGATCTAATTACTAATTATATTATTATTAGCCATGAGTGGAGCTGTGATAAAAAAGACTTGTGTTCATGGCAATACGGAGTTAATGAAATCATGACATTATAAATGTGAACGCCTTTCTGCTACGCTGCCAGAGTTATGTCATCAATGACCGGGTTAATGCAGACTAAGATGGCATCTGCAGAAGCTGAGGCAGTTATTACACACGCACACACACGCACACACGCACACACACGCACACACACACACACACGCACCCACACACACACACAGTCACACACACACACACACACACACATACTTCATGGTCAATACGAACATCGCATCGTTATGAAATGATAATTAGCAGAATCCAGGAGGTCCCCTACATCCGGGAGGTCCCCTACATCCGGGAGGTCCCCTTCATCCAGGAGGTCCCCTTCATCCAGGAGGTCCCCTTCATCCAGGAGGTCCCCTTCATCCAGGAGGTCCCCTTCATCCAGGAGGTCCCCTTCATCCAGCAGGTCCCCTTCATCCAGGAGGTCCCCTTCATCCAGGATGTCCCCTACATCCAGGAGGTCCCCTTCATCCAGGAGGTCCCCTACATCCAGGAGGTCCCCTACATCCAGGAGGTCCCCTACATCCAGGAGGTCCCCTACATCCAGGAGGTCCCCTACATCCAGGAGGTCCCCTACATCCAGGAGGTCCCCTACATCCAGGAGGTCCCCTACATCCAGAAGGTCCCTTACGTCCAGGAGGTCCTCTACATCCAGAAGGTCCCCTTCATCCAGGAGGTCCCCTTCATCCAGGAGGTCCCCTACATCCAGGAGGTCCCCTACATCCACAGCCACCAGGTCACTAACCAAATTAGTCGGCCTGAGGTAACAGTCAGAGTCACACAGCAACAACAGAATTAATTCAGTGCATTGGTTCTGCCAGCGCCGCTAATGTAAAGCAGCCACGGACATCAGCGTAGTTCTGAGCGAATTAGTAACCCCCCGGGTTTCCATCGGAAATATCTGAAGCCTGTACGAGTGGGGTGGCGTAAGGACTGAGATTAAATTACAAGGAAATAACGGTTGTGTCTGAGACGTTCTCCAGCATGAGAGAGAGGAGATATGGGCCTGGGTCGAAAGGCTTGGTATCAGGAGGAGATATGGTTCAATGTGTGGGAGACGACTCCAGGAGTCAGTGACACGGGTGGTCTGTCGTTGGTTCCACTTAATTGTAAAGAGTAGAACATAAGGAATATGGATTTGGCCAAACTCACTTAGTCAGGAACAAGTTATGCCTTGTATTTATAAGATATAAAAGGTTATTAGATTAGAAAAACACACACAATGTATACCCATATCAATGCATACAGACACACACACACACACACACACACACACACACACACACACACACACACACACACACACACACACACACACACACACACACACACACACACACACACACACACACACACACACACACACACACACACACACACACACACACACAATGTATACCCATATCAATGCATACACACACACACACACACACACACACACACACACACACACACACACACACACACACACACACACACACACACACACACACAATGTATACCCATACCAATGCATACATTACAGACACACACACACACACACCTGCCAAACCTCTTTCATCACTGTAGTAATTAAAATTATATCCAGTGATGGTATTGGCTACTTCAAAAACTGAAGATGGAGACAGTCTCACAGCTTTGGGTGTTTGTGTGTGTGTATGTGTGTCTGCCTGACATAGTGGCATTGAGCCGTAGGTCCAAATCTGGCCCGGGATTTCTTTAGAGATATCAGCCAACTCTCTGACACACACACACACACACACACACACACACACACACACACACACACACTACGACCACCCTAACCACACCCAGTCTGTCACTGTGGAACACAGCAGAATGGCCACAAGCTGAATCAGACAGAGTGACAGACACCAAACTGTCCTGGCTGGCAAACGAGATGAGTGTCTTTCTTCACACACACACACACACACACACACACACACACACACACACACACACACACACACACACACACACACATTTTACAGATATTCCTCCAGTGAAGTACTGTCCAGGCCATCAATAACACATACTGATGAATGTGGAAATACATTACAAGCGCATATTTGGACCCTTTAAACATTTCATAAAGAACTGAGATAATGCAAATGGCTAACTGGTGTCTGTCCCTCCTGGGCCACCGTCCTTCTGGACTCCTGGGCCACCGTCCTTCTGGACTCCTGGGGGCGGGGCAGGCGCCCTTATTCTGGCAGCTTGATTGGGTCTTTTACAGAGCACATACATTCTAATCTCTAGCTGTAGAGTCTGTGCTCTAACCCACAATTTATCTTTCAGAGTATAGTTTGAATGTACAGTGAGTTATAGATACATTCAAAATAATTGCCAATAAATTATTTGGAACTTATCATGGCAGACATGGTTTT
>CM055730.1:3105371-3239756 GCA_029465975.1 Dallia pectoralis
AGAGGAGAGGACAGTGACATGTGTTCCACCTCCTCCAGAAGCCTCAACTCCCCCTCTTGCTCCTCCAGATCCACAGTGCCTCATTCAGAATGCTCCCTTCACCCCATCCTCTTCTCTTGCCACCTCTCCTAATTTTCTCCTCACATTGTTGTTTTGTGGGTCAGATCCAAGAGGTTTTTGGCTATAAGATGAGAAGCGAGAGTTCCCGAACGAGAGTTCAGAACGAGAGTTCCGAAGAAACGAGAGTTCCAAACGAGAGTTCCAAAATGCATGAAGTAGAAAGTCTGTCGATCTATCAGCACAGGATTGTCTGGAATAGAAATGTCATCCGACCAACATCTGTGGGCGTCTTCTGTTTGCTACAGAGACATTCCTCGGTTCTGTAAAAAGTATTGCCATGCAGGTCACATGTGCAATAAATATCCAGCATTTAACACTCAGACATAATTAGGAAAAAAATACATAACAAAAGAATTACTCAATAACCAATTTGTCTTCAATGTTGTTGCTATTGAACATCACGTATCCTGGGTAATGTTTTCCTCACACCGTGGGTGTGATATTTACACCAGTGGGTGGGTTTTCCCTTATGACAGAAAGTAAACCATGGAAGCAGAAAATAGCGACGTGAGACCTAATATTTAGTTGTGGAAAAGATTACATGTTCATTTCTAAGGTTTTCTTTGCTGTTTCTTCTTCAGCTAAAGTACAGATCAGATTTAAGCAGTCCATGGTAAGATAAACTGTCTATTCCCCATTTAAAAGATTGCTCACAATTAACTAGTTTGGGCTGGATTTTTATTTGCAGATTACATGAAGATCGTTCATGCAACAAACCATTACCGGCTGCAGCTCATTTGAAAGGACCGAGCTAAAACGTACCATCGTTCCACTTTCTGTGCATTCAAATGCTTCGACTTGGCAGTAGCAGCTGGTGAAGTGAACATGGTTCGTTTGACTTCTGCTCTAAATTAAGCCCAATCCAAATCAATCGGGCCGTACTTCACATGACGTGGGTGAGGCAGTCAGGGGAAAAAGTTTTACGGCGAGCATTCATTAAAGACAGACTGCCATTCTGCTGTTCAGCATTTGACAGAGAATGCTGTATTAATGCCGTGTTGAGGGAATAGGCTGCATTAGGGTGTGTGTGTGTGCGCGTGTGTGTGTGTGTGTGCATGCATTGGGCAGGGAATGAACAGCGGGAGTTAGAATAACATGTGCCAAACGGCAGCCTATTCTCTAGATTTTACACTTCTGTGCCTCAACAAAAATTACCTGACTAACTCCAACCCTGTTCCTGGAGATCTACCCTCCTGTAGGATTTAACTCCAACCCTGTTCCTGGAGATCTACCCTCCTGTAGGATTTAACTCCAACCCTGTTCCTGGAGATCTACCCTCCTGTAGGTTTTAACTCCAACCCTGTTCCTGGAGATCTACCCTCCTGTAGGATTTAACTCCAACCCTGTTCCTGGAGATCTACCCTCCTGTAGGTTTTAACTCCAACCCTGTTCTTGGAGATCTACCCTCCTGTAGGTTTTAACTCCAACCCTGTTCCTGGAGATCTACCCTCCTGTAGGTTTTAACTCCAACCCTGTTCCTGGAAATCTACCCTCCTGTAGGTTTAAACTCCAAACCCGTTCCTGGAGATCTACCCTCCTGTAGGATTTAACTCCAACCCTCTTCCTGAAGATCTACCCTCCTGTAGGATTTAACTCCAACGCTGTTCCTGGAGATCTATCCTCCTGTTTGAGACCAGTGATGAACATCCCCGCCCCACCAATGTCAGCCTGTACGGGTACCAATCAACGACATGGGAAATAGAAATCTCTGAAGTGGCATTTTCCTCTTTGCAACCTCAAAAGCTCAGAGCACAAGTATATTTATCTGGAGTGCGAGAGGTGCTATTTTTTTGTCAAGTCCCACTCTACAGGGTCCTTATTGTGTCCCATACAGGGCAGAGAGAAATGGAAACAGGGAGAAATATTGTTTAAAGGTGGTGGGGCCCTGCCATTTTCCTGCAACTCTTAAATCTTCATCTCCCTTGAGCTTTTTCAAACACTTACAGAGTTTGTCTCAATTGCCATACCAATCCCGAGTATTGCACTAGTTTTCAGAAGCACCTATGGTATAAAAACGACACTATCTAGGGAGCGAGGGGTTTGATTTGGGATGAAACCTTAATCAGTTGTTTTTGTTTTTCTCTGCAAGTCTTTTTTCTTTTCTCAGCAGCAGCCATCATTATGAACGCCCAGGATACAAAAGCTGAGAGGTTGCAGGTAAAAGCTTTTCTAGCAGACGACATTTATCCCAATTTGCCACATGGGCTGTTAGCTGATGTCAGGTTAGCTGTTAGCTGGTGACAGGTTAGCTGCTAGCTGTTAGCTGATGACAGGTTAGCTGTTAGCTGATGACAGGTTAGCTGCTAGCTGTTAGCTGATGACAGGTTAGCTGCTAGCTGTTAGCTGATGACAGGTTAGCTGTTAGCTGATGACAGGTTAGCTGATGACAGGTTAGCTGTTAGCTGATGACAGGTTAGCTGCTAGCTGTTAGCTGATAACAGGTTAGCTGCTAGCTGTTAGTTGATGACAGATTAGCTGCTTTCTGATTACAGATTAGCTGCTAGCTGTTACCTGATCACAGGTTAGCTGCTAGCTGTTAGCTGGTGACAGGTTAGCTGTTAGCTGATGACAGGTTAGCTGCTAGCTGTAAGCTGTCATCGTGTCTGTCGCAGACCTGTGTTTACTTCATCAATCGTGTTTAAGCACAAGTCTACATGCAAACTATGGCTTGGTTTGTTTCTGCTCAAAGCGTGAGATGTATCAACGTGAACAGTTGGAAATAACTTTTACTATGCATGCACACAGCGGCATGTCATGGAGTGAGGTAATTACTCGTCAAATCTATCGTAAATAACGGGAATAATATATGTTGAAATATATGCGTGAATTCCATTGTGACATCATCGTCTATGTATGCAGCATTCCTTTACAGCCCATATCATTTTGCTACATCAGTGCATTAGTTGTGATAAAAATCCATATTGGACAGAAGGCTGATCTTGCTCTGTTGGAAGATTTAGCAAATGCAGCATTTTTCAGAGTGCTTCTTCAGCGACAGTTAGGAATTTTTAGCAGAAAGAAAGTACAGATTGGCTCAGCAGATACTGTTCCCCAAAACCAATTCCACAGGATGTTTGCAAGCCTTTAAATCTACTTTCAAAAGACAAACAAAGATAACCACTAGCATTCCAGCTTACATCTAAGTGCTATCCAATCTCAGGGTTTTGGCAAAGGCACATTTCAGCGGGAACTTCGTAATCACTCTGTCACCTCACAACGCAGCTGAAAAATGCCTGCTGTTTTGGGCGTAATCATCTCTGAAATTAACACTTACAAACCATTCCCATTCACCATAGCACTATTTAAAATAATTTAACTGGGCTTTACGGAGCATGTGTTGCACAAAAGAACTGAGACAATAATTGGAAGGCTTCAAACTCTAGCCATCTGTCATATATAAACCCAGATGTGGTAGTTGGCTGTTTGTGCGCCGCTAGCGGTTAACTTTGACTGTGTCTGGAGTCCGTTCAAACAGCACTCTGAGTGATTTCATTAACTGGCCTCCCTTTAGACATGAATTCCCGTTTAAAATGAAATTCTTGTTTGTCGGAAGAACAATATATTGGCGTGTTGACACTATTTTTAAGGGAAAAACATTACAGTGACTGCGGAGGATATGATTAGTATTTAAGGACCTTGGGATAACTCAGCATAATTTATGGCATCATTTATTGCACTTAAACATTTTCCCCCACATAACCATTCCCTTGAAATGCCCAAAACCAGAACATAACAAACCCATAGTCTTTGTTAAGCCCATTACACAAAATACTAATGATTAAGTCCTCAAATAGCAACAACTGTAGCTAGCAACCCTGCATTCACAAAACTAGATATGGACTTTAGTGTGGTAACATAACCAATGTCATGCAGAAGGTAGACCAGAAGGTTTAGTTAACCACCATGGACAAGCTAACTCTGCTTTTCTCATTTAGCTTCGATCAGAACCAGTCAAATCAATGAACAGCCAGAATGTTGAGGTATTTATAATTGCATCAAACCGATGGACATTTTCCAACCACCGGTTTCTAGGCCAATGCACTCAACAACAAATAACAAATCATTAAATGCAAGCCAACTTTTACAACAGGGTTGATTTTTTTTACTATAATCAATTAAGCATGTGTCAATCTCATCAAAAAGAAGATACAGGGAAAACAAGAAATACTCCCAGACTTGAATTCATTAATGAATATATTTGCCTTCACAATGTCAATGAATGCCATTCGACCAAAAGAAGCATATTAGTAGCATATTAACACATTTCTTGAACTTTGCAGTTTTGAAGTAGGTGTGGATATGAGGGGTCAAACCTTATGACCACCTGCCTAATATGTTGTTGGTCCTACTCGTGCCACCAAAGAAAAAAAACACCGAAACATTAGTGAAGGTGTCCTGTGGTATCTGATACCAAGACATTAGTGAAGGTGTCCTGTGGTATCTGGCACCATGACATTAGTAAAGGTGTCCTGTGGTATCTGGTACCAAGACATTAGTGAAGGTGTCCTGTGGTATCTGGCACCATGACATTAGTGAAGGTGTCCTGTGGTATCTGGCACCATGACATTAGTGAAGGTGTCCTGTGGTATCTGGTACCAAGACATTAGTGAAGGTGTCCTGTGGTATCTGGCACCATGACATTAGTGAAGGTGTCCTGTGGTATCTGGCACCAATACATTAGTGAAGGTGTCCTGTGGTATCTGGCACCAAGACATTAGTGAAGGTGTCCTGTGGTATCTGGCACCAAGACAAAAAAGTCCAGTCCTACACCAATTCCATCGCTTATCAAAAGTCCAGTTCTGTCCCGGCTCTCCCTGGTCCCCCGGAATTGGCGAGCGATACGTCCGCAAAATAGAACGAAATCACAGAAATAGCAATGCATTCAGAATCATGAGAATGTGGTCCCATAAGGGTAATAAGGTGGACCCCGGAGGCCCCTGGCTACTCCCGTTCTCACAGTGGTATTCCCTCTCACAGGTGTGGCCCCTCCCTCGTACAGGTGTGGCCCCTCCCTCTCACAGGTGTGGCCCCTCCCTCTCACAGGTGTGGCCCCTCCCTCTCACAGGTGTGGCCCCTCCCTCTCACAGGTGTGGCCCCACCCTCTCACAGGTGTGGCCCCACCCTCTCACAGGTGTGGCCCCACCCTCTCACAGGTGTGGCCCCTCCCTATCACAGGTGTGGCCCCTCCCTATCACAGGTGTGGCCCCACCCTCTCACAGGTGTGCCCCACCCTCTCACAGGTGTGCTCCCACCCTCTCACAGGTGTGGCCCCACCCTCTCACAGGTGTGGCCCGCCCCTCTCACAGGTGCGGCCCCTCTCACAGGTGCGGCCCCTCTCACAGGTGCGGCCCCTCTCTCTCATAGGTGCGGCCCCTCCCTCTCATAGGTGCGGCCCCTCCCTCTCGCAGGTGTTCCCCCTCCCTCTTGCAGGTGTTCCCCCTCCCTCTCGCAGGTGTGGCCCCTCCCTCTCGCAGGTGTGGCCCCTCCCTCTCACAGGTGTGGCCCCTCCCTCTCACAGGTGTGGCCCCTCCCACTCACAGGTGTGGCCCCTCTCTCTCACAGGTGTGGCTTCTCCCTCTCACAGGTGTGGCCCCTCCCTCTCACAGGTGTGGCCCCTCCCTCTCACAGGTGAGGCCCCTTTCTCTCACAGGTGTGGCCCCTCTCTCTCACAGGTGTGGCCCCTCTCTCTCACAGGTGTGGCCCCTCTCACAGGTGTGGCCCCTCTCACAGGTGTGGCCCCTCCCACTCACAGGTGTGGCCCCTCCCACTCACATGTGTGGCCCCTCCCACTCACATGTGTGGCCCCTCCCACTCACAGGTGTGGCCCCTCCCACTCACAGGTGTGGCCCCTCCCACTCACAGGTGTGGCCCCTCCCACTCACAGGTGTGGCCCCTCTCACAGGTGTGGCCCCACTCACAGGTGTGGCCCCTCCCTCTCACAGGTGTGGCCCCTCCCTCTCACAGGTGTGGCCCCTCCCTCTCACAGGTGTGGCCCCTCCCTCTCACAGGTGTTCCCCCTCCCTCTCGCAGGTGTGGCCCCTCCCTCTCACAGGTGTGGCCCCACCCTCTCACAGGTGTGGCCCCTCCCACTCACAGGTGTGGCCCCTCTCACGGTGGTGTTCCCAGAAGCCTTCTGCTCATTTGTAATAAACACAGGATACAATCCCATGTACAGGCACTTTCTACATGTCCTCCAGGCCTCAGAGGAAATGGATGTTTGTGGTTATGTGGACGCCTCTGAGCTCAGAAGATAGAAGACATTTATCTTCCAGTGTTTATTATCAGTGAGGGGGGGTATTTCATACTGTACCCCCCCAGCCCCCCAACCCTGGACCATCTACGCTGCAGTGCCTGCTTGCACAGTCAGCACACACACACACACACACACCTCATATATACCTATTGCTGACTGGTGACTTGTCACTGTCCATAAAGCCTCAGGTTTGGCCTGCCTGGGTGTCCTTCAGAGAACACAGGTCGACTTTGAGAGAACGAGACAGTGCAGGATTAGACTTTCCATTTGAAGTGCACTAACTTTCACCAAACCACTATGAGCCCTTGCTGAAGGTAGTCTGCTCTAAAGGGTACCATTTAGGACACAAGCCGAACAGGGATTTGAGCTCCTCCCTTCTCTAATCACTTAGCTGTAATTAAACAAGACTGTTATTAATTTCCTTCCATTGGATCTGACGTCCCGGGTCAGAGGTCGGTGCGTTATACTCCTAAGCAGATATGGGCGTGAGCGTGTGGCTCTGAATTTGTTAAACTCCGCTGCACGTGAAAGACACATGGTCAATGTCGCAGCTGTTTATTTGTGGGTTTGTGGGAGCCAGGGAAACAAACTAAGCCTAATTAAAGAATGAAGAATCAATGTTTGTCTGAACTCAGTGAGAAACATAACCTGTTGAACACAATTTGGCTCCTGGGAGTTTAAGAACTCCGGAGTTGTTTACAAGATCACTGGATTTTTTCTCACTTCACACCACATTGCTGGGTTTGATCTACTGCCTGTGTGGTGTGTGTGTGTTCCTTCACTGTCTAATTAGCGGTGCATTGTGATGTGTCTGTCTGGACTAGCTGTGTGCGTCTGGACTAGCTGTGTGTGTCTGGACTAGTAGTGAGTTGGAGCAGTAGTGAGTTGGACCAGCAGTGAGTTGGACCAGCAGTGAGTTGGACCAGTAGTGAGTTGGACCAGTAGTGAGCTGGACTAGCAGTGAGCTGGACTAGCAGTGAGCGGGACTAGCAGTGAGCTGGACTAACTGTGAGTTGGACTAACTGTGAGTTGGACTAACTGTGAGTTGGACTAGTAGTGAGTTGGACTAGTAGTGAGCTGGACTAGTAGTGAGTTGGACTAGTAGTGAGTTGGACTAGCAGTGAGTTGGACTAGCAGTGAGTTGGACTAGCAGTGAGTTGGACTAGCAGTGAGTTGGACTAGTAGTGAGTTGGACTAGTAGTGAGTTGGACTAGTAGTGAGTTGGACTAGCAGTGAGCTGGACTAGCAGTGAGTTGGACTAGCAGTGAGTTGGACTAGTAGTGAGCTGGACTAGTAGTGAGTTGGACTAGTAGTGAGTTGGACTAGTAGTGAGTTGGACTAGGAGTGAGCTGGACTAGTAGTGAGCTGGACTAGTAGTGAGTTGGACTAGCAGTGAGTTGGACTAGCAGTGAGTTGGACTAGCAGTGAGTTGGACTAGCAGTGAGTTGGACTAGTAATGAGTTGGACTAACTGTGAGTTGGACTAACTGTGAGTTGGACTAACTGTGAGTTGGACTAGTAGTGAGTTTGACTAGCAGTGAGTTGGACTAGTAATGAGTTGGACTAACTGTGAGCTGGACTAGTAGTGAGTTGGACTAGTAGTGAGTTGGACTAACTGTGAGTTGGACTAACTGTGAGTTGGACTAGTAGTGAGTTGGACTAGTAGTGAGTTGGACTAGTAGTGAGTTGGACTAGTAGATGGAGCGGAATGCAGCCAGGCTTAAGATTGACAACAACCACTCCACAGGCGACAGAAAGCGTCTGCTAACAGTTGAGTCACTGCTACCCACACACACGCACACACACACACCTGAGTGGAGCGTGTGTAGTGTTGTGTGCTGTAAGAACATGCGTTTGTACCTGCATTTGTACCTGTGCTTGTGCCATCAGGACAAAGTAGGAGTGTTGTTTTTGTGAGTGAAAAATAACGCGCACCAAAATAACCTACACATTTTGAGAACAGTCAACAGCAATAGCCAACGCTAGAGACAACACCAGAGACGACGCCAGAGACGACGCCAGAGACGACGCCAGAGACGACGCCAGAGACAACGCCAGAGACGACACCAGAGACGACGCCAGAGACGACACCAGAAAACGACACCAGAGACGACGCCAGAGACGACGCCAGAGACTTATAAGCTTTACGTTAACATTTAAGACATTTAAGTTTAGACAGCGATGTTTGGAGATTTGGAGTTAGTTTAGAATCTTGGTTCCTAAATCAAACTTCTGTCACTGCTTGTCTGGAGAGCGACGTCAGCACAGCCAAATCCTGGTCACAAAATACAGACACCCGTGGAAGACTCTCATGTGGCGGTGTAAACTGGCACAGCACCAGCCACGGTTGGCACAGTTGGCATGGTTGGTTGGCAGACAGGGTGGTCACAGAGTTGTTTTCGACTTCTTTCTGATCCCTATTTTGTGGAATAAATGGCAGAATTATTGCCAAATCGTGCCGTTCTGCCTGGACGGATTGAAAAGCTGTTCTGTAACTCCTGTGATGATACATTTGATGTTTGTAATGTTTGTTGATCAAATATCTGTATATGCAGTTTCACATTTATTTCTGTCAAATATTTTTGGGGTTGTAATAAAGATATTCTCCAGGGATCAGGGCTTGAAAATGGCATTCTTGTCTAAATGTGATTCTTCCTGTTGAAATAAAAGCAAATAAGTCGGTCCAGATACGAGCAACTGCTAAATGACTGGCGAAATAAAAACGCATGAAATGAGGGAAAGGGATAAAAGACGAGAGATAAAGAGTTAAAGACACGGACCGGGAAAGATGGAAAGAGTGTGATAAAACCAGGAGAAACAACGGCAACTCCCTCGTGGCCTCAGTTCCAGTAGATTGGAAAGCAGAGCACGTACACAAACATTTCCCTGATAATGGCCCTTTTGATAAGGGCATTTTATTAAGCAGTCTCCCGGCCTGACAGGCACCTCTCCAATAGCCTGCAAACCAATCGCAGATGACTAACTCCCCCTTGTCCCGCCCACCCACTCTAGACAGTCTATAACTAATCAAATCACCATTCCCTCTCAGAGACCCTCTCAGCCATCCAATAATAATCCTTCTAGACCGCCATTCCATCGGCACCGCCGCTAACGAACAACGTTAGGGCTCAGAATTCAATTGTACGCAGTTATCAATTGAATTGGGGATCAATTGTGTCTGTTGGGAATGAGGGATGGCTGGAGCGCTGTGGGGGGAGGGGCACTCTGCGTTCTCCCATTATCGGAACTCTCAGACCGGCTTCCCAAGCTCATTAATAAACCCCCGCTAGCAGCTAGGCATTATGGGTAGGGAGGGAGTCCTCCGGTTGGTCATTATCCCATCATTGACGGGCGGAGAGAGCGCTGTGTGTGTGTGTGTGTGTAGGTGTGTGTGTGTGTAGGTGTGTGTGTGTGTGTGTGATTATGACGGGAAGACAGAGGGTACTTTTACCAGCTATTAGACCGACACAAACACAGTGGTGAGTCTACTGGTAACCCAGTCCCAGATTGAACCCTGCTGCTAATACACACATCCTCACCTCTAGAGGAAAACTGCCCACTATATTCTGGATTTAGTATAAACTGACAGTAGATATTCTGGATTTAGTATAAAATGACTGTAGATATTCTGTATTTAGAATAAACTGACTGTAGATATTCTGTATTTAGTATAAAATGACTGTAGCTATTCTGTATTTAGAATTAACTGACTGTAGATATTCTGTATTTAGTATAAACTGACTGTAGATATTCTGTATTTAGTATAAAATGACTGTAGATATTCTGTATTTAGAATTAACTGACTGTAGATATTCTGTATTTAGTATAAACTGACTGTAGATATTCTGTATTTAGTATAAACTGACTGTAGATATTCTGTATGTCTATGTCATATATCTAAGTTGTCTTGTGTTTATGTCATATATCTAAGTTGTCTTGTGAAAAAGGGGGGACCCACCTCCACACCCCCAGACAAATGCTGAAGTGAAAATCTGAACGTACTGGTGTGATATGGATGTGTACTCAAACATACAGCATGCTTATGTCTTCAGCGTCATCTGTGATTACAACCACCAATCATGCTATGCTCACAACTGCTACCAAGACATAGAACCTGTGAGGAGTCTTAAACCTGAAATAGACATATTCTAAATGTAACACAGCGATACCTGCCAGCTACATTCAATTTGGACCTGAGTAACCACGCAGTTGGCTGGCATTAAATAAACCATCACAGAGTGTCACACAAGCCATTGACTGGGTGACCATGACAGTGTTCTCCTTCAATCATCCACCCGCTCTGTTATATATTCACCTTCTGCACTAAATCTATTCCTGGTTTTTGCAACTAAATTCCCCATTCAGAGAATATAATTCAGCCTCCAAGAAAACAAAATAGACAAGAACATGGAGGACCAGTCTTTTTTCGGCCCATTTTCTGTCTGAAATCTGTCCCCCAGCCCTCCAGCACCCACCCAACCCCCCGGTATTTTATATCTTCATTTTGGTCAGCCTGTCTTCCGTCCCAAGAAGAGACTAAAGAAGAGACCGAGGGGAGCTGGTAAATATGAAAAGGCTTATTTGTCTCCCATGTGCACAGAGCGTCTGTGTGCGAGTGAGTGTGTGTGTGGATGTGCGTGGATGTGTGTGTGTATGTGTGTGTGTGTGTGTGTGAGTGAGTGAGTGTGTGTGTGTGGCCGTGTGTGTATGCGTGTGGATGTGTGTGTGTATGTGGATGTGTGTGTGTGTGTGCGTGGATGTGTGTGTGGATGTGTGCGTGCGTGTGTGTGTGGCCGTGTGTGTGTGCGTGTGGATGTGTGTGTGTGTGTGTGTGTGTGTGTGTGTGTGTGTGTGTGCGTGCGTGTGTGTGTGGCCGTGTGTGTGTGCGTGTGGATGTGTGTGTGTGCGTGGATGTGTGTGTGGATGTGTGCGTACGTGTGTGGCCGTGTGTGTGTGTGTGCGCGTGTGTGTGTGTGTGTGCGCGTGTGTGTATGTGGCGGTGTTGGCAGCCTGGACCCTGGCTCCCCTGCTTGCCAGATTACCCTGCATACTGCCTGTTGTTCACCAGGGTCTCTTAGTAACGGCACAAGGCAGCCAACATCTGCGGAGAAGCGGTTTTACTGTAGGAACCAGGGCAGGACGGGGACAATGCCAGGACTGTGCATAAGGGGGGATACTGGTCCACCATAGTGGATAGAGAAGTAAATGACTGGCAGTAGAAATGAGGTGAAAAAATAAACCGCTGTGTGTGTCTGTGTGTGTCTGTGTGTGTGTGTGTGTGTGTGAGATGGGAAACTGAAAGTAAAATGAACCGACTTTATTGGATTGGGACAAATACAGACCAGGAGTAAGCTGAGCGAGAAAAGCTGACTGCATGAAGACTATGATAAAACACCAGAAGACAGAGAACCAGCAAGAAATCCATCTCCATCTGACTGTTGGCTGCCTCGGTAACAGGAACGGTACTGGTCGCTGTACGAGAAACCACATGCTGTAGGATGTTCAGTAGATGTTCAGTAGATGTTCAGTAGATGAGCCCTGATGTTCAGTAGATGTTCAGTAGATGAGCCCTGATGTTCAGTAGATGTTCAGTAGATGGGCCCTGAGTGTAAAGATGAAATCCCAATGGGACATTGCCTTAAGTGGGGATTCTGCTTTTGGCAGGGACATTAAATGGATGTCCCCACTGTTTTAACCCAGGTGCCACTGCTGCTTTACCTAGTCTGTCTCTTTAGATCGTCATGGTTACCTAATTGTCACCAGCTTCCCATTGGCTCATTCCTCCATGTGACTACAATGAATGGCAACTTTCCACAGGTATTAAATGTACGCAATCAATGAAAGACGGGGGGAGGAAATAAACTGCCACAATAAACATAGTTGGTCCTTAGACATGCAATTTAACAACATGTGCGTGTAAAGTGGATGTGTGGTGATCTCTGTGGTAGAGGTAGAGTAGAGGTAGAGGAGCTAACACACCAATTGGTGAAGGAAGAGCAGAGAACATCCTGTAATTCTGTGGTTAGAACACACCATGACAACATGTCTAAAGAGGTGAAGGTACGACCACCAGCAGAAGGTACGACCGCCAGCAGAAGGTACGACCACCAGGAGAAGGTACGACCGCCAGCAGAAGGTACGACCACCAGGAGAAGGTGCGACCGCCAGCAGAAGGTGCGACCGCCAGGAGAAGGTTACAAACGACGAGGTTACAAAACTCATTTTGTATGAAAATATATTTCAGGACGTCTAATACAAACTTCCAAACAATAGGAAAATCCAACCCCATCTACACACCAGAAAACAGGGTGGAGGTTCCAGACAGCGGGTGGAGTTTGCAGACAGAGGGTGGAGGTTAGACGACAGAGGGTGAAGGTTAGACGACAGGGGGTGGCGGTTAGACGACAGGGGGTGGAGGTTAGAGGACAGAGGGTGGAGGTTAGACAACAGAGGGTGGAGGTTAGACGACAGGGGGTGGAGGTTAGACGACAGAGGGTGGAGGTTAGACGACAGAGGGTGGAGGTTAGACGACAGGGGGTGGAGGTTAGACGACAGAGGGTGGAGGTTAGACAACAGAGGGTGGAGGTTAGACGACAGGGGGTGGAGGTTAGACGACAGAGGGTGGAGGTTAGCCGACAGAGGGTGGAGGTTAGACGACAGGGGGTGGAGGTTGCAGATAGAGGGTGGAGGTTAAGCGTAAAGAAAAGTAGACGCCAAACGCAGTTTCTCACGTTTGTTTCCAGCATTTCTTCATTGTGACTGACCCATTGGTGTCTATACTCGGTATTGTCCGGTCATTGTGTGAGTTCTGTCGCTGCCTCCTGCATCTCAACCTATTTAATGTCCCCGTCACACACAACATACAAATCTCACTGTGATTAAAGAAACAGATGTGGCTCGGCCGCGCCATGGCAACCATTCCTTGGTCATCATCTTCGTCATCCTCACTCCTCTGTAAGATAACAGGCTGACCGTAGAAACAGGCTGACCGTAGAAACAGGCTGACCGTAGAAACAGGCTACCGTAGAAACAGGCTGACCGTAGAAACATGCTGACCGTAGAAACATGCTGACCATAGAAACAGGCTAGAGTAGAAACAGGCTGACCGTAGAAAGATAACAGGCTGACCGTAGAAACTGACTGCTTGACCAGGTGACCGCTACACACTACATTCTAGGCTATTTCGAGTACATTCAATAACAGGAAGTCCTCTCCTTCACTTTACACCACACACTCCACCTGAGCGGTGAGAAGCAGCCCGGCATGAAAACAACTCGCCTGTTTCCTGATCCCGTTGTGTTGTGTTGCCATCGGTTGAGGCATGAGTCACCCCGGGCTTTCAGGCCAGGTTGCAGACAACCTCTTAAGTCTGTGTCCCGTCAGGCAAAGGCCATCAACTACCTAGACCAGGCCATCTACGCCGCAGGGCCTAGAACAGGCCATCTACAAATAAAAATGTAAATGAATGAGGTAGTTTGACATATGGGAGAAGAAGGTTCGAGGACCAACCTGCTACTAGCAGACCAATACGCAGGAGACCATTACAAATAAAGAGTTAGATGGGAGAAGAAGAATCCAGGACCAACTGGCAGGTAGAACACATCTAGCAGACCAATACGCAGGAGACCATTACAAATAAAGGGTTAGATGGGAGAAGAAGAATCCAGGACCAACTGGCAGGTAGAACACATCTAGCAGACCAATACGCAGGAGACCATTACAAATAAAGAGTTAGATGGGAGAAGAAGAATCCAGGACCAACTGGCAGGTTGAACACATCTAGCAGACCAATATGCAGGAGACCATTACAAATAAAGGGTTAGATGGGAAGAGAAGAATCCAGGACCAACTGGCAGGTAGAACACATCTAGCAGACCAATATGCAGGAGACCATTACAAAAAAGGCAGACAATTTCACACTATTACGGACAATTTCTAAGATATATACTTTCCGGCATTTCTATGCTCCATTGAACAGGAAAGTGGTGAAAGATGGAAGAGAGAGTTCTTGCTAAAAGAGCAGCAGTTCGAATTGGAAAATTCATTGAATTACAACTCTGTACTGATATCTGTAGGTTCTGGACCTGCTGTTTCTGAGTAAATCCAATGCCCTTTGTAATTCTCCATCAGGTGTAAAACTTTATCAAAATGTCTCCAAGCTGTGGTTGAAAAAGGCATTTGTTTTTGCTTAAGTGTTAAATTAACAGCCAACGTTACTATTGAGGTATGGGTAAGAAATGGGTATTATGAATTAACAGGCCAGTTTAGGTATTAGGGCTGGATTATGTGTCTGGCATAGGTTATAGAGGTAAGAGCTGAGGAAAAGGTTAAATTGAGGTAAAAGCTAGGGTTAGCATTATGTTGAAGTCAATGTTATGGTTAGGTTGAGGTAATGGTTAGGTTTAGATTGAGATAAAGGTTAGGATTATGTTGAGGTAAAGGTTAGATTTAGTATGAATAAAAGTAGAATATCTGCAATCTTCTTTGTTGTCCACATATAAACATCTAATGTGTGTGTGTGTGTGTGTGTGTGTGTCTATGTCGGGGAATCTCGAACTCCGGGGACAGATGAGCTCATACAGGATTAGAGTAGTTTAGTATATTTGATTGTTTCTCCAGTGTGCTGCCCACGGCCACGACAAAGAGCCCGGCCAGATGAGTCCACTAGGAATTAGACTGAATGGACAGAGAATGGGTGAGAGAAGGGAGCATTCAGCGGTCTGTTAGCCTGAACGGACAGGGAGAGGGGGGGAGAGAGGGGGAGAGAGGGGGAGAGGGGGAGAGGGGGAGGAGCAGGAGGGATGCCCGAGCTAATCCCAGGATATTGAGGAGGATTCCAGGGAAACCGCTGTTCTGCTTTGCTTCACAGAGTGTGACGGAGGCGGGGAGGGGATTTGTGGGGTTTCTCCGCTCTCCGGCTCCTTTGTGCAACGACTTTTCACAGTTTAGGGTCCCATGTGGTTCGGGATTCCGTGTCCACTGGAGTGAGTGTGTTTTTGTGTAGATGAACCAGAGGAACATTGGGAGGGAAGCGATGGCCAGGGAGGATTAATCAAACTGAGATGATCAGAGGATCAGTTGACAGACTCCCATACGGGGATCTGAGTCTGTGTCCAGCTGGGGAAGGAGAGGCCGGCCAGCATCCAGAGATATTTACCAATCTCTCCCCAGACCACAGACATGCAACTGCTATCTGGTTGGCTACTGCTCCCAGCATCCTCTGCTCCTGACGCCACAAAAACCGAGACCAGCACCATCATCCAACACGGCCAACAGGGGTACCAGGGCCAACAGGGGTACCAGGGCCAACAGGGGTACCAGGGCCAACAGGGGTACCAGGGCCAACAGGGGTACCAGGGGCAACATCGGTACCAGGGGCAACGGAGGTACCAGGGGCAACATGGGTACCAGGGGCAACAGGGTTACCAGGGCCAACAGGGGTACCAGGGGCAACGGAGGTACCAGGGGCAACATGGGTACCAGGGGCAACAGGGGTACCAGGGGCAACAGGGGTACCAGGGGCAACAGGGGTACCAGGGGCAATAGAGGTACCAGCGGCAACAGGGGTACCAGGGGCAATAGAGGTACCAGGGGCAACAGGGGGGTACCAGGGGCAACAGGGGTACCAGGGGTAACAGGGGGGTACCAGGGGCAACAGGGGTACCAGGGCCAACAGGGGTAACAGGGGTACCAGGGCCAACAGAGGTGTATGTTATTGGACCAAAACATTACAACTACGTCATATAGGGCTCAGTCACAAGCACATACACACTCTCACACACACACACACACACACACACACACACACACACAGTGATTCTCTCTCTCACACACACACACACACACACACACAGTGATTCTCTCTCTCACACACACACACACACACTCACACACAGAGCACCCCTGACTTTAACAGTGACAGGAAATATGTTCTGGGTACGTTGAATACTATGATAATACATTCACTGTTGCATTGCTTTGACACAGGATGGTAATTTCGGAAGAACCCCCAAATCCCCTTGTTCCTGCAGAGGCTTTGATGATGAACGCCCCCCTCCTCCCCCCACTTCCTATCATGCCTTTCCTCCTGCCAGCGGCCGTGCCTTGGAACCCGGGACCCAGCTGTAAAAATAGAAGTGAACCAGCCTGCCACCCAAGTAGTGTGTGTGTGTGTGTGTAAGGGTGTGTGAGTGAGTGTGTGTGTGTAAGGGTGTGTGAGTGAGTGTGTGTGTGTAAGGGTGTGTGAGTGAGTGAGTGAGTGCGTGTGTGTGTGTAAGGGTGTGTGTGTGTGTGTGTGTGAGTGTGTGTGTGTAAGGGTGTGTGAGTGAGTGTGTGTGTCTATGAGTGAGTGTGTGTGTAAGGGTGTGTGAGTGAGTGTGTGTGTGTCTATGAGTGTGTGTGTGTTTACTCCCATTCCCATCCAAATCCTGTTCCTCCTCCCATAACCTGGACAACAAACAAACGTCCAATCTCTGAGACCTGTCTGTCACAGAACCCTTTTAGTATCCCCGCAAAACCATCATTTCATCAAGACCAGGTTCTCAAAATGCAAGAACGAATGCCATCCTATCCTCTACAAAATGGAGTGCACTATGCAATTAGGAGTGTTGTTTGGGACACAGGACCAGTCTGCTCAGACTGTGGTAGCGTACAGAACTAAACACCCTATAGAACGCATTAGGGCCATTAGCACATGACGTTCTATACTCCTGGAAACTAAAGTGTCAGCCTGTCCTAATTTCTACTTCCAAACTCGTAATGTTTCGTTTCTTCCAACGTGTGTTCGCAGGGAAAACAATAACTTTTCGAAAAAGGACACCTGGTTTAAAGAGAAATGTCCTTGTACTTGAGCAATATTGTCGGGAGATTTTTAGTTTTTTAAATCGTCGAGCTCCAAGATGCTGCTCAGCTGACTCAACAGACGTCCCTCAGTAAGACGACGGCTCACCCTGTCAGCAAACAGGAGCAGACACACAACTGAGGCACCTTTATACTCTAAAACACCGTTTCGGCCATGACTTGAATAACAGATTTGTTTATGTTCTTTATTCACCCTTTTACTCGTTCAGGTTTCGTTGCACATTTCTCGTTAGTTTTAGTTAAAAGCGTGTTAAAATAAGTTGGATTTCACTTGACCACCTGTGGGCGTTCCAAAGGATCTAAATAAAGACACCCATACAGCCCAGCAGTATCATTGTTTTCTCTGGGTAGCTCAGCCTTTTTCCCTGCTCATGTCAGAACGTCAGACTCCAGAACCATATTGTTAAGGAACATGGAAAACACATTGTGTTATGACCTAATCAAGCCTTTGTTCCATTGAAGCCCCGTCGGCAGTGAGATCTTAGTAAGCCGAGTTCTGTTGCTATTTAATTAGGGGTTTCCTGGGTGTGTGTGTGTCTGGGTGTGTGTCTGGGTGTGTGTGTGTGTGCGCGTATGATCCGTCTGTTTCACCTGTTTATTCATCCTGGCTTGGCTTAGACTACATCCCGTGTTTTGCTATTTACCCAGCAGCCCCCTTCCTGTCGCCCGGCATTGTGAGGGATTTCGCCTCCATAGACACATGCTCTCACACACACAGACACATACACACACAGACACACACACACACAGACAGACAGACACAGACACAGAGAGAGGAGATGCCGCGACGCCCCAAGATAAATCCAGACACGCCGTGGGAAAAAGAAACAGTAAAGGCAGAGAAGGAGGCAGAGGAAGAGAGAAGGGGAGGAGCCTAGCAGAAAAAGGTAGATGTCAGAGGAGCCATGTGACTGAAAGAAAAAGAACACTATCCCCTACCTAGTCCACTTCCTGTCAGTGGAGCTCAGTTTGTAGCAGTGTTCTTCGAAGGGAACAAGGTGTATTTTTGGTCGAAGCCCGGGGGGGTCTGAAGTCCCCCTGATCTACTTGCAGTGATGTATTTTATGTCTGTACAGTAAATCTGTCTTTAAGGACTGAAGCTCTGGGTGTCCCAGCACCAGGCCTGCAGTCCAAATGGCATGCTATTCTGTTTAGTGCACTAGTTTCTTCTTAACAAACCCCAGTATCCGTGGTGCAACAGAGTGCACATGGTAGGGAAGTGAGTTCCAAATGGCACAAAGCCCCACGTGTCCTCTAGCCAGACGAAACCGTTAGAGGTATTGGAGGGGGAAATTGGGTTTAAGCAGATAGTGGAGATGACTTAACATGTAGCCTGGAGCAGAATGGGCGAGAGAGGAGAAAACGTACTCTACCACGTAAAGGGTGCAGGAGATTGACGGGAGAGGAGAAAAACGCACTATCCCAAGTAGAGGAAGCACAAGATTGACGGGGGAGAGAGAGAGATCGGGGAGAGGATTTATTATCTTAATAATCATTTTTATTTTATCTTTCTTATTTTCCACTTGCTTTGGCAATGCAAACAAATGGTTCCCATGCCAATAAAACTCTTTATTGAAATAAAACTGGAAGGGAGGAGGAGACAGGGGTCGTGAGGGAGGGAGAAGGGAGTAAGGCAGGAAGGGAGGGAGGGAGAGCGGAAGGAAGGAGGAGAGGAAGAGAGAGACACTTCCTAAGGAATCTTAGCCAGTCAGAAAGTGACGAAGTGAAGCACAGTGGATAAGTCCACAATGACATTCATGCCTGTAGACAAATGGGACTGAAGAAACCGTGAAATACATCCAGAGACCTTTTCTAGTCCCTCCATCCTCCCATTTTAATGAAAGCATGAAACTGACTTTTTCCCCGCTCGTCCTCTTCCTGTTGGATGGGCGTCCTTGGAGGCCTTTGTCGGACTTTATCTGGTGAACCTTGCTTAAATAGCTGCTAAAAGCAGCCTGCCAGACTGAAGGAGAGGCAGAGAAAGAGAACATATGACTGAGAGGAGGAGAGAGATACAAGAGAAAAGGGGAAATCGTTTTTCTTTATAGAGAAAAGCTGCTTGGGAAATCTGACCTGTCAGGTCTTTCTGAGGAGAGGAGTGGAGAGGAAGAAAAGAGAGAGGATTATTAATCTGATAGATTATGGCTCAGCTAAATACGTTCACACATGTATCCAGGCTCCCTGCTTTCTGTGGCGTATAAGAACGACCCTTAGTCCTGTCTTTGTCTGCGATGTTTTAACACCTGAACACCCTGAACAGAGATAAAAGGCCCGGTAACTGATCTGACTGGGCCGACTGGGCGTTCCGACTGGGCGTTCCGACTGGGCGTTCCGACTGGGCGTTCCGACTGGGCGTTCCGACTGGGCGTTCCGACTGGGCGTTCCGACTGCGCTTCTGGGTCTTGTTACAAAGAGCCTGCATTAGTTTCAATTAGTGTCTTCTTCAGAAGTGCCGGGCAGGCCAGAACTCTTTTTCAGAACCGGGTTCAAGTACTTTTCGGAGACACTTAAATACTTCCAAGTTTTTGCTTTGATGCCAGGAGTGACAGGGGAGTTGCTGAATTGGTACTTCTCAAATTGGTTTTGTTCGACAGGCAAACTCAATAAAGCACAGGTGCTGGAAAAAATATTTGAATGCTAGTTGAACCCAGGTTTGGGCAAAACGTAAAAAGACCCACCCCCCCTCCCCCAAACCAGCATTCATCTTGTTCTGCTCTACCACTCACCTGAAATACCCAAACGGCCTTGCCCTGTCTTGCATCGAAACACAGAGCAGGCGTGAAAGAGATAAAGTAGATTTTTACCTTGAAGGCGTCTGATACATTGAGTGTGGGTGCGTATGTGTGTTTGATTCACCTCTATGTGAATATGTGGAAGCCCAGAAAGGTATACATCTAGATATACACAGATAATACATTGTTTCTTATATTTGTGTAAGTCCACAACGATAACCAGACAAAGTGGCCGGTACCAAGAAAGGATTAGTTGATGATTAGTGAAGTAATGGAGGTAAGAGTGGCAATGGATGTGTGTGACAAAGAAACACTGCGTGTGTGTGAGTGTGTGTGTGCGTGTGTGTGTGCGAGTGTGTGTGTGTGTGCGTGTGTGTGTGTGTGTGTGTGTGAGTGTGTGTGTGTGTGCGTGTGTGTGTGTGTGTGTGTGAGTGTGTGCGTGTGTGCGAGTGTGTGAGTGAGTGTGTGTGTGTCTGCGTGCGTGTGTGTGTGCGTATGAGTGTGTGCATATGTGTGTGTGTGTGTGTGTGTGCGTGCGTATATGTGTGTGTGTACATGTGTGTGTGTACATGTGTGTGTGATTCATAGACATCCTGCCATAACATCCTTTCCAGTGGTGATTCATGTCTTGAAGAGCCGTTCACCATCACATGAGCAGATGCTTTAAAGGTCCCCTGCCTTAGAGGGGACATCAGTCAAAACAAACCGCTCTGAAAGCGTGACACCCACTCTGTCTCTGAGATCTCCACCAATCAGAATAACCCCACCCTGTCTCAGAGATCTCTGGGGGTTAGGTCTTCGGGTTAGGTCTGGGGGTTATGTCTTCGGGTTAGGTCGGGGGAATAGATTAGGGGTTAGGTCTGCGGGTTAGATTAGGGGTTAGGTCTGGAGGTTAGATTAGGGGTTAGGTCTGGGGGTTAGATTAGGGGTTAGGTCTGGGGGTTAGATTAGGGGTTAGGTCTGGGGTTAGATTAGGGGTTAGGTCTGGGGGTTAGATTAGGGGTTAGATTAGGGGTTAGGTCTGGGGGTTAGATTAGGGGTTAGGTCTGGGGGTTAGGTCTGGGAGTTAGGTCTGGGGGGTTAGGTCTGGGGGTTAGGTCTGGGGGTTAGGTCTGGGGGTTAGGTCTTAGCCTTTTGGGGCTCAGTTAAACCCTGTCCACATAGAAGTATAGACCAAGCAGACTGTTCATTTATTTTCCCAAGGTCCCGTTCTGAACAGGCCTGCAGATATCAGTCATCCTCAAAGACTGTGCCGTTTAGTTATGCTAGTCTGGAAATGTTTTTGTTTTTAAAAAGCAGAGGAGTAGTGTGTGTGTGTGTGTGTGTGTCTGTGCGTGTGTGTGGGTGTGTGTGTGTGTGTCTGTGTGAGTGTCTGTGTGAGTGTCTGTGTGTCTGTGTGCGTGTCTGTGTGAGTGTCTGTGTGTCTGTGTGCGTGTGTGTCTGTGTGTGTGTGTGTGTGTCTGTGTGAGTGTCTGTGTGTCTGTGTGCGTGTGTGTCTGTGTGAGTGTCTGTGTGTCTGTGTGCGTGTGTGTGTGCGTGTGTGTGTGTGTGTCTGTGTGAGTGTCTGTGTGTCTGTGTGCGTGTGTGTGCGTGTGTGTGTGTGTGTGTGTGTGTGTGTCTGGTGTGTGTGTCTGTGTGAGTGTCTGTGTGCGTGTGTGTGCGTGTGTGTGCGTGTATGTGTCTGTGTGCGTGTGAGTGTCTGTGTGTCTGTGTGTGTGTGTGTGTGTGTGTGTGTCTGTGTGCGTGTGTGTGTCTGTGTCTGTGTGTGTGTGTATACTGACTACATCCTACTCTCCATAAAGACCCAGATCCAATATCGAACACTATGATAAGAAAAAGCCGCACACTCTAAACTCAAATGCAAATATTTAATACCAACGTTTCGACAGGCACGCTGTCTTCATCAGGGTACAACCCAATATCGAACACTATCTAGGGGGTCATTTGGGATACATTTTACTTTACAGCCATCAATATTGATTCGTCTGCTCACTCTGCCATCTGACATTTTGTTTTAACTGGACCTCCTCTTCATGCTGGGTTATTAGATGGCCGTCCAGGGAGGTTTCCTAGCCACTATGCTCCTGCTTTGGCCTCACTTCTTCTTCGGCGTTGTAGATTTGGCGCCGGTTTAAGAGCATCTTTACGGACCTCACTGGTTACGTCAGGAGTGGTGACACACAGAGTTTTGATAAACTACAAATAAAACTGGACAAAGTTACTTTGAAATCAAGATCGTCTCATCGGTGTGGCCTCAGAAAACATTGCAGGAAGAAACTATACAGGGATCCATTTGCTATCCATCTCTATGGACAAGCCCAATTAAGACTCTCTCTATCCATCTCTATGGACAAGCCCAATTACGGCTTCCTCTATAAATCTCTGTGGACATGCACAATTAATGCATCGTCTATCCATCTCTGTGGACAAGCCCAATTACATATCCCTCTATCCATCTCTGTGGACAAGCCCAATTACAGATCCATCTATCCATCTCTGTGGACACCACCTGTCCATCCATCTAGAAACCACTCGTAGGAACTGTATGTAACAAACATGATTTGCTTATATGCCAGGACAGGTCAGATAATAAACACACACACACACCACCTAAGTATAATATTAAATGTTAAATCTTCCCCTGCATAACTGACTGTTTTTCTACTTCCATTTTTCTGTTCATATTAGACTTTCCGACCAGGCCATTCGGTTTTGTTTTATAGTTTGTAACATTTCCAAACGCAGTGTGCTTCAAATGCCAGTGGGATGTATAAATGTGTATAAATGTGTATAAATGTGTATACATGTGTATAAATGTGTATAAATGTGTATAAATGTGTATACATGTGTATAAATGTGTATAAATGTGTATACATGTGTATAAATGTGTGTACATGTGTATAAATGTGTATAAATGTGTATAAATGTGTATACATGTGTATAAATGTGTATAAATGTGTATACATGTGTATAAATGTGTATAAATGTGTATACATGTGTATAAATGTGTGCATGTGTATAAATGTGTATAAATGTGTATAAATGTGTATACATGTGTATAAATGTGTATAAATGTGTATAAATGTGTGTACATGTGTATAAATGTGTATAAATGTGTATACATGTGTATAAATGTGTATAAATGTGTATAAATGTGTATAAATGTGTGTACATGTGTATAAATGTGTATACATGTGTATAAATGTGTATAAATGTGTATAAATGTGTATAAATGTGTGCATGTGTATAAATGTGTATAAATGTGTATAAATGTGTATATATGTGTATAAATGTGTATAAATGTGTGTACATGTGTATAAATGTGTATAAATGTGTATACATGTGTATAAATGTGTATAAATGTGTATACATGTGTATAAATGTGTATAAATGTGTATAAATGTGTATAAATGTGTATAAATGTGTATAAATGTGTGTACATGTGTATAAATGTGTATAAATGTGTGTACATGTGTATAAATGTGTATAAATGTGTGTACATGTGTATAAATGTGTATAAATGTGTATACATGTGTATAAATGTGTATAAATGTGTGTACATGTGTATAAATGTGCTCCTTTGTCATTATCCATTGGATGGAACTGCCAAGATGGGATCTATTTGCCTTATCAAGGTTTAAACATGGGATTGATCACCAATGGGACAGATGTTCCCTTAATTGTTGTCACGATGTCCAACAAGCCCTTTGGATAAGCGTGCCCAGGACAAACCCAACCAGGGAGATGGACCTGACTAACATATCGGCGTATCGGCATTTCCATAATCTAAATATGATCTGGAGCCAGACCACAAAAAGAAAAACTATCAAGATACAAATGAAGATTAAAAGCATAAGTCTTATCGTGAAGCGTGGACAGCCATACGTGATGCCCATCTACTGCGATAATAAAAGATAAAATACCACCGTTAAAAGCAGCAGAAGTGCAAACCTGTTCACAGTCATTACGTTTCATTGGGCTTCTGGAATGTGCATTTCCTTCATCAGGATAATTAGGAGAGAAGGGTGATTATCAAGGTGTTAGTGATTGTGTGGGCCGCTCACATCTCCTGATTGAGACTGCTGCCGGAGTGGACTCAGACAATTGGCTCAGATTACAAAGGCGTCACGAGGTGCTGCAATTTAGCCGGCGTATCCACAACCACACCCTACCACCTACATGGTTCCCTACCCCGTACCGGAGTCCCAGATGTTCCATTATGGAGTGGTGGAGTACGCAGGGCGTAGGGTGCCATTTACCCAGAGAGACCGCAGACACGGAACACAGAGGGCTCACAAAATTACCACAGAGAGACGCTGATGATAAGAGAGGTGAAAAGAGAGTGAGGGGTGAGTGAAGAGGAGAGAGAAAGAGGGGAGAGAGGTGGAGAGAAGGGGGGTGGAGAAAACGCGAGGGGAAGGGAAAGAGAGGCAGAGAGAAAGAGAGGCGTGGAGAAAGAGAGGCGGAGAAAACGTGAAGGGAAGTGAAAGAGAGGCAGAGAGAAAGAGATCAAGTAAAAAATGAAGAGTGAGGGGTAGAGAGATTGAAGGAGGGGGAGGAATAATGAGAGAGATGAAGATGGACAAATGAAGGAAGATAAAGGCCTCTGTGACATTAACTGTTGGCCTGTTTCTACTTTTGATTACCTGCAATTCACTCAGATAAATACCCAGTCTGTTTCCTGTTTCCTAGATGAATACCGATTCAGTTTCCTAGATGAATACCCAGTCAGTTTCCTAGATGAATACCCAGTCAGTTTCCTAGATGAATACCGAGTCAGTTTCCTAGACGAATAGCCAGTCTGTTTCCTGTTTCCTAGATGAATACCCAGTCAGTTTCCTGTTTCCTAGATGCATACCGAGTCAATTTCCTAGATGAATACCTAGTCTGTTTCCTAGATGAATACCCAGTCTGTTTCCTGTTTCCTAGATGAATACCCAGTCAGTTTCCTAGATGAATACCTAGTCTGTTTCCAAGATGAATACCCAGTCTGTTTCCTAGATGAATACCCAGTCTGTTTCCTGTTTCCTAGATGAATACTGAGTCTTCCGTCTTTGAGATTATATTGTCTTTTTGTGTTGTTCATTTTGCAGCACCAGGCTTTGTTCATTCTTTCGCCATCCCAGTGAGAAGGTCAGAACTTCCGAACTTCAGCTACTAACTACCGTACAACAGACAATGTCTGTGTTCACCAAATATCTTCAGCCAATGTTTTCTTTATTCCTCACACAGTTCCTTTTCCCCGAACGCCTAAGAACAGCAACGGCAGAGCACCATTTCAAAGAGAGACATCTGTGTTCGTGTGTACTGGTACGAGTTCCTGACTCCCAGTCACATTTGTGTTCGTGTGTACTGGTCCGAGTTCCAGACTCCCAGTCACATTTGTGTTCGTGTGTACCGGTCCGAGTTCCAGACTCCCAGTCACATTTGTGTTCGTGTGTACTGGTCAGAGTTCCTGACTCCCAGTCACATCTGTGTTCGTGTGTACTGGTACGAGTTCCTGACTCCCAGTCACATTTGTGTTCGTGTGTACAGGTCCGAGATCCAGACTCCCAGTCACATTTGTGTTCGTGTGTACTGGTCCGAGTTCCAGACTCCCAGTCACATCTGTGTTCGTGTGTACTGGTCCGAGTTCCAGACTCCCAGTCACATCTGTGTTCGTGTGTACTGGTCCGAGTTCCAGACTCCCAGTCACATTTGTGTTCGTGTGTACTGGTCCGAGTTCCAGACTCCCAGTCACATCTGTGTTTGTGTGTACTGGTCCGAGTTCCAGACTCCCAGTCACATCTGTGTTCGTGTGTACTGGTCCGAGTTCCAGACTCCCAGTCACATCTGTCCCCCGGCAACCTGGGTTCAAGACCCGCCCCAGACTGTCCTGGCTTCTTCTCAGACACCTTCCAGTCATTTCCTGCTGCAGTGTCAAAATAATAACAGCCTTGGGAACCCATTCTATAGAAATGAGACAAGGAGATGGAGGCAGAAACAGGGCCTCAGGATGTGTCAACATGTTCCAGTTAAATGAATCTCTGGTTCAATATGCTACAACCGTCTCCACTAACAAGAGTCTGACGTTATTAGGAGTTCTCCAAGCACCATGTACTAAACTGCACCTACATACTGCGCCCTAACCCCAAATACCGCCCTGTCCCCTACATTCTTCACTTTAACCCCTACATTCTGCGCCCTAACCCCTAAATACCACAAACTGTCCCCTACATATTGCGCCCTGTCCACTACATACTGCACCCTAACCCCTACATACTGCGCCCTGTCCCCTACATACTGTGCCCCTGTCATTGGGTAGGGAGTAGGGTGCCATTTGAGCTGGAGTCAGAGTTGTTTCGCGTACTTCAAGTGCTGGAATAGAGACAGAGAGTATTTGAAATGGAGATCCCAAACATACAGAATGTGAGGAACACAGACGCGACTTCCTGTCTGAGGCGCTGTGGATCGGAATGACGTTGGATAGAAAGACGAGGATGAAAGGGAACGCAGTTGGAAATCCGGGAATACATACCAGATCCAACATCCGCATTTCACAAAATCACCTGTACAAGATAAAGACGTGGTAATGTAGCGTGAAGAAAAAAAGTTACCAAGTCTAACCTTGGATTCAATCATCTGGAGGAATTCTGCATTGAAAGGTAGAGGGCCAACAGACAGGGAATAGGAAAAAGAAGATGCTTATTGCATATTTAAAACTGCAGGTGGGATGACAAGGGGGGGAAATCAGCTAAATGTATTCATCTGTGTGAAGACTCTCAGAGAGAGAGGGATTGAGAAAAGAGGACAAGAAAGATAAACACAGAGAGAGAGAGAAACAAAGAGCGAGAGAAAAACAGAGAGCGAGTGAGCGAAAGAGAGAAACAGAGCGTTTTTTTCTGATAACCCTGTGGTTAAGGGAACGTGTGTGAGTTTATTCACGTCCACTGTAAAAGAACAGTCCATTTAACTGCCAAAGATCCAAGGAGAGGCTCTTGTTGGATAACAGAAGCTATAAAACACAGACATCCAGCTACTGTTTCAAATTAATCTAGGGCACGGTTTCTATTCCCGCAGGGAAGGAAAGAAAGGATGTGGGGGGTGGAGTGATGGGTGAACACAGAGAGCTCTGCATGAAACAATGTAAGAGGACTTGAACCAGCTGGTGGAGCTGAAAGTGTTACAGGTAGGAAACAAAACAGACCCTACATGTTGATTCTCTGTAGGGTCCAAACTGAGTCTCACTCTGGGGGTGCTGGAACAGACAGGCACCCAAAAAACACCTCAACTCATTCAATTTCTCCCAAATAACAGAAAGACCTCATTTCAGAGAAGATTACATTTACAATTCCATCGCCACTTCATTATAAGTTATTTTTGTGAGACTTTAATGCCAGTCTGTGATACGTTTCTGTGAGTGATACGTTTCTGTGAGTGATACGTTTCTGTGAGTGATACGTTTCTGTGAGTGATGGGATTCTATGAGTGATAGGTTTCTGTGAGTGATGGGTTTCTGTGAGTGATGGGTTTCTGTGAGTGATGGGTCTCTGTATGTGATGGGTTTCTGTGACTGATGGGTCTCTGTGAGTAATACGTTCTATGAGTGATGGGTTTCTGTGAGTGATGGGTTCCTGTGAGTGATGGGTTTCTGTGAGTGATGGGTCTCTGTGAGTAATACGTTCTGTGAGTGATGGGTCTCTGTGAGTGATGGGTTTCTGTGAGTGATGGGTCTCTGTGAATAATACGTTCTGTGAGTGATGGGTTTCTGTGAGTGATGGGTCTCTGTGAGTAATACGTTCTGTGAGTGATGGGTCTCTGTGAGTGATGGGTTTCTGTGAGTGATGGGTCTCTGTGAATAATACGTTCTGTGAGTGATGGGTTTCTGTGAGTGATGGGTCTCTGTGAGTGATGGGTCTCTGTGAGTAATACGTTCTGTAGGTGATGGGTTTCTGTGAGTGATGGGTTTCTGTGAGTGATGGGTTTCTGTGTGTGATGGGTTTCTGTGACTGATGGGTCTCTGTGAGTAATACGTTCTATGAGTGATGGGTTTCTGTGAGTGATGGGTTCCTGTGAGTGATGGGTCTCTGTGAGTGATGGGTTTCTGTGAGTGATGGGTCTCTGTGAGTAATACGTTCTGTGAGTGATGGGTCTCTGTGAGTGATGGGTTTCTGTGAGTGATGGGTCTCTGTGAATAATACGTTCTGTGAGTGATGGGTTTCTGTGAGTGATGGGTCTCTGTGAGTAATACGTTCTGTGAGTGACGGGTTTCTGTGAGTGATGGGTTTCTGTGAGTGATGGGTTTCTGTGTGTGATGGGTTTCTGTGACTGATGGGTCTCTGTGAGTAATACGTTCTATGAGTGATGGGTTTCTGTGAGTGATGGGTTCCTGTGAGTGATGGGTTTCTGTGAGTGATGGGTCTCTGTTTGTAATACGTTCTGTGAGTGATGGGTCTCTGTGAGTGATGGGTTTCTGTGAGTGATGGGTCTCTGTGAATAATACGTTCTGTGAGTGATGGGTCTCTGTGAGTGATGGGTCTCTGTGAGTAATACGTTATGTGAGTGATACGTTTCTGTGAGTGATGGGTCTCTGTGAGTGATGGGTCTCTGTGAGTAATATGTTATGTGAGTGATGGGTCTCTGTGAGTGATGGGTCTCTGTGAGTGATGGGTCTCTGTGAGTGATGGGTCTCTGTGAGTAATGGGTTTCTGTGAGTGATGGGTCTCTGTGAGTAATGGCCGGTGTGCTGAAGAGAAAGAAGAGAGGAAGAGAGAGGCTGAGATGTACACAAAGTACACAAACAAACACTTATAAAACGCACTTCAGAAAGGTGACAGGCAAATTAATATTTTAATTTTATATCCAAATGAAATGCAAATGTATGCAGATGTTCCTCCTTTTTGTTTTATTATGTAACACATTTGGTCTTTCAAAAGCAGAGCAGGCGAGAACCACTATAGGACAGCACACTGATGAAAATTCATGAATCATTTAATTCACCGGACATCTAGACCTTTCAGATAACCTTCCAGCCCCGCGAGATCACCGCTTCTAGGAGCCTGTGACATTTGTCAGTTGTGTGTGTGTGTGTGTGTGTGTGTGTGTGCAATCAGACATGATAAATGAGGCCATACTTTTTAAACATTCACTGATGTCATGGACGGTACGAGCACCTGGTCAGTACCCAACAGTGAAGTGAATCCCAGAGTGAATCCCAGAGCAGGTTCGATGGACATCGTGCCATCCTGTCCTTGAGCCAGACGGCCAACCCCAATTTGTCACATAGGTTTCTGTGGACAGCAGCGATTGTAGACAGTGTCTGTGGTACTGGGTATTATATCCCCATGAGGCTGAGGGCCTCCACATCCAATCTGTTGTGTGGAACAGATTAAAGCCTGTCTAGGACATCACTCTGAGTTCCAGGGGCTAGTAGGGCAGGGCTCCAATCATCTTATTGACAAAGTAGCTCTTCTATAGGGTCCACACACACACACACACACCCACCCACACTAGGGTCCCATTTGGCAACAAGTTATATCGTTAATTGGTTGCTCCAATGGGACCTCAAAAAAATAAATAATGATTTATAATTTTTCATGTTTTGTTCAAATGCTAATGTGAATCATTATCAGTCCCTGTATCAAACCCATTTATTTTGTCTGTTTTCACAATTTGTCACAGTTACTCCAGATGAGGGACTGTGACAACTTGTATTAGTGTGTAAAACTAACGCAATTAGCATGTTCTACATGAAGAGGCAGAATGACAGGGCAAAACGAGCCAATGAGAAAGCCCAGATCATATTCAACATGCATGCAATGGCATTTAAAGTTCAAACAGGAGATTGTTGTAAAAAAGAAAGAAACCAGCTAGCATGAAAATCTAACTAATGCTAAAACCACGATTGTTTTAATGGCATATAAGGTAACAATAAAATATAAAAGCAAATAAACCTAAATACCTAGTAAAATAACAGTAAAGTGCTCTATTAGGTATTCTTTACAGAAGAATGAGATCAACTCCCAGTTATACAACGGAAACCACAAACACTTTGAGACAGTGGTATGAATATTCATATAAGGAAATTACTGAAATTACTAATTTGCCTTCAAGTAGAAATAAACAAAAATGCAGAAAGTTTGTGTTTTACTCTGATTATAATACGAGGTCTAACCAAACCCTCCCGGGTCAGGACCAACCAAACCCTCCCGGGTCAGGACCAACCAAACCCTCCCGGGTCAGGACCAACCAAACCCTCCCGGGTCAGGACCAACCAAACCCTCCCGGGTCAGGACCAACCAAACCCTCCCGGGTCAGGACCAACAAACCCTCCTGGTCCAGCTCATCCTTCAATTCTAGATCTTTTCCTTCTCATGCCATTCACACTACTCTTTTTTCCCCACACACACACACACACACACACACACACACACACGCATGCTGTACTGTAGAGGTCAGGAGGCCACACCCCTGCTGTAATGTAGAGGTCATGAGGACACACCCCTGCTGTAATGTAGAGGTCAGGAGGCCACACCCCTGCTGTACTGTAGAGATCAGGAGGCCACACCCCTGCTGTAATGTAGAGGTCATGAGGACACACCCCTGCTGTAATGTAGAGGTCAGGAGGCCACACCCCTGCTGTACTGTAGAGATCAGGAGGCCACACCCCTGCTGTAATGTAGAGGTCATGAGGACACACCCCTGCTGTAATGTAGAGGTCAGGAGGCCACACCCCTGCTGTACTGTAGAGATCAGGAGGCCACACCCCTGCTGTAATGTAGAGGTCATGAGGACACACCCCTGCTGTAATGTAGAGGTCAGGAGGCCACACCCCTGCTGTAATGTAGAGGTCAGGAGGCCACACCCCTGCTGTAATGTAGAGGTCAGGAGGCCACACCCCTGCTGTACCGTAGAGATCAGGAGGCCACACCCCTGCTGTAATGTAGAGGTCATAAGGACACACCCCTGCTGTACTGTAGAGGTCAGGAGGCCACACCCCTGCTGTAATGTAGAGGTCAGGAGGCCACACCCCTGCTGTACTGTAGAGGTCAGGAGGCCACACCCCTGCTGTACTGTAGAGGTCAGGAGGCCACACCCCTGCTGTATCTGGTGTTGTTCTGCTCTCCTAGTCTGAAGACATGACCGCAAGATTCCTTTGTGACAATTTGAGGGAACTGAACAAGTTGTAAACTGGTAGTTATTGAATGAAACAGAAACTCCAGCAAATATGTGTCTGATCAATAAGACATAATTCATGGAGTTCCCTCTGCAATACTTGAAATATGTGCACAAAGTGCAAAAGGAAATCGGATACATTATTCTGGCTGTATTGCATGATATTGGACCAGACTAACCCTGGACATTACAGTTGTATGGTTAGAGTTAGGGTTAGAAACAGTCCAGACAACAGCTGAGACACAAGAAATGAAATGAAAAATACCGTGGATATTTGCTTCTCAATTGGCGAATTGGCGAGAATTTACATAACCCCGCCCTCATATAACATGCTCCTCCCTCACTCCCGCTACAGGTTTTCCTCATCCTCCTTCCTCACCTCATTGGCCAATTACACTGTATCTCTGTGTGATTGACAGGTTTTAGAGCCTTCACAGTGAGTCAGCCTGATTCTGTACGCTCCATCATCCCCAGTCACATCCAGTCATTATACAACTTAAAACCTAATCTCTGAAACAAAAACATTTCACGGGTATTTCACAAATAAGTCAACGCGATGAAATAAATCCAATTATCTTGAGTCATATATTTATAGTCCCGGGGTCATGGAACGTTGAGTACATTTACTGCTTTCTTAACGCGTTCAAACAAATGAAAACTGAGAAGGTTAAAAGGTTTTTGTCCAGCAGCTAGAATAATAAAATGGCAGAGTTCTGATTGTTTAATTCAAAACACGTTTCCTTTCCTCTGATTCTCCACTGCAAACTATCTGACAGACCAGAGACCAGGTCATCAAACATCTCAGTTTAACCACACCATGAAGACCCAGAATTTCCAAGACACGAAGAGGATGTATCAAAGAGTGTCTGTTCTGCTGCACCACATCCGTGTGTCACAGCGAAGGATCACAGCACAGTACTTACAGAATAATTTCACTGACCCATGGTCAGTGTAGCCAAACGGACAGATGGGGGTGGGTGGCTGGTTGATCTGTGGTTGCCAGACCCCTCTATCTGGATGGACAGACAGACAGAACGAACAGCTTAGTTCCACGGGGGTTTAAGGCTGAACACAACCCAAAGAAAAAGAGATGCCTCCAAGTCATGCTCTACTAGACGCTTGAAATGTGGACATTCTCCTGGGGTAAAGAAATACTCTACACCCCCTCTCCTCTACCAGCCCCCCCCTCTACCCCCTAACGCCCCCCTCTACCAGCCCCCCCTACCAGCCCCCCACCAGCCCTCCCCTTTACTATACACATCAGACTACATACTACACACGTCATACTACATACTACACACGGATGGATGATTTGGTGACAAAGACTCCGGTCCTGCTAGTCATTTGGTACCGATTTATGGAGTACAATAGCACAACTAGATAATTTCATTAGCACTAAATGGATATTTCTTAATTGGATGTTCTATTGACAAACGGGCGGTCAGTCTGTCAGATAGAGCACTGACTCAGCTGTTTCCATGCTAGCCTGTTGGGTTTCCCTGGTAGCCTGTTAAATCTGTGGTTAATTGGTTAATTGATTATTTGATTAAAGCGACAGCGACATGATATTAATTGGTCGATAAGCAAGGTTTAGTTGATTGACCGCTTGGCAAAGCTTGTCTCTTGTTGGTTGATATACCAAAAGAAAGATGAGCATTCATCAGAATATTTCATGACTGAACAAAAGAAGCACTTAGAAAACGTTTAAAGTAAATATAGGGCCATTTCTGCGTATCAGACCCAATGTTTCAACCTCCCTCTCCGCTTCTCTCTCAGCCTCTCTCTCATCCTCACACACAAATCAATCAGCTTAATTGGCATGACTTAACAGTGCACATATTGACATAGCATACCTTGGAATCACATGTTCATATACAATATAACATTGAATAAATTCTGAAAATAAGTCATTCACTGTCCATCTTCAATCTAGTGTGCTGCAAAGTGCTCAGAGTCCTCCACCAACATGTTATGTTTCCTATCTTCATCAGAGAGGTCTTTGAAACCTCATTTGGGGAGGTTTCACTAACTGTTTCATAGCATACCAGTGCTGTTCTGCCATTGGTTATGTTTATGCAGCAAAACAAGTATCACTTCCCTCTGACATGTGGAAAACACTGGAAAACCTGCAATGTGCTCACTCAGCCTGTACTAAGTCAAGGTGTTTCTATGGTTCAAATCAGTTTAAATAGATTGTCACTGTGTTCCAATAAAGACCCAATATCAACGCATTCAGCGGATTCACAAACGTTTGGTTTTGACTGAGCTGTTTTGTTTTCATATTAAAATTATGCTTTTGTCCTGAGGCTTCAGTGCCGTAATAGAACAGGTCTGTTAACTCAACCTCATAACCATCTGGATTAAGAAATCAACCCCATGACCACCTGGATCAAGAACTCAACCCCATGACCATCTGGATCAAGAACTCAACCTAATAACCATCTGGATTAAGAACTCAACCCCATGACCATCTGGATCAAGAACTCAACCCCATAACCATCTGGATCAAGAACTCAACCTCATAACCATCTGGATTAAGAACTCAACCCCATAACCAGCTGATATAAGAACTCAACCCCATGACCATCTGGACCAAGAACTAAACCACATAACCTGTCTGGATAAAGGGACTCAACCCCCTGGTCAACTTTGAGTATTAAAGAGCTTTAGGTGATAATACTCGAGTAATCAATACATTTTCTATGTTTCTGAAACATTGTGGTGGCGGTTTAAAAGCCTAGAATGATCAATATGTCCTCAGTCCTAGTCTCATTCAGTCTAATCAATCAGTTAATTCACAGCTTTATTTATGTGTCCAGCGTACGTGAAACCCCAAAACCACTGTAGTGAGTGCTGTATTCTATCATCTATATATGTCATGTACCAATTAAAAACATCAGTATTTATCCGTGACATCTGGAATATCCAATACGCGTCTCCTTTCGGTTTCTGTCCACTCCCCTATATATACATATATACACATGTCCCTTCTCTCTGTCTCTCTCTGGTATAATATCATAGCCCTCCTAATGGTCCCAAACTGACCACGACTCCCCAGGGCCCATCCTGTCTCCGTCCAGACACTGACAGTAATGTCTAATGACACCTCCTCAGTCCACAGAGACCAGGAGAAGACAGGGAGAGAGAGAGATAGGGAGAGAGATAAAGAGAGACGAGGTGGTAGGAAAAAGGGGTGAGAGAGAGAAGAGAGGGCAACAGAGAGAATGAGATGGAGAGAAGGCAACAGAGGAAGAGAGAGAATGAGACAGGGAGAAAGAGAGCGAGAGAGAAGGAAGGAAGAGAGAGAAAAGGGAAACAGAGAGAGAGAATGAGATCATTAAACAGAGAGAGGAGAAGAGAGAGAGGAATGGAGAGAGAGGAATGGAGGGAGTAGATAAGAATCTCGGTCCCAGACTGATGACCTACGCTGTAGGGTTAACATCCTGGTGTTGAAACATTAAAGCTACACTCAAGGATTTTTATGTTTATTTTTGACAAACAAATGCCAAGGCGAGGTATGACGTAGGAGAAACGTAACAACTCTTCTAAGATATTCCAGCACTTGGCAACTTATGGGTGAGACTTTTGTGTCAGTAGTATCTGTGATTGAGCTTTTATAAGTAGGTGTAGACAGGGGCAATTGGTTACAGCCGTGTGGACTCTGGGAGGAGGATGCCTTGGGGCCTGTTGTGTAGTGAAAAGAGGCACTCTGGTCTTCATGTCCTGATCACGGAGTTGGAACAGACCAGCACTTGTGTTAACAATTACAGACTGACTCAATCGTTCCTCACACGCAACAACACCCAGACAGCAGACCCTGGGCACAGCAGACCCCAAACACAGCAGACCAAGGGCACAGCAGAACCCGGGCACAGAGCGGGCAATGGTCCATGTTCTCTGTCTCTCAATCTCTGATTTAGCCACACAATTGACGGGAGGTTAGAAATGTGCAGCTCGGTTTCCACCTAATTTTGTGGCCAGATCTGACTATGGCAGGTTTTTCATCGCAAAGGCACGATTATTGAGCTGGTACATAGTCAAGGTGTTTCTAAATATTGGTTTGATTGCAGAGGTCAGGTCTTCTGGCATGTCTTTTGGCTTTGGCTTTGCAGAGGTCAGGTCTTCTGGCATGTCTTTTGGCTTTGGCTTTGCAGAGGTCAGGTCTTCTGGCATGTCTTTTTGCTTTGGCCATAAGACCGGCCAACTGACCAGAGGCTCTTCTCTAGGTTCAGCACTCTCTATATGAGGGCGTTGTTATTGAAGGTTTAACAATCAATTTACTTTGGGTGAGTGAAGTTTAACCTCATTTTGCTGGGTTTTGACGATTACTGTGTACAGATTTACCACTCAGAGCACATTATTTCGGGTTTGGAATAATAATCTTGCAGGATTCCGTGAGCTGTCTTACACCGGGTGGCGTTCCCGTTTCCTGAATAATCTGTTGGTTCTATAAAAGAATGGAGTAAAATGTACCTGTGGTGTTCCTGTTGAGCTAATGGTAGGTGGAGGGGTTCTCAAACTTTAACACGGGAAATACAAACTATATGAACATGTTACATGTTCAGCCAATTGTTGTATTGTCCATAGAAAAATTAAATAAAGTGTTTCAGGTTTATTAAAAATATAACTTAGGAATTTTAATTGATATATTCTCAGAATCATTGTGCTTCCCCCCCAAAAGCACCTTGAGCACCCCCTTTCAGATCCAGAGCTCGAGGGCAACAGTGTGTAGGTTGAAGGTATTGTATTCTCTTGTTCTTCCTTTTTTTGGAAAGCCATCATTTTTGTTTCACTGTCGGGCCCCAGTCTGATGTGCAGAAGATCGAGGTGTTGCTGTAGGCCATCCCTGATTGGAGACAGAAGTAGCAGATCGTTGGCTCAGTAGACATGCGAGTCCTCTGTCTGGTGGGGCCAGATACGAGTCCTCTGTCTGGTGGGGCCAGATACGAGTCCTCTGTCTGGTGGGGCCAGATACGAGTCCTCTGTCTGTTGGGGCCAGATACGAGTCCTCTGTCTGGTGGGGCCAGATACGAGTCCTCTGTCTGGTGGGGCCAGATACGAGTCCTCTGTCTGTTGGGGCCAGATACGAGTCCTCTGTCTGTTGGGGCCAGATACGAGTCCCCTGTCTGGTGGGGCCAGATACGAGTCCCCTGTCTGGTGGGGCCAGATACGAGTCCCCTGTCTGGTGGGGCCAGATACGAGTCCCCTGTCTGGTGGGGCCAGATACAAGTCCCCTGTCTGGTGGGGCCAGATACGAGTCCTCTGTCTGGTGGGGCCAGATACGAGTCCTGTCTGGTGGGGCCAGATACGAGTCCTCTGTCTTAACAATGAGTGAGGAAACAACAGAGCGGGGGGATGTGAGCCTGGATCCTCTAAAGGTTTCCTTTTTCTTGCCATTCTCTGCATGTAGGTTCACAAGCAGCAGCTCACATAGTGTCATTATAAAGCCCTTTACCTCCCTATCTGGAATGGAATCCAGAACCATACAACAGCTTTTCATTCTCTCCTCCTAATCAGGGACTCATTTAGACCGGGGACACCAGGTGGGTGAAATTAATGAAGAGGTGGAACAGAGAACCTGCAGCCGTCTGGACCTGGCGGGGTTAGAGTTGAACCACCCCGGGACAGAGGTACAATAACACACAATAGCTTCCAGCGAGGCATTAAAGTCCATCCATTACTTAACTCACTTAATAATGCATGAATGGACTGGAATGGAGAGGACGGAATTAATAGGAAAAACGCATGAAAGGATCTTTTTGACGCGGCCATCCTTGCGCACCTTGGAGTGATGCATTCGTCCAGACACCTCGGCCTCGTCCCAAACCATACCTCCTGCTCCCTGAGGTTCCATTAGGGACACAGCTTTTATTTCACATTAAAAGGCCTGCTGCCTTTTATGATAATTTATCTCCCACAGTCCTCTCTTTCTCGCTCTGTCTGTCTCTTTGTTCCTGCTCTCCCTCTCTTACTTTCCTTGTTGCTCTCTCTTTTTCCTCTCACTCACTCTCGCTCTGTCTCTCTCTCTCTCTCTTGCAGTCACACTCACTCTCTTTATTTTCTCTTTCTTTTTGCTTACTGTCTTGTGCCTTTCCTCTTACTCTTAGTATTATATTCTGCACCAGAGAATCAGTGTTGGCAGGCAACACCCAAATGCCGCTGCTGGGGTCACGCACGCACGCACGCACGCACGCACGCACACACACACAGCTTCAGGCGTGACCGCAGCACAGGAATACAGCTGCAGTGGCCAGTGTGAGGGTTTATTGCAGTGTATTAAACCCTCACAGAGACAGGAACAGTAGATGTAGGAAGCCAGCCAGCAGCACGCTTCAAAATGAGAACATAGTTCCATAATGCTGGGAAATAATGCTGGGAAATAATGCTGGGAAATCTGTATTTCACTCTCACATGACACAGTAGAAGCACCTCATTATGAGAAACTGTCCACCTGTATGAGGGGATGTGGATGAAAAGGGTGGTGGGTGAGGAGGGTGAGGTGGGTGGTGGGTTAGAGGAGGGGAGGTGGGTGGCTGGTTGGTGGGTGAGGAGGGTGAGGTGGTGAAATGGGTGGCTGGTAGGTGGGTGAGGAGGGTGAGGTGGTGAGGTGGGTGGCTGGTTGGGGGGAATCCTCGATACAGAGAACTAAAATTGTCATTCACCTCACATGGTTTATTTGTGACATTGTTCCTGGTAAAGTCCGCTGTGACACAGCTGTTATGCTGAGTCTCTCAAGTTCTCACTCTGATGCTGCTTTCGTTACATCGAGGAAACGGGAATGTACCAGTTGTTCAACCTGGTTTGAACGTATCGCTCGGAGGAAAGGCGTGGTTGCTGACCGTGTCGGCACAGAGTTAGAACCAGCAGACTTTAGTTTGCTGACCCAACACTACTGACTTATATACAAATTATAGTCATTTCCTCTAAATGGAGTGTTGTTCTTCGGGTGAATCAGACTCACTTCAGGGAAAACGCGCCTGGTTCCCGTTATCTGCTGGATTGGAGACCGGACCTCGCTGAAAGTGGTGTTGTCCAGCACTCATCTTCTTAGTCTACAGATCGAGGCCCGATGCCCCCAGGACAGCAGAGATGTGATTCTGTAGAAAATCTCTGACTGACGCTCAACACCAATGAGATTAGTCTCTCGAGCCAGACGGCTATATCTGCAATCTTTAAATGGCTAAGGTTAAGACCTTGTCAGGCCTGGATACACGAGACTACAGTGAGATGGGCTGGTATCTAAGGCTTTCCTATGGAGCATCAAAGCAGCCATGATTCTCTGCTGAAATTGAGGCATGAAGAAGGGTTGTAATGAGGTTGGAGCCCTTTCAACATGAACCCGTCTACTGCACAGAGAATATGGACTGTAACCCACTATTCTACAGAGAATATGGACTGTAACCCACTATTCTACAGGAAATATGGACTGTAACCCTCTATTCTACAGAGAATATGGACTGTAACCCACTATTCTACAGAGAATATGGACTGTAACCCTCTATTCCACAGAAGAATGGACTGTAAACTTTGGTTATAAAACCAATGACGTAGGCTCGTTAACCTAGACACTAAAGAAGACATAATCATCTGATATCTGCCCCTAAATGGAATGAGATTTCACAAGGCCTCATAACTCCACATGACAAATAGGAAAAAGAAGGAACAACAGATGTTCTACAGCACAGCTGCCACGCTCATCTACTGTGATGGAACCATGATCAACAGCTGTGATGGAACCATGATCATCTACTGTGATGGAACCATGATCAACAGCTGCGATGGAACCATGATCATCTACTGTGATGGAACCATGATCATCAGCTGCGATGGAACCATGATCATCAGCTGCGATGGAACCATGATCATCTACTGTGATGGAACCATGATCAACAGCTGTGATGGAACCATGATCATCTACTGTGATGGAACCATGATCAACAGCTGTGATGGAACCACGCTCATCTACTGTGATGGAACCATGATCAACAGCTGTGATGGAACCACGCTCATCTACTGTGATGGAACCATGATCAACAGCTGTGATGGAACCATGATCAACAGTTGCGATGGAACCATGATCATCTACTGTGATGGAACCATGATCATCAGCTGCGATGGAACCGTGATCATCTACTGTGATGGAACCATGATCATCTACTGTGATGGAACCATGATCATCTACTGTGATGGAACCATGATCAACAGCTGCGGTGGAACCATGATCATCTACTGTGATGGAACCATGATCATCTACTGTGATGGAACCATGATCATCTACTGTGATGGAACCATGATCATCTACTGTGATGGAACCGTGATCATCTACTGTGATGGAACCATGATCATCTACTGTGATGGAACCATGATCATCTACTGTGATGGAACCATGATCATCTACTGTGATGGAACCATGATCATCTACTGTGATGGAACCATGATCATCTACTGTGATGGAACCATGATCATCAGCTGTGATGGAACCATGATCATCTGTGATAGAACAATACACTTTGTGAATGATGTTTATCAGCCAAATAACTGTTTATTGGTGAGTTGTTTAATATTTAGCCAACGCCGACCCAGTCCCGCCCACGCCGACCCAGTCCCCCACGCCGACCCAGTCCCCCACGCCGACCCAGTCCCCCCCACACCGACCCAGTCTTGCCCACGCCGACCCAGTCCCGCCCACGCCGACCCAGTCCCCCACACGCCGACCCAGTCCCCCACACGCCGACCCAGTTGACGGGACAATTAGATCGCCTACCAGTTGGACGGAGGTTGAACAGTTTGTCACCAAGATGTGAGGGGTCTGCAGAGATTTTTGCTGACCTATTCCCAACCCTGGACCGGTACAGGTCCTGGATGGAGGGAAGGTCAGCTCCAATGATCCTCTCTGCAGCTCTAATTGTCCGTTGCAGTCTGACCCTGTCCTGTTTGGTGGCTGACCCAAACCAGACAGTGATGGAGGTGCAGATACAGACTGAATGATGGCTGAGTAGAAAGTGGTCATCAGTTCCCTGGGCAGATTCAACTTCCTTAGCTGTCGCAGGAAGGATAACCCCTGCAGGGCCTATTTCTGGGTCAATGTGGAGAGACAATATAAGGTCATGTGAGATGGTTGATCCCAAAACAATCACACAGGGCAACAGAATAAACACACACATACAGATCCTGCTAGAATCTTCTAGTCAGAATGGGAACGGGTTTAGTAAAACTCAGTCTGCCTCTCGTCTTCAGTGTTGTGGTTTAGTAAAACTCAGTCTGCCTCTCGTCTTCAGTGTTGTGGTTTAGTAAAACTCAGTCTGCCTCTCGTCTTCAGTGTTGTGGTTTAGTAAAACTCAGTCTGCCTCTCGTCTTCAGTGTTGTGGTTTTAAACAGCTGATTTTGTTGACTACAGCAGATATCGAAACATCACAGAAAGAACTTCTGGGCACCATGGGGTCTGGGTGAATGTGTAAACACACACAAACACACTGGCCAACTCCTATAAACACTTCAGAACTCTGAGTTGTTAGCATTAGCTGTCTATACTGGGGTTTGGCTCAGTAGATTCCTGACAGTATGTTCAAATGAACACTGGGTCATTTGGTCAGGAAACCATGGCTCCAAAGAAAATGCCTCAGTAAAAATACAGTGTTTGTGGTTGTGGACTGGTTAGTTCCAGGTCAAACGTGGTCTATTAAAACCGCCTGGATGGGCTTACAGCAAATTCTGGGACGTGTTGTTTAATTTACATTGTTTGTTCTGAGCACTCTGAAGTCAAGTCAACGACCTCTCTCTGCGTCCCTGTGGCTCTGACCCTGTGTGTGTGTGAGTTCCACAGCTGGTTTATCTGTCTGTTTGAACTCCCCCACCCCAGCAGAGCTGCATCAAACCACCAGGCAACCATGTTGAATCACAAACACACAAAACACAGTTCAAATCACACATCACACGAGAGCAAGACGGGCGAGAGATGAGCCCAAATACACGAGAATTAAGACACACTTTCTAAATGTTTTACATTTCTGATTAAGTCTTTTCTACTCCGTTTATATTACCATGTCTTAATGTGTCCCAGTAATGGATTTGTCGACTGAATGTAGATTTTTAACTTTTGTTAGCCTGTAATGTATTTTTCACGAGGAAGACTACCTGTCGCTAGGGCGTTGCTAGGGCGTCTGATAGCGAAGATCCAAAGGAAAACAAAAACCGACACACACTCAAGCTTTTCCCAGACGTATTTAACCGTGCAGTTAAGTAGACGACTGATCATACACCATAAAGAGGAGCTGTCTGAGAGGGTGTTTACTTCACATCCATTAAATGACTCATGTCACAAAGCCAACAGCACATTGACACAATGACATTTTCACTCTCATCACTTCCTGATAACAGAGCCATGCAGTGTTCCCTGCAGTACATAAATTAAACACTCATCTCCTGGTCTGTCTCAGAGTGTGTGTGTGTGTGTGTGTGTGTGTGTGTGTGTGTGTGTGTATGCGTGTTTCTGTCTGTGTTTGTTTTAAAGTGTGTATGTGTGTGTCCCTTCTCGATCTGTCTGAAAATAGTTATGAGCATGACACGGTGAAACAACAGATTCAGAAGATTGTCTGTGTTCGATAGTCAGTGTTCGATCAAATTAATTATGGCCCCTGCATGATTTGAGGGAAACATGTCTGTAGTATTGTCACATATTGGTCAGGAGGTTAGAAAGTGCAGCTCAGTTTCCACCTCATTATGTTGGCTGTGTGCACACAGTCAGTCTTCACTCCAGAGCCATGAGCCTCCTCTTCTTCATTGTTCACCATTTGAAAAATGTCCCTCTTGCCTCTCAAACTGCCGTTCATTTTCCCTGAAAACAGGTGAAGCCCACCCGGCTTTAATGGAACCTAATGGGGTGAAAATCATTTGTCTGGCTGAGTGGTTTTCACACTATTAACATTTCTGTCTTTTATTATTCATTTTATGTGTAACACGTTAGACGTAATTATCACCTCTAACCCATGTCATCTCACCAACCACCCACTGCCGCTGTCTTGTTATCTTGCCCCGGCAGGACGTGGGCCTTCACAGAAAAGCTGTTTACGCACGTAGCTTGTATGTGCTACCAAACCTACGCACTAGTGGGCGTCAAGTTGGAGTTTCTAACATGCCTCCGTCTCAATGAAGCCGACGACGCACACAGTATTACAGGAGTATTACACGGCATTGACAAAGAGAGGAGGCGTCTAAACTCACGCCATACATTAGTCATTTCCCACAGAGAAAGTAGCACTACGACAGCAGATTGAGTACATGGTTGCGTTGTTTCAGCAGCGCTGCCTGGAGGGTGTATGGAGCAGAGGCCAGCACTCTACTGAGACCCGGTTACGCCACTCTGAGAACGCCATTCACAGCCTGACCCCCGACCTCCCAACATTCCCAAATGAAGCCAACCACCTCAGCAGCCGCGTCTCTGCACCCGAGTGCACGATCCAAGAAGCCTGCAGGCACCACGCGAATAGATCCGCGTGCCGCTGTGTGTGTGTGTGTGTGTGTGTGTGTGTGTGTGTGTGTGTGTGTGTGTGTGTGTGTGTGTGTGTGTGTGTGTGTGTGTGTGTGTGTGTGTGTGTGTGTGTAGAGCAGCAGGAGCAATAGAGTTTTGTGACACCCTTGACTGTCCCTCTCCCAATTTCACGAGGAGGTCGGCAGCAGAGGGGTAGAGCACAAACCACTGGCTAAAAATACAGCCAAATAGAGGACATATTTTGCCCAATTCAGGAGGAAAACAATGAACTAACCTAGCATATCGAATATCTACAGCTTAGCCTTAATATAAACAGATTTGTCTAGCCTAGTACAAAAGACTACAGCCTAACCTAGTACAAAAGACTACAGCCTAACCTAGTACAAAAGACTACAGCCTAACCTAGTACAAAAGACTACAGCCTAACCTAGTACAAAAGACTACAGCCTAACCTAGTACAAAAGACTACAGCCTAACCTAGTACAAAAGACTACAGCCTAACCTAGTACAAAAGACTACAGCCTAACCTAGTACAAAAGACTACAGCCTAACCTAGTACAAAAGACTACAGCCTAACCTAGTACAAAAGACTACAGCCTAACCTAGTACAAAAGACTACAGCCTAACCTAGTACAAAAGACTACAGCCTAACCTAGTACAAAAGACTACAGCCTAACCTAGTACAAAAAGACTACAGCCTAGCCTAGTACAAAAAGACTACAGCCTAGCCTAGTACAAAAGACTACAGCCTAACCTAGTACAAAAAGACTACAGCCTAACCTAGTACAAAAAGACTACAGCCTAACCTAGTACAAGAAGACTACAGCCTAACCTAGTACAAAAAGACTACAGCCTAACCTAGTACAAAAAGACTACAGCCTAACCTAGTACAAAAAGACTACAGCCTAGTCTAGTACAAAAAGAATACAGCCTACCCTAGTACAAAAAGACTACAGCCTAACCTAGTACAAAAAGACTACAGCCTAACCTAGTACAAGAAGACTACAGCCTAACCTAGTACAAGAAGACTACAGCCTAACTTAGTACAAAAAGACTACAGCCTAACCTAGTACAAGAAGACTACAGCCTAACCTAGTACAAAAAGACTACAGCCTAACCTAGTACAAAAAGACTACAGCCCAACCTAGTACAAGAAGACTACAGCCTAACCTAGTACAAAAAGACTACAGCCCAACCTAGTACAAAAAGACTACAGCCTAACCTAGTACAAAAGACTACAGCCTAGCCTAGTACAAAAAGACTACAGCCTAACCTAGTACAAAAGACTACAGCCTAACCAAGTACAAAAGACTACAGCCTAGCCTGAAAACATACTACTGCCGAGCCAGTTAATATTGCAGTTAATATCCTGTGTGCATGTCACTATTATCTGTGTGTGTGTGTCTCTATTATCTGTGTGTGTATGTCTCTAATATCTGTGTGCATGTCTCTAATATCTGTGTGTATATGTCTCTATTATCTGTGTGTATATGTCTCTATTATCTCTGTGTCTCTCCTGTGTGTATGTCTCTATTATCTGTGTATGTATGTCTCTATTATCTCTGTGTTTCTCCTGTGTGTATGTCTCTATTATCTGTGTGTCTCTCCTGTGTGTATGTCTCTATAATCTCTGTGTCTCTCATGTGTGTATGTCTCTATTATCTCTGTGTCTCTCCTGTGTGTATGTCTCTATTATCTCTGTGTCTCTCCTGTGTGTATGTCTCTATTATCTGTGTATGTATGTCTCTATTATCTGTGTGTGTGTGTCTCTATTATCTCTGTGTCCCTCCTGTGTGTATGTCTCTATTATCTCTGTGTCTCTCATGTGTGTATGTCTCTATTATCTCTGTGTCTCTCATGTGTGTATGTCTCTATTATCTCTGTGTCTCTCCTGTGTGTATATCTCTATTATCTCTGTGTCTCTCATGTGTGTATGTCTCTATTATCTCTGTGTCTCTCCTGTGTGTATGTCTCTATTATCTCTGTGTCTCTCATGTGTGTATGTCTCTATTATCTGTGTGTCTCTCCTGTGTGTATGTCTCTATAATCTCTGTGTCTCTCCTGTGTGTATGTCTCTATTATCTCTGTGTCTCTCCTGTGTGTATGTCTCTATTATCTCTGTGTCTCTCCTGTGTGTATGTCTCTATTATCTCTGTGTCTCTCCTGTGTGTATGTCTCTATTATCTCTGTGTCTCTCCTGTGTGTATGTCTCTATTATCTCTGTGTCTTTCAGTCTCCCGCTACCTCCCTCACTCTTCTCTCTCTTGCCTCCTCGGTTTCTCCTTTTTCGTCTCCTTCCTCCTCACAATCCCCCGCCTCTAAGATTATTTCTAACCTCCTCCTACCTTCTCTCACTCCTCTTGCTTTCATCTCCCATTTTTTTGCCTGTAACAAGACATCCTTCCCCACATCTTATAATCCTCCTTTCTCCAACTCCATCTTCCTCCATCTTCCCCCTCCTGCTTCTCCTCTTCTCCCGTCATCTCTCCTGCAGTCCCGGCAGTGTCTGTAAGCATAACTATAAATATACAGGATGTGAACACCTTGTCTTGGTGTTTGTCAGCACACCAGCGACCCAAAACCAACAAGAGAACAGCTAAATGACAAACATGAGATTGTTACTTGCACTGGCCTTGTTCTCTACTTATACATTCTTGTGCAAATGACAGTGTTACCAGTTAATCAACACCTGCTCACTTGTACAAAAAGAGTAGGTCTCAGAAAATAGCAAGCTTACAACCCAGTGTTAGCTAGCTTATAACCCAACAACCTGTGTTAGCTAGCTTATAACCCAACAACCCTGTGTTAGCTAGCGAATAACCAAACAACCTGTGTTAGCTAGCGAATAACCCAACAACCTGTGTTAGCTAGCGTATAACCCAACTACCTGTGTTAGCTAGCGAATAACCCAACAACCTGTGTTAGCTAGCGTATAACCCAACAACCTGTGTTAGCTAGCGAATAACCAAACAACCTGTGTTAGCTAGCTTATAACCCAACAACCTGTGTTAGCTAGCTTATAACCCAACAACCTGTGTTAGCTAGCTTATAACCCAACAACCTGTGTTAGCTAGCTTATAACCCAACAACCTGTGTTAGCTAGCTTATAACCCAACAACCTGTGTTAGCTAGCTTATAACCCAACAACCTGTGTTAGCTAGCTTATAACCCAACAACCTGTGTTAGCTAGCTTATAACCCAACAACCTGTGTTAGCTAGCTTATAACCCAACAACCTGTGTTAGCTAGCTTATAACCCAACAACCTGTGTTAGCTAGCTTAAAACCCAACAATAAATGAGCCGCAACAAAAACAAAGGACATAACTGGCCCCTGTTTCTGTAAAAAAAATAGAGCAGAACGATGACCATTAATAATGTAAGAAGTATAGATGGAACCCTTATTTAAGGTTGTTGACTGTTTATATATTTTACAAACATTGGAGCAACCTTATGTTCTAGGCTTCGGGGTTTCAAACTTCATCCAACATCCTCATGTTGAATAAGTAAATATCCAAACCAACCAGGGCTGTTTGTGATGAAACCGACTGTAACGCTTTTCTCTTTTTAAATTAACAGTCGTCGCCTCAGACGCTATACTTTAATGTGCTTGTGCTACAGCACTGCAAAACCAATCACACTTAAAGCGTGTCCCAAACGGCACCCTATTTTCAACAACGTGCCCTACATCTGCCCGGGGGCCCCACAGGGAAAAGGGTGCAAATTGGGCCGCATGCTTGTGCAAGCATCCCCATGTGGTACCTCTGTTGTCCTCGGCTCTCAGCATCACTCTGGAAAACAATTACACAGCAGATCATCGGAGGCTGTTATGACGCTACGTGTCGGCCGGATAAATCAACCCGTGATCACGTTTTAATTGAGCAACTATTGCTTGTTGCCGCAATCGCAATGAACACGAGCACTCAACAGGAATCAATGCAGTTAACTGAACTCCCCACAAACCCTCCTAAGTTCTCCTGGGCAACGCACCTATATAGTCAATATCTACACACATGCACGCGCACACAGACACCCGCACACACGCACAATAATTTGCCCTCTGCATTTGTATGGTAATGAGGTCTCTGATAGGAGCTGCTGGATGAACAGACAATCATGCTGTTGACAAGAGAGACTCGTTCCAGCGTGCCGTTCCTTCCGGTGCGTGCCGTTCCTTCCGGTGGGTGCCGTTCCTTCCGGTGCGTGCCGTTCCTTCCGGTGCGTGCCCGTTCCGGTGTGGCCGCTCCGGTGTGCTGTTCCTCTTCCCCAGGTGAACCAAACGGACTGTACAGGGAAGCAACTGGGTTGTCATTCAGGTTGAATCGGTGTGTTGGCTTGATTGGAGGAGGGAACTGATAATAAGCTAATTGTGTTACTGGATGTTATTCATTCTACCAGGATTTTACCAGTACCGGTTTAGGGGAAGTACTTCCAGTTGCTATAAACTCTATCAGTTGTAGGATTTTATCAGTACCGGTTTAGGGGAAGTACTTCCAGTTGCTATAAACTCTACCAGTTGTAGGATTTTATCAGTACCGGTTTAGGGGAAGTACTTCCAGTTGCTATAAACTCTACCAGTTGTAGGATTTTATCAGTACCGGTTTAGGGGAAGTACTTCCAGTTGCTATAAACTCTACCAGTTGTAGGATTTTATCAGTACCGGTTTAGGGGAAGTACTTCCAGTTGCTATAAACTCTATCAGTTGTAGGATTTTATCAGTACCGGTTTAGGGGAAGTACTTCCAGTTGCTATAAACTCTACCAGTTGTAGGATTTTATCAGTACCGGTTTAGGGGAAGTACTTCCAGTTGCTATAAACTCTACCAGTTGTAGGATTTTATCAGTACCGGTTTAGGGGAAGTACTTCCAGTTGCTATAAACTCTACCAGTTGTAGGATTTTATCAGTACCGGTTTAGGGGAAGTACTTCCAGTTGCTATAAACTCTACCAGTTGTAGGATTTATCAGTACCGGTTTAGGGGAAGTACTTCCAGTTGCTATAAACTCTACCAGTTGTAGGATTTTATCAGTACCGGTTTAGGGGAAGTACTTCCAGTTGCTATAAACTCTACCAGTTGTAGGATTTTATCAGTACCGGTTTAGGGAAGTACTTCCAGTTGCTATAAACTCTACCAGTTGTAGGATTTTATCAGTACCGGTTTAGGGGAAGTACTTCCAGTTGCTATAAACTCTACCAGTTGTAGGATTTTATCAGTACCGGTTTAGGGGAAGTACTTCCAGTTGCTATAAACTCTACCAGTTGTAGGATTTTATCAGTACCGGTTTAGGGGAAGTACTTCCAGTTGCTATAAACTCTACCAGTTGTAGGATTTTATCAGTACCGGTTTAGGGGAAGTACTTCCAGTTGCTATAAACTCTACCAGTTGTAGGATTTTATCAGTACCGGTTTAGGGGAAGTACTTCCAGTTGCTATAAACTCTACCAGTTGTAGGATTTTATCAGTACCGGTTTAGGGAAGTACTTCCAGTTGCTATAAACTCTACCAGTTGTAGGATTTTATCAGTACCGGTTTAGGGAAGTACTTCCAGTTGCTATAAACTCTACCAGTTGTAGGATTTTACCAGTACCGGTTTAGGGGAAGTACTTCCAGTTGCTATAAACTCTATCAGTTGTAGGATTTTATCAGTACCGGTTTAGGGGAAGTACTTCCAGTTGCTATAAACGCTACCAGTTGTAGGATTTTATCAGTACCGGTTTAGGGGAAGTACTTCCAGTTGCTATAAACTCTATCAGTTGTAGGATTTTATCAGTACCGGTTTAGGGGAAGTACTTCCAGTTGCTATAAACTCTATCAGTTGTAGGATTTTATCAGTACCGGTTTAGGGGAAGTACTTCCAGTTGCTATAAACGCTACCAGTTGTAGGATGTCACTTCACCAACTAATCAAACGATGGAAAGGAATGATCTTGATTTCGCAAATGAGGTGAGAACTGGTTGCTTTTTACAAGCAGAAAACAAGCCACTCAGTCGAGTGCAGTGTCAACAGAAATATTTCTGAAATAAAATATTGGCATTTTTTTAGGCTTTTCTGTTTTTCCAGTGTAGCTGAACCTGTTGCAGAGTATTAGCCGTACCAGTTGGTAATAGTTATATTATGATATAATATTGAATAGACAATTGAAAAGACCCCCAGAACGCTGATTTGTTCATTTAATGCCTCTGTATTGTCAGGATAAAAACATTGTTCCCGTTTAAATAGCAGTAACTGCTATGATGGTGTATTGGTTTCCAGAACACACCCTCCGTTTAACTCCAACTATGACCTAATAGCCTGTGCTATTTTGGATAATTGGAGGTTTTGGCAGCAAGGAGGGAGGTTGGATTGTTGAAATTACATTCATTTCTTCAAATTGGCCCATTTATTGTCAGATACAGAGGGAGGGGGAATTAGGTTTAAAGAGGACTTATTTACTGGGGACATTTAATTGTAACAAATCCACACTGGCTAATTTGTTCAATTAATTGTGAAAGAATGTGAGGTATTCAATCTGGTATTCTAAATCCTGGCTGTGTATCTGAGGAGGTGATTTATATTCATCCTAGAGACGACGGGGAGGAAGCAACAGCGGAGAGAGAGGATGTGTGAGTGGAAAAACAGAGAGAACGCTAGATTGAATTGAGAGGACGCAAGAAAAGGGTGAGAAAGAATGTGAGACAGGTTAGAGATAGTGGAAGAGAGAGAGACAGGTTAGAGATAGTGGAAGAGAGAGAGAGAGAGACAGGTTAGAGAGAGAGAGAGAGAGAGAGAGAGAGAGAGAGAGAGAATGTGAGACAGGTAAGAGATAGAGGAAGAGAGATAGAGACAGGTTAGAGATAGAGGAAGAGAGAATGCTAGACAGGTTAGAGATAGAGGAAGAGAGATAGAGAGAATGCTAGACAGGTTAGAGATAGAGGAAGAGAGATAGAGACAGGTTAGAGATAGAGGAAGAGAGAATGCTAGACAGGTTAGAGATAGAGGAAGAGAGATAGAGAGAATGCTAGACAGGTTAGAGATAGATAGAGGATGAAAGAAAAAGGTGAAGGAAGAATGTAAAACAGGTTAGAAAGATACAGAGGAAAACATGGCACAGAGAAACAGAGGTGGGGTTAAGAATGCTGTTTATTTAGTGTCTATAGACCAGCTGGACATTTGACATGATGTAAGACAACCAGGTAGGAGAGCAGGGCACAGGTCTCCCCAATACCATTACCCATACTGCACTTCAGCGCTAGATGGGCAACACAGTGCCATTTGAGACGCCCGGTGAAACCTGATTTAAAAAGCAGTGACCTTAAACCAAGTGCATTTGTTTAACCTCCCTCTCTGACGCTCCAGGCTGATAATGGGATGACGGCTGGGGCTATTAGTCTGGTGAGACAGACAAATAAGTGGGATCAGGCGAAAACCCGAGACACCTCAGCCAGGGAACACATGCCCAGATGCTGGTTCTGTCCGTCTTTGATGATCCAGTTTAAAACAATTTAATCTCTTTAATAGAAACGTAGCACACAGGAAAACGCACAGAGGAGAGCACACACAGATGGAGTCCAACAAAAACACACACACACACACTCAAACATAAAACAGCGAGATACAGCCGGCTGCAGAGGAGGAATTTATAATGTTTTCTAGGGTTGGGTGAAAATGTGCATCCCAAATGCCACTCTGTCCCCATATACACCCTAGTGCACTATTAGTGATATATATTAACGTCTCTAAATAAGCACACTATGCAGGGGGGAAATGCTGCTACCTAGGAAGACCCAAAATGGCAGATTTTCAAATAAATACGCTGTGGTCCTGATCATTGGAGAGATACATAAACATATATATGTGTATATATATATATGTGTATGTATATATGTATATACACACACACACACACACATTCATACACACATTCATATACATTTATGCACACAAATACACAGACAGGCTCACAGACAGACAGACAGGCACACAGACAGACAGGCACACACTGTGCCACACAGACAGACAGGCACAGACACAGACAGGCACACAGGCACACACAGACAGGCACACACAGACAGGCACACACAGACACACACACACACACACACACAGACAAACACACACCCCCAGACAGACACCTTCTCCAGACCTCTTTGTAGAGATAGCAGGCTTTGCTTTCTCATTGCTGTATGAAAGTTTACATCATCCTACCGATTAACTGTCAAGAATGGGGTGCAAATAACTGAGGAATTTAGGGGGGACAGAAAGTGCAGATAGAGCAGGAGGAATAGAAGAGAAGGGGGCGTACTGAACCTGTACTGAACCCATACACAAACCCGTACTGAACCCATACTGAACCCATACACAAACCTGTTCTGAACCCATATACAAACACATACTGAACCCAAACACAAACCTGTTCTGAACCCATACACAAACCTGTACTGAATCCACACTGAACCCATACACAAACCTGCACTGAACCCAAACACAAACCTGTACTGAACCCAAACACAAACCCGTACTGAACCCATACTGAACCCAAACACAAACCTGTACTGAACCCAAACACAAACACATACTGAACTTCTACAGTGGGTGCCTGTCCCCCTCTCACATATTGGGGGTCCCAGCTCTACATTCCAGCTCCTATTATATATATATTCCAGCTTCCGGTTCTACCCCATTTTAAATCCTAGCTCAAAGGTACTCCAGCTCTCCAGGTCTAAAATATTCCATCTTTCCAGCTCTAGACCATTCAAGCGTTCCACCTAAAGACCATTCAAGCTCTCTCTCTACCTGTCAAAGCCAACACACAGATGAACCGTGTTTGGGTGTCTCCCTCACATCCGTAGGCCGCCGTCTCAAGCCTTAAGCCCAGCCCATCTTCACCCCTCTGGGATTTGGTCTGACGACCAGAGACGAGGCCAGACAGTGAAGAACCAGAACAAGGCTGACAGCATGAAGTGAGAGGCTGAGAGCATTTCATATTGATTTTCAGTGGTCACCCCTACAAAGCAAAGAGAAGCATCTGGACAGTGAGAGAAGAGAGAGAGGGGTGAAGATGTGGGAGAGAGAGAGAGAGAGGGGGGGAGGGAGAGAGAGAGAGGGAGAGAGAGAGAGAGGAGAGGAAGGGAGAGAGGGTGAGAATAGCAAGCGGGAGACTGAGAAAAAGCGAGGACAGAGGAGAGTTCTAGGCAGCTGATTCAAATGCAGCATGCAGCTTCCTCCCACCTCCGTTCTCCAGCGCTTTCCCCTCCATGGAGCCACAGTGCCCCCTGTAGGTGATCTGAAAGATTGCACACAGAAAGCATAGACAAGTGCTAGGCCTCTGTTAGTTCAGATAGCACACCTGTTCTATGAGTGCTTCAAGTCCTTCAGGACACAATACAGCCTTTTATTCGCCTGACAGTGACGCAAGAGTAGCAGAGTGGTGGAGAAGTCTCTCCCCCATACACACACACACACACACACACACACACACACACACACACACACACACAGTTGGCGTTGTGGCTAAATGTGAGTCATTGTTTCAGAGCATCCACTCAGACAGCACTCTGCTTTGTGTTCCTCTTAACACAGAGAGAGGAAACAGGGAAAGAGAGAAAACGAGAGAAAAAGAGAGACAGACAGAGCCACAACAAGAGAGAGAGAGAGTGTGTGAGAGAGAGAGTGTGAGAGAGAGTGTGTGAGAGAGAGTGTGAGAGAGAGAGGGAGAGAGTGAGAGCTTTAGACATAGGTCTGTAGGAGTGCTAGTGCCTCTGATCTGAAATAACCCCCCAGCAACAACTGGGTGCAAAGAGAAAGTCAGTCATACGATCAAACAGAAATAATTAACATATTGTACATCTGAACAAAACAACTGTATTCTTCATTAATTCTCAGAGAGTGCTTTGTTATTGTGACCTGGTCCACTTTACCAGAGCTCAAAGCTCAACAAACAATATTAATTAAGCTGCTGCCTGGGAGATGTGCATGGCAGACAGAAAGCAAGCATGAGTAGATCCAATCTATTCAAGATTAATGGGAGTGTACAATGTGTACAATGTCCACCAATAGCCAATCAGAAGGTTGTAGAGTATAATTTGGGATTCAGACCAGATAGATTTTGAGTAGATCTGCCATTCAAAACTGGATCACAGGACTCAACAGTTCAGGCTGGGGAATACGTTTCCCAAATACACGTGCAAAACCTGACCTGAGCCCAAAACTTAACTGAAACTATAACCTTGTAAGTGACAAGCGTATTATAAGAAACACAATTGGACATTCTCCACATGACTTGACCATGTGACTTAACAGGATGCTGTGTCGGACAAGTGACTGCCTTGGCAACGTACAATTCTGAATTTCTATTGGACGAGCAGCATCTTTCCTTTCGGTCTGTGAAAGATGGGGTAATCCACCCCCTGCGATATGATCTGCTTCACAGCATTTAACAGATAGGAGTAGTATCCAAAGCACTTTATATTCATAAGTGATCGAGAATATATTTTACATATAATTGTCCCCAGCGGGTATCAAACCAGCCGCCATCAGCATTGCAAGGCCCTGCCTGGAGGAAACAATATCAATTATAACTTGAAGGGAAAGCTACGGTCCTCTATTAGTTCTCCATGAATCCTTAAGAGAAGATATCTAGCGTGCTAACCAGCTAGCGTCAGAAGCTAAGCCACGACAATGTGACACGGCGAGCAGAATGCAAATGAGCCAGTAATGTATGCGTGGTTAAATGGTTGTTTAGATTGATGACTGCGACTGAGTTTGTATGGGTCATTTATATTCCATCTGCACACATATTTCACGTCACGGTGACCAGGACGAGGAGGAACCCACAGGCTCTGACATGGCAGGTGTCAGCGGTGGAGGGAAGGGTGTCAAGACTCAATATGTGGACCTGGTCTATATGTGGACCTGGTGTATATGGGTCTATATGTGTACCTGGTGTATACGGGTCTATATGTGTACCTGGTCTATATGTGTACCTGGTGTATATGGGTCTATATGGGTACCTGGTGTATATGGGTCTATATGTGTACCTGGTCTATATGGGTCTATATGTGGACCTGGTCTATATGGGTCTATATGTGTACCTGGTCTATATGTGTACCTGGTGTATATGGGTCTATATGTGTACCTGGTCTATATGGGTCTATATGTGGACCTGGTCTATATGGGTCTATATGTGTACCTGGTCTATATGTGTACCTGGTGTATATGGGTCTATATGTGTACCTGGTGTATATGGGTCTATATGTGTACCTGGTCTATATGTGTACCTGGTCTATATGGGTCTATATGTGTACCTGGTGTATATGGGTCTATATGGGTACCTGGTGTATATGGGTCTATATGGGTACCTGGTGTATATGGGTCTATATGTGTACCTGGTGTATATGGGTCTATATGTGTACCTGGTGTATATGGGTCTATATGTGGACCTGGTGTATATGGGTCTATATGTGGACCTGGTCTATATGTGGACCTGGTGTATATGGGTCTATATGTGTACCTGGTGTATATGGGTCTATATGTGGACCTGGTGTATATGGGTCTATATGGGTACCTGGTGTATATGGGTCTATATGGGTACCTGGTGTATATGGGTCTATATGTGTACCTGGTCTATATGGGTCTATATGTGGACCTGGTCTATATGGGTCTATATGTGTACCTGGTCTATATGTGTACCTGGTGTATATGGGTCTATATGTGTACCTGGTGTATATGGGTCTATATGTGTACCTGGTCTATATGGGTCTATATGTGGACCTGGTCTATATGGGTCTATATGTGTACCTGGTCTATATGTGTACCTGGTGTATATGGGTCTATATGTGTACCTGGTGTATATGGGTCTATATGTGTACCTGGTCTATATGTGTACCTGGTCTATATGGGTCTATATGTGTACCTGGTCTATATGTGTACCTGGTCTATATGGGTCTATATGTGTACCTGGTGTATATGGGTCTATATGGGTACCTGGTGTATATGGGTCTATATGGGTACCTGGTGTATATGGGTCTATATGGGTACCTGGTGTATATGGGTCTATATGTGTACCTGGTGTATATGGGTCTATATGTGGACCTGGTGTATATGGGTCTATATGTGGACCTGGTCTATATGTGGACCTGGTGTATATGGGTCTATATGTGTACCTGGTGTATATGGGTCTATATGTGGACCTGGTGTATATGGGTCTATATGGGTACCTGGTGTATATGGGTCTATATGTGTACCTGGTCTATATGGGTCTATATGTGGACCTGGTCTATATGGGTCTATATGTGTACCTGGTCTATATGTGTACCTGGTGTATATGGGTCTATATGTGTACCTGGTGTATATGGGTCTATATGTGTACCTGGTCTATATGTGTACCTGGTCTATATGGGTCTATATGTGTACCTGGTGTATATGGGTCTATATGGGTACCTGGTGTATATGGGTCTATATGGGTACCTGGTGTATATGGGTCTATATGTGTACCTGGTGTATATGTGTCTATATGTGGACCTGGTCTATATGGGTCTATATGTGTACCTGGTGTATATGGGTCTATATGTGGACCTGGTGTATATGGGTCTATATGGGTACCTGGTGTATATGGGTCTATATGGGTACCTGGTGTATATGGGTCTATATGTGGACCTGGTCTATATGGGTCTATATGTGTACCTGGTCTATATGTGTACCTGGTGTATATGGGTCTATATGTGTACCTGGTGTATATGGGTCTATATGTGTACCTGGTCTATATGTGTACCTGGTCTATATGGGTCTATATGTGTACCTGGTGTATATGGGTCTATATGGGTACCTGGTGTATATGGGTCTATATGGGTACCTGGTGTATATGGGTCTATATGTGTACCTGGTGTATATGTGTCTATATGTGGACCTGGTCTATATGGGTCTATATGTGGACCTGGTCTATATGTGTACCTGGTGTATATGGGTCTATACGTGGACCTGGTGTATATGGGTCTATATGTGGACCTGGTCTATATGGGTCTATATGTGTACCTGGTGTATATGGGTCTATATGTGGACCTGGTGTATATGGGTCTATATGTGGACCTGGTGTATATGGGTCTATATGTGGACCTGGTCTATATGGGTCTATATGTGTACCTGGTGTACATGGGTCTATATGGGGACCTGGTGTATATGGGTCTATACGTGGACCTGGTGTATATGGGTCTATATGTGTACCTGGTCTATATGGGTCTATATGTGGACCTGGTGTATATGGGTCTATACGTGGACCTGGTCTATATGGGTCTATACGTGTACCTGGTGTATATGGGGACCTGGTGTATAGGGGTCTATACGTGTACCTGGTGTATATGGGTCTATACGTGGACCTGGTCTATATGGGGACATGGGATAACCCTGTCCATCCATTCATCCTGGTTATTATATTATATAATAATAATATATAATGCTGTTTCTGGTTAATATATAATAATAATATATAATGCTGTTTCTGGTTAATATATATAATAATAATAATATATAATGCTGTTTCTGGTTAATATATAATAATAATATATAATGCTGTTTCTGGTTAATATATATAATAATAATAATATATAATATATATAATAATAATAATATATAATGCTGTTTCTGGTTAATATATATAATAATAATAATATATAATGCTGTTTCTGGTTAATATATATAATAATAATATATAATGCTGTTTCTGGTTAATATATATAATAATAATATATAATGCTGTTTCTGGTTAATATATAATAATAATATATAATGCTGTTTCTGGTTATATATAATAATAATATATAATAATATATAATAATAATATATAATGTTTCTGTTTCTGGTTATATATATAATAATAATATATAATGCTGTTAATATATATAATAATAATAATTTCTGGTTTATATATAATAATAATAATATATAATGCTGTTTCTGGTTAATATATAATAATAATATATAATGCTGTTTCTGGTTAATATATATAATAATAATAATATATAATGCTGTTTCTGGTTAATATATATAATAATAATAATATATAATGCTGTTTCTGGTTAATATATATAATAATAATAATATATAATGCTGTTTCTGGTTAATATATAATAATAATATATAATGCTGTTTCTGGTTAATATATAATAATAATAATATATAATGCTGTTTCTGGTTAATATATATAATAATAATATATAATGCTGTTTCTGGTTATATATATAATAATAATATATAATGCTGTTTCTGGTTATATATAATAATAATAATATATAATGCTGTTTCTGGTTAATATATATAATAATAATATATAATGCTGTTTCTGGTTAATATATATAATAATAATAATATATAATGCTGTTTCTGGTTAATATATATAATAATAATAATATATAATGCTGTTTCTGGTTAATATATATATAATAATAATATATAATGCTGTTTCTGGTTAATATATAATGCTGTTTCTGGTTAATATATAATAATAATAATATATAATGCTGTTTCTCTTGTGAGGCTCTAGACTCAGGTGAGAACCGGCGTCATCCTTCTGGCCTCTGGTCACCCCTCAGAAACAAGGCATCTGTTACCAAATCAGCCGTCAGTAAAAAGAGCAGCCTCTCTTATTAACTTAAAGCCGTGAACCAATTAAAACACTCGAAGCTCTGGATGAACCTATCAAGACCTGCCTTTTGTTTTGTTCATCTAAATAACAAATTAAACCTGTTTTGTTCCTCACGTCTTATTCTAGTGACAGGCCTTAATGAATAAATCAACAGCAGAGAGCATTTTGTCTCTTATTACCCAAGCATTCAGTTAACACAGCAATGAACAAATGGAACAAGACATTATGTTTAATGAATTGATAGTTGGTCATCCAGAGAGTGAATAGAAATTGTTTTTTTTAAATATACGCTCCCCTCAAAGCCACACTTCTGGTCTGGGTCATATAATTAATTGCTAGGTGTGATTTTAACTTCACACCGTCTGACTTTACTCACAATACAACGGTCACAGGATTTCAAACAGACATACTTATAATAATAGTTTTAAATTAAAAACATCATGTAACAACAAATAAAAATGCCCTAACAAAGTTGATCAAATAACAAAATGTTTTACAGTCTACTGGTTGATTTGAATAAAGTTTCATTTATTTTGATTTCATCGACAAATCTTTATTAACATCCACACTGGAAAGGGGCTTCACTGCTGTAACTTAACAACTTAACATAAACAGGCAGACAGGGCAATCTACAGGTCAGAAGAGGAGACAGGGGAGGAAAGAGGAGTCAGGGGGAAGAGGAGACGAGGGGGAAAAGAGGAGTCAGGGGGGAAGAGGAGACGAGGGGGAAATGAGGAGACGGGGAGAAAAGAGGAGACGGGGGAGAAAAGAGGAGACGGGGGAGAAAAAGTGGAGACGGGAAAGAAAAGAGGAGACGGGAAAGAAAAGAGGAGCAAAGAGAAGACAGGGAGAGAAAAGGAAAAGAAGACAGGGGAGTGAAGGAGGCGAGGAATGAGGAGAACTGGGGAGGGAAGGGAGCAGAGTCTTACATGATTAGTTATAAATCCTGGATCAAAGTCTTTTATTCTCCTGCAGTGACATCAGTCATCATTATGAGGATTTGCCCCTTCACCTGCACACAAGACAGGTACACACACACACACACACACGCACACACACACACCTAATGTAATGGACTCATTATGTTCAGATTCAGTGTACCGTACGATGAGGTGTAGAAGTTTAGATCAGTATGAATTCTAGTCAATCCTCCTACCAGATTGACAGTGAGGAGGGAAGTTATTCAGCATTACACATTTAGTTTTGGATCTAAGAGGCAGTCAGAAAAGAAGGATTAGCTCCCGACTGATCTGCAAACCATCATTTGGACCACAATTACTTCATAGTGCACTACTTTTGACCTGAGCCATTAGGAAGTAGGGTTCCATTTGGAACCCAGACTCAAAGAGGCCCCTGAAATGCAGAACAAAGTCACCAAGTTGTGAACTCAGCAGTTCTACTAATTATTTCTATGCATTTTCAACAGAACCCCAATCCCACATTATCCCTTTAAATGGATCGGATTAGCAATCAGTGCTACAACCCGACTGATGTATCATGGAGACACAGCGGCTCGGTTCTGTGAAGAGGTCTGACACCATTCCTGGGACCAATTCTTCCTAATATGTGAAACACAGACAGCTTGCATGCCAATAACACACACACACACACACACACGGACGCACGCACGCACGCAGGCAGACAAGGAGAGAGCAAGACAGACCAAACAGAATGAGACAGACTGACAGACGAACAGACTGTCTGTCAGTCTTGTTAGGATCTAACAAATAGTAGTGACGGTATCCCATCCCACATCGTGTTACAAACAGCCAATCACAGCACAATACCGGATGCTGCCCACCAAAAACATTTTAAAGCCAAAATATTCCCACATTTGACACTAGCAATTCCCTAGTTTCAGGTTCTATCAAGCCTGAAGCCATTGTTAAAATTGCTTTATTATGGTTCAAAGATCACGCCTTATCATATCGCAATATTATCGCAAATGCAATTAATCGTTCAGCCCTAATTTGCATGATTTATGTTACCGGCCTTATCACCATCCACCCTAGACTTTCAAACCAAGTGGTTCATTAAACCCAGATACAGACCAACACATGCAGCCAGCCACCAAGCAAACAACCCAGACACACACACACACGCACACACACACCCCTCCTTCATACCCTCCTCATAGCTCAAAATCTGCCTTGGGTGAAGTTTACAGACCCTGCTGTCCGATCAGAATAAAGGAATAAATTGAAGCCTAATGAGGCTAATAATTAAACTTAGAATATGATTTATGGTAAGAAATAAAACACACACACACACACACACACACCACACACATTATTCCAATTTAAAATAATATTTAATTTAGCCCCCAAGTTCAACCCCAAAGACCCAGACCTCAACTTCGCTTTTTGAGCTTTCAGGCCGGGTGTTGGTTTAAGAACTTTGTGACAACTGCTAATGTAAAAAGGCTTAATGAAATAAATGTGATTAAAATCAGATCCATTTGATCAAAGAAAAGCAGATGGAGCAAAATGAAGGCATGTTTCTATTCAAACTTAGATGTACAGGTTTACCTTGTGAGAGGCAATGGGATTACACACACACACACACACACACGCACACGCACACGCTCACGCACACGCACACGCACACGCACACGCACACGCACACACACACACACACACCACTTAAATTCCCTATAATTCCCAGAAATGTCCATGAATTCCCATACTCTTCAACACGTTTGGTCCCTGTCAAATGAGCAGATTATGGCCAACATTCCTGCTGACAATTAATCTGGTCAGCACTCACATCAGACACTAGAGGGCAGCAAAATACAGCAGAATCACACATCTGCACGTTGTGTTTCATTTAGTGGGGAACACACAGCGGCAACAAGAAAAGTACTGCTAGATTCACTAATGAAAATGCACCTCCAAGATATTATACACAGCAAAACATGCAAATGCTATCATTACCAGCGATATAGCAGTACTGACACACAGACTTTATCGTTCAGCCAGTCGTGAGGTTGCAGTGTGAAACAACTTTGCATTTACAGTTTAAACAGTGTTTCTGGTTTCTCAGCCTCTGAAGTTGTGTGTGCAAGAAGACAAAACAAACCAGAGCAAAATCCCAGACAGGCCAATGTATTCAGGTTCCAGTGTGCCATAACATTCACCAGACAGGCTAATGTATTCAGGTTCCAGTGTGCCATAACATTCACCAGACAGGCTAATGTATTCAGGTTCCAGTGTGCCATTACATTCACCAGACAGGCTAATGTATTCAGGTTCCAGTGTGCCATAACATTCACCAGACAGGCTAATGTATTCAGGTTCCAGTGTGCCATAACATTCACCAGACAGGCTAATGTATTCAGGTTCCAGTGTGCCAGTGTTAACATTCACCAGACAGGCTAATGTATTCAGGTTCCAGTGTGCCATAACATTCACCAGACAGGCTAATGTATTCAGGTTCCAGTGTGCCATAACATTCACCAGACAGGCTAATGTATTCAGGTTCCAGTGTGCCATAACATTCACCAGACAGGCTAATGTATTCAGGTTCCAGTGTGCCATAACATTCACCAGACAGGCTAATGTATTCAGGTTCCAGTGTGCCATAACATTCACCAGACAGGCTAATGTATTCAGGTTCCAGTGTGCCATTACATTCACCAGACAGGCTAATGTATTCAGGTTCCAGTGTGCCATTACATTCACCAGACAGGCTAATGTATTCAGGTTCCAGTGTGCCATAACATTCACCAGACAGGCTAATGTATTCAGGTTCCAATGTATTCACCAGACAGGCTAATGTATTCAGGTTCCAGTGTGCCATAACATTCACCAGACAGGCTAATGTATTCAGGTTCCAGTGTGCCATAACATTCACCAGACAGGCTAATGTATTCAGGTTCCAGTGTGCCATAATTCACCAGACAGGCTAATGTTCCATTCAGGTTCCAGGCTAATGTATTCAGGTTCCATAATTCACCAGACAGGCTAATGTATTCAGGTTCCAGTGTGCCATAATCACCAGACAGGCTAATGTATTCAGGTTCCAGTGTGCCATAACATTCACCAGACAGGCTAATGTATTCAGGTTCCAGTGTGCCATAATCACCAGACAGGCTAATGTATTCAGGTTCCAGTGTGCCATAACATTCACCAGACAGGCTAATGTATTCAGGTTCCAGTGTGCCATTACATTCACCAGACAGGCTAATGTATTCAGGTTCCAGTGTGCCATAATCACCAGACAGGGTTTGTTTGCTTCACAGCCTCCAGCATTAAATCAGGACCTTACCAGCATTAACGATGGCGTCCAGCTCCAGCATGGTGATGTCTCCTTTGTACAGGATGATTTTGTCACGCAGCAGGTCTTTCTCTTTCACGTCACGCAGCAGGTCTTTCTCCTTCTCGTCTTCACCTTCACCTAAAACACAGGGAAGGTCATTGTCTGTCTACTTGCACACACTGGGTTAAATTCATGAAACATCAATCTTTCTGTTATCAACTGAAGTCAGACTTCTGCTTTTAACCCAAACCCTCTTGATTCCAGAGTTCCTGACACATTGTGCTTCTGAGTACACGACAGAAAAAAGGCAGATAAGGCCACTTTCTGCTCAGGGATTCAAATGAGTAACTTTTTGGCTTTTGGCCGAAGATTTTAAAGCTACTTTCACCCGTAATGGTTCAAGAGAGGACAAACCACTGTGGTTCCTCGGCAATCTCGGTTCACTGTCCTGGTGAAAAACATCTAGAATGGGCCCTGTCAGATACACCGGAGAGACACCAAAAAACAGTCACCCAAAAGGCAAGACACAGCAGAAAGGCAGGCAAACAGTCACAACCAGGGTAGGGGCATCACGCACGATTAACTGGATGAAAATGAGTTCACAGACAATTTGTACTAATGCTATACACCCTTTAATTGTAGTCAAGTGGGTGAAACTTTACAGAATGTTCCCTCCATGTGATTGAGCTGCCCATTGGCTAATTCATCCTGTTGATCCTGTGGGGTTGGTCATGTAGATAACTGCTAAACATGTCGTTTTCTGATCATGTTTTAAAGTCACAGAATGTTGATAAACAGTATTTAGAAACCACATTCACGGCGATGCTCACACACACACACACGCACACACACTCCCCTCTAACTGGCATTGTAAAAATTAGAGGATAAAGTCATGATCAGATTATATTAATCACATTATGGCTGCATTCAAATCCCACATGATCAGAATAATCCCCATGACCGACGTCGGGGACATGTGTGTGTTATAGTTTTACAGATCAAATTAGGACCAGAAGTACTTATAAGGACATAAGAAATCTGCCCGATCTGGTCCCAAAGACAATGTCGGGTGTATGTTTCGGGTCAAACTTACAATTGGGAGCTAAAGAATGGGCCGTGGAGTAACTGGCATGTTGACCAAACGCTGGGCAGAAACAACCGGCTATGGTACAATGTCTGCTTAGAAGATGAAAAGCACCTCACAAATGTAATGTATTACTATTGTTAGATTGTCAAACATGTGTTCTCATCAAAAGGAAGATCTTATAATTAAAATTTTAAAAAACAATTACACGGTGCTGAACCATTATGATAACAGAAACATTGGTAAAAGCTGGGACAGAGTCTCCTGATCTGGTCTCATCCCTTTAGAGGAAGCAGCCTTTCCTCCATGACAGAACCTCACAGGGCCGAACCAGAGACACACGTAAATACATCAGTCAACAGAAGTCTTCATCCAAAGTGAGTTACAATCAGTGGGAGTGAAGCTGTCATAAGCACGTGATGGTCACAGTGAAGTTGTTAATCTGAGGACAGTTGTTATGTCATGAGATGAAAGCATCAAAAGTGCATCTGCGTAATTACTAGAGAATGACTAACTAGGGTCGCTAATAGCCCTCTATATCGCTGGCAAAGAAAAGGTGTCTGGCAGAGGCCTGACCGGGGCAGCAGTATTCTAACCAATGGGTTGAGTTGTTCACTAATTAGCCTGACCGGGGCAGCAGTATTCTAACCAATGGGTTGAGTTGTTCACTAATTAGCCTGACCGGGGCAGCAGTATTCTAACCAATGGGTTGAGTTGTTCACTAATTAGCCTGACCGGGTCAGCAGTATTCTAACCAATGGGTTGAGTTGTTCACTAATTAGCCTGACCGGGGCAGCAGTATTCTAACCAATGGGTTGAGTTGTTCACTAATTAGCCTGACCGGGGCAGCAGTATTCTAACCAATGGGTTGAGTTGTTCACTAATTAACCTGACCGGGTCAGCAGTATTCTAACCATGGGTTGAGTTGTTCACTAATTAACCTGACCGGGTCAGCAGTATTCTAACCAATGGGTTGAGTTGTTCACTAATTAACCTGACCGGGTCAGCAGTATTCTAACCAATGGGTTGAGTTGTTCACTAATTAGCCTGACCGGGTCAGCAGTATTCTAACCAATGGGTTGAGTTGTTCACTAATTAGCCTGACCGGGGCAGCAGTATTCTAACCAATGGGTTGAGTTGTTCACTAATTAGCCTGACCGGGTCAGCAGTGACCCAAACACCTTAGAAATGTATCTTCCCGTGCTTCCTTGTTGACTGGACAGGTGGAGGGTAGCTACTGTTTTGCTTTTAGCGGTACTCCACAGAAAATCTGATCTGTGATAACGTCAACAACAACAACAAAAAACACGGCCTCTGTTGTCACCCACCTGCACAATGTGACTTCCTCCTGGAGACGAGCTTGTCCAGGGGTACATAATCAAACCGACGATACTCCGCCCTCCTGTCCTCCAGGGTCATACGCAACAGACGCTCTGCAGAGGGGAAGTACCGTTAACGACAACCAGAGATCGGACTCAATGGCTGCACATGAATACTATACAAGTCTATCTCCATGCAGTGATCACAGGTATTATGAATAGACTCAGAAGACATTAGTGAAGGTTTTCAAAACATTATTCAACAACCCTTGAAATAGGTTACATCTTTTCTGGTCCAGGCAGCAGAACTCAAAATATTGTAGTCTGACATCGTCTAGTCGGAGATTATTTATGCCGCACCAGGGAGTAAAGTTTGGACAGAGAGGTAAGGTGACGTAAGACACACTCCCAGACTGTTCCGGTGCCAATGCTTAGTCCGATGATAATGGCATTGACACATTCGGTCAACTAATACAGTAATTCCTTGTATTTTTCACACTAGTATCCCAGCCGGAGATGTATGGAATTGTTATAATTAAATCAGTTAATAATTTATTCATTATTTAATGGTGAAGTGCTTGGATACAAGTACTCACAACTCCCATTTCTTGTTCTAAACTCTCCCTTACTCTGTTTCTCTCTTTCTCATTTTCGCTACTCCAAATGCTTTTTCTTTCAGGCTGAGCTGTGAACTGCGGGAAATGTGTCTCTAAGGTGGCCAGACATTCGGCAGGAGGTTAGAAAAGTGCAGCTCTGTTTCCACCTAACTCTATAGGCAGGCTACTGTTGCACATCTTGACAGACAGCTCAGCCTGTGTTGGCCTCTCTCAACAGCAAACTCACTGACCCTGTACATCTCATGGTTTTGCAGAATCATTCTGGGTCAGGTAATCTGTCTACTCTCCGTTCAGGGAAAGTAACTAGTCCTATTTTGCCTGTTTTTTTGGATGATTCGTTCACATGTCAGAATGTTATCTTGCTGTTTTCGCACAATCTAGGCGGATGTGACGGTGGTGGTGTTTATGTCCACAGGCTGTGTGAGCTCTGTCGATGCAGGTTCCATACAAGCTAGAGAGGAGAGGACTTTCTAAGACATCTAAAATGTTGTTGACCACTGGACCAGTCCGGTTAGGAGCTCAACTAGTTAATAAAGGGTCTAGTTAACGCAAGTGGTCAGAGAGCTGTGTTTACAAAAGTTCAGGAAATAAAGAGGAGTTCACAGTTGTGTGGCTGACCGACTTATTCAACATTAATATTCTATTATCTGTTTATAAAGGACCAACACATTTATGGAGTGGCATTCTTCTCACACTGGGGGTTTTGTAATACTGGGCAGTGGGTTCTGGTGGGCTGTCGCACTCTCCATAAAACACACACTGTAAAACTGAACCTCGGAATGGTTCCGGGTGAGAACAGAGTCAATCAAAACCCCTTAGGCCAATGGAAAAGATCTGACAACCCGTGGCTATCTGATCTCGTTACCTCACCACGTCCCTGAAGCATGCGCTATCAACACAAGACAGTATTGCAGATGTTCAGACAGACTCGCAGGCTGGTACACTTGTCCCTTCACGCCACGAATCGCATCCCCTCTGGAAAGCCATTGTCTGATTCAAACAGGTGAACTTGCAGAATGCACGGCCTTGCGAACATGGCTAGAGTGGCTGCTTTATTTGGCGTGCGTGTGTGTGTGTGCACGCAGAACGTGGGCCAGTGTTATGACAGCAGCAGCGGAGTGATTAAGGTGCGTTAGTGTTGCACGGTTCAGTACGAGCGGTTCAGTACAAGCGGTTCAGTACAAGCGGTTCAGTACGAGCGGTTCAGTATGCACGGTTCAGTACGAGCGGTTCAGTATGCACGGTTCGGTACGAGCGGTTCAGTATGCACGGTTCGGTACGAGCGGTTCAGTATGCACGGTTCAGTACGAGCGGTTCAGTATGCACGGTTCGGTACGAGCGGTCCAGTATGAGCAGTCCAGTACGAGCGGTTCAGTATGCACGGTTCGGTACGAGCGGTTCAGTATGCACGGTTCAGTACGAGCGGTTCAGTATGCACGGTTCGGTACGAGCGGTCCAGTATGAGCAGTCCAGTACGAGCGGTTCAGTATGCACGGTTCAGTACGAGCTGCAGAGTCGCATCCTTTTGAACGCAGCATCTGTAGGCTCGGAGGGCTCTCCTCTGTCTGGATGATAGTGGATGGAGCCCCAGGACCAAGTGCCTTATAATAAACAGCAGCCGGTGCTCCCAGCACTACTGTATATGGAAGATGACTGTCAAGCTGCACAGGAGACAATATGTTAGTCATTATTGTCCCAACCGGAACATGGTGTCGCTTACCTTTCTCTGTCTTCCAATCCTTTTTCTTTTTGCTCATGGTGCCGTGGTTATTGGACTTGGAGTTCGTGTTTTTGGACTGTGGCAACCCCAGACTCACAGCGTACGGATAGGTCCGGGGAAACGAAAGAGAAAGTAACACAGCCCCGGTGCAAACGCTCCCTACACCCCCGATGTCTCCCTAAACCGCGTCTCTCTCACCTGGATACAAGCTGTCAGATGTCTGGAGACCTCCGTAAAGCAGCAGGGCTCCCTGCAACCTAACACGAAGAGACCCGTAAATTATGTGTGTGTGTGAGAGAAATGCGACCAGCGGATTGGCTATCGACGACCAGGAAGTGCATGTGCGATAGGCTGGACTAGTGTGGCATTCAGGAATAACACAGGGTAGGCGACACGCGCTGTGGAGTGGGGGAGGTTGATTCAGTGTGGTAGGTTGATTCAGTGGGGTAGGTTGATTCAGTGGGGTAGGTTGATTCAGTGTTGTAGGTTGATTCAGTGTTGTAGGTTGATTCAGTGGGGTAGGTTGATTCAATGGGGGAGGTTGATTCAGTGGGGTAGGTTGATTCCGTGGCGAAGGTTGATTCAGTGGGGTAGGTTGATTCAGTGTTGTAGGTTGATTCAGTGGGGTAGGTTGATTCAATGGGGGAGGTTGATTCAGTGGGGTAGGTTGATACAGTGGGGAAGGTTGATACAGTGGGCAGGTTGATACAGTGGGTAGGTTGATACAGTGGGCAGGTTGATACAGTGGGGTAGGTTGATACAGTGGGCAGGTTGATACAGTGGGTAGGTTGATACAGTGGGCAGGTTGATACAGTGGGGTAGGTTGATACAGTGGGTAGGTTGATACAGTGGGTAGGTTGATACAGTGGGCAGGTTGATACAGTGGGGTAGGTTGATACAGTGGGCAGGTTGATACAGTGGGTAGGTTGATACAGTGGGTAGGTTGATACAGTGGGCAGGTTGATACAGTGGGGTAGGTTGATACAGTGGGCAGGTTGATACAGTGGGTAGGTTGATACAGTGGGGTAGGTTGATAGTGGGCAGGTTGATACAGTGGGTAGGTTGATACAGTGGGTAGGTTGATACAGTGGGGTAGGTTGATACAGTGGGGTAGGTTGATACAGTGGGTAGGTTGATACAGTGGGGTAGGTTGATACAGTGGGCAGGTTGATACAGTGGGGTAGGTTGATACAGTGGGCAGGTTGATACAGTGGGTAGGTTGATACAGTGGGGTAGGTTGATACAGTGGGGTAGGTTGATACAGTGGGCAGGTTGATACAGTGGGTAGGGATACAGTGGGTAGGTTGATACAGTGGGCAGGTTGATACAGTGGGCAGGTTGATACACAGGTTGATGGGGTAGGTTGATACAGTGGGTAGGTTGATACAGTGGGGTAGGTTGATACAGTATACAGTTAGGTTGATACAGTGGGTGGGATACAGTGGGTTGATACAGTGGGTAGGTTGATACAGTGGGTAGGTTGATACAGTGGGCAGGTTGATACAGTGGGGTAGGTTGATACAGTGGGCAGGTTGATACAGTGGGTGATACAGTGGGGTAGGTTGATACAGGTTGATACAGTGGGTAGGTTGATACAGTGGGGTAGGTTGATACAGTGGGTAGGTTGATACAGTGGGTAGGTTGATACAGTGGGTAGGTTGATACAGTGGGTAGGTTGATACAGTGGGTAGGTTGATACAGTGGGTAGGTTGATACAGTGGGGTAGGTTGATACAGTGGGGTAGGTTGATACAGTGGGCAGGTTGATACAGTGGGCAGGTTGATACAGTGGGCAGGTTGATACAGTGGGCAGGTTGATACAGTGGGCAGGTTGATACAGTGGGTAGGTTGATACAGTGGGCAGGTTGATACAGTGGGGTAGGTTGATACAGTGGGCAGGTTGATACAGTGGGCAGGTTGATACAGTGGGCAGGTTGATACAGTGGGGTAGGTTGATACAGTGGGCAGGTTGATACAGTGGGTAGGTTGATACAGTGGGCAGGTTGATACAGCGGGGGGCGGGTTGGCCTCCTACCTGCTCGGCGTGCGAGGCGGTCTTGTAGCAACGCGGTGCAGGACTGTCAAGTCATGGATGGGGGTAAAAAAGCCTGGAGAATGGGGGTGATGGGGGGGTTGTTTCCTCATTTGTTAATCTAAATCGAGTGGTAATATATAAATAAATAAATACATACATTATGGATTTAACCAGCCTAAAGACACTGCGTTTTGTAACAGTGGATTCTCGACTTCAAATGTCATTTAAACTCTATAACCCAGTGTGCAAGAAATGCCTGCATGGCCCTTTCTCTTCCAACAGCTTTTCTCCTGAGATTTGGGTCTGCTCTTTGTCTTTCTTTATCCTTTTTATGACATGTTAATTGTTTCATGGCGCAAAAAGTACTGACATTAACATCACTGACTGAATTATAAGTGGTACCAAATAAGTGGTATTGTTGTGGTATTACCATGGCTCTTCTGTCACACTGCCACCTGCAGGTGTTGGAAAGTAACAACGTGTATGTTTTTAGTAGAACCAAAAGTACTGGAACCCTATTTTATTGACCGTTTTATTATTATCAGGAATACTCCGATAGGAGTAACCGTATTTTAACAATCCTCTCACCAACCACCCTTCACCATTTATCGATCTCTCAATTCAATCCAAATGGGCTTTGTTGGCATGAAAGTTACAACTGAACAATATTGCCGAAGCAGATTACAATAAAAATAAGAATAAAGAAGGTTTTAAAGTCATTCCACAAAAATTCTCTTGCTTATAGCAGTTGTTAAATGTTTATTAAGAAGTATTAATGTGTAGACAATCAGCAAGTGGTTTGAGGTTTCAAAGTCATTCAACAAAAAAGCTATGGGTTTAACTGTTTAAAATCATTTATTTAACATTTGTTACGCATTTTTTTAAACCAAAGGCAGTGCAATGTGGGTAGGCCTATACTCTATAGACAATATGAAAGTGGTTTGGAATTTCTAGGCCATATGGTTAAACAGCTATTGAATTAATACGATTGAGACCTAATTTATTGACGGTCCCTAACCATAAGCAGACAGAGGGTTCCGTGGTTCGGTCACCGGGGTGTAGTGAGCCTGAGTGCTGCAGAACAGGACCTGATCTCGGGCTTCGAATATCCGTTGAATATCCAATATCGAATATCCAACCAAGTTTACCTCGGTCTCCAAAAGTGTATATCCCTATTTGGAGGAGTTTGTCACCTCCTCCAGACGCGACAATTCATTCGGAGCACCTTTTGGTGGTACTTCAAATTTAAGGGGTCATGTGTTGCTTGTGGTGGCTAATTTAAATTTTCAGGTCAGAATTAGCTCAGAAAAACGAGTGGAAGGCAGGAAACGAATGAACAAGAGACAAACCACTGCGTAAAAAGACATCCTGACAAGCTATTGATCAAATAAATTAAAAGTGAAAAAATATGTATTTGTTAGAACTCAGCCTCAGAAATTCAGCCACACTGGTTCCACAAAATTATTGAAAGGGATGAAGGGTGTAAAATAAATGACACAATTAACTTAATGATAAATGGCTATGGCAGCGTCAAAATTGACTTCTTATAGGTGGTCATAATGTTTCAGCGCACCAGTTTCTGTGTTTGTAGATAGATAGACAGGTAAATGTGTAATAATCTATGTTTTCATCACCTTCACTGTTCCTAAACTGTGAATAGAGAAATCCAATTTGTACAACACCCTGTTAGGATCAAAAAATGGTTAAAAGGTATATTTTAAGGACATACAGACTCAGTAACCAACGCCCCCATGGCGACACAAGGATGGCCAAGAAGAAAATACCTCTAATTATCCACGCAATGTAGCCATCTTGGAACATATGCAGGATTCGTTGAGCGGTCTGTTGCGGAAAGAGTCTGTATTTTGTTAGGGAAATAACACATAGACATAGCCGATCTTCCGGACATTATGGCCTGTCAGTCTAGTCCCTAACCATCTTACCTATATTATCACCTAACCCTTCCTAACACAGTCTAGTCCCTAACCATCTTACCTATATTATCACCTAACCCTTCCTAACACAGTCTAGTCCCTAACCATCTTACCTATATTATCACCTAACCCTTCCTAACACAGTCTAGTCCCTAACCAGTTTACCTATATTATCACCTAACCCTTCCTAACACAGTCTAGTCCCTAACCAGTTGACCTATATTATCACCTAACCCTTCCTAACACAGTCTAGTCCCTAACCAGTTTACCTATATTATCACCTAACCCTTCCTAACACAGTCTAGTCCCTAACCAGTTTACCTATATTATCACCTAACCCTTACTAACACAGTCTAGTCCCTAACCAGCTTACCTCTATATTATTAAAAATACAGAGTTACACCCGCCTGACTAACCAAGTGTATAAAACAGAAGCTTAACTATACGTGCCAATGTAGAAACATATAGTAGGAGAGAAACATACAGCAGGAGAGAAACATACAGGAGAAAAACATACAATAGGAGAGAAACATACAGGAGTCATAAAAACAGGGTCTCTGACAGACCATACAACACACACCAGGGGCGGTTCCAGACAATTTTGATTGGGGGGGCTGTCATGATATGTAATAGATAAGTAACCTATTGCTACCCGTCATGAGAAATGTAATGTTGGGGTTACTGGGCGGGGCATAAATCAGATAAAGATGTCACGGCTATAACACAGACCTGTCTCGTGTCGTTACTAAAGAATCATCACAAAACAGGGGCAATGAGGGGTCCTGGTCATTTCAAGGGTGGTCTCATGAAAACCAACAAAAAATACAGTGGACATATCTAATAACTGCATATTACTGATACTAAACAACAAAATCACAGCATATAAACTACTTTGTTTTTAATTAATTAATCAATTACAGTTTGCGAACAATATGCTCAAACTTTCATTGCCATAGCCACACCCATGGCAGAAAACATATTTACAAAATAGTATCTATTCTCATACTCTCACCACCTTTTGATTGCCCTACTTCTGTCCAGTCTCCTCCTGACCTCTTCTCTCCTCTCTTACTCTCCAGTCTCCTCCTGTCCTCTTCTCTCCTCTCTACTCTCCAGTCTCCTCCTGTCCTCTTCTCTGCTCCTCTTACTCTCCAGTCTCCTCCTGTCCTCTTCTCTCCTCTCTTACTCTCCAGTCTCCTCCTGTCCTCTTCTCTCTCTCACTCTCCAGTCTCCTCCTGTCCTCTTCTCTCCTCTCTTACTCTCCAGTCTCCTCCTGTCTCCTCTCTACTCTCCAGTCTCCTCCTGTCCTCTTCTCTGCTCCTCTTACTCTCCAGTCTCCTCCTGTCCTCTTCTCTCCTCTCTTACTCTCCAGTCTCCTCCTGTCCTCTTCTCTCCTCTCTTACTCTCCAGTCTCCTCCTGTCCTCTTCTCTCCTCTCTTACTCTCCAGTCTCCTCCTGTCCTCTTCTCTGCTCCTCTTACTCTCCAGTCTCCTCCTGTCCTCTTCTCTGCTCCTCTTACTCTCCAGTCTCCTCCTGTCCTCTTCTCTGCTCCTCTTACTCTCCAGTCTCCTCCTGTCCTCTTCTCTCCTCTCTTACTCCAGTCTCCTCCTGTCCTCTTCTCTCCTCTCTTACTCTCCAGTCTCCTCCTGTCCTCTTCTCTGCTCCTCTTACTCTCCAGTCTCCTCCTGTCCTCTTCTCTCCTCTCTTACTCTCCAGTCTCCTCCTGTCCTCTTCTCTCCTCTCTTACTCTCCAGTCTCCTCCTGTCCTCTTCTCTGCTCCTCTTATTCTCCAGTCTCCTCCTGTCCTCTTCTCTGCTCCTCTTACTCTCCAGTCTCCTCCTGTCCTCTTCTCTGCTCCTCTTACTCTCCAGTCTCCTCCTGTCCTCTTCTCTCCTCTCTTGCCATAGGCTACACACAGACACAGGCGCTCGCTCTCTCTCTCGCTCAAAAAATAAAATAATATATATAGGTATTATTTATTTTATCATTATATAATTTATATCAAAAAACTGTTTTGCGCATGTGCTACTGCTCTCGCGCGCTATTTCAGTCACAACACAGGTTATTTGTTTCAAGCAATCATTAAATACAACATATTGCAAAAATGTTTTTTGATGTAAGAAACAGAGTGGACCTCGGGGTCAGGTCGGGTTCGGGCTTAACATGTAAATGTAACTGTCGCGTTGGGTCTGGTTAAATGATCGTTGGTAGGCCTATGGGCCGGGTTCGGGCTCGCGGCAGCGCCTTGAACGCAATGACGCAAGGCACAGCGACGTTCGCGAGGGCGACGACGTTCATGGGGTGTCGCAGTGATTCTTATGTTTATATTTTTTATACATGTTTATCATTTTTAAATGTCGAATAAATTATTAATGATTATTATTCTGCGCAGTTTGAAGAGAAACAATTTTAAATCTTTATTTATATAATTGTTTTATTCAGGTCAAATGGGGGGTCAAGGCGTTTTTTGGGAGGGTCTTGAGACACCCCAAGACCCCCCCTGGCGCCGCCGTTGCACACACAAATCTTATCCAACCAGAGCCCCAACAGCAAAGCAGTTTTTACAGGCACAGGTCCATTAGTGGATTAATTCCAGCAGCCAGGTCTCCAGACAAGCCACACCCCTTGTGTCAGTCACAACCAGAGAAGGGGCATCACACAAACAGAGAGATGATTAACTGGTTGAAAATAAGTTCAGAGACATTTGCAGTAATGCTATAAACCAAATAATTGTAGTCAAGTGAGTGAAACTTCATATTCTGTTCCCTCTTTGTGACTGAGTTGCCCATAGGCTAATTTTTCCTGTTGATCCTGTGGGTTAGGGTTGTATTTCAAATTTAAAAATCTAAAGAATGTTGATGGTACAGCTGCACTTCATGAACATACTACAGTTGTTTTTAGTCAAACAAATTCAATGGGTCTGAGCTATTGAGGAAAATATGTAAAACATTGGGTTTACAAATGATAAAACAATGTGGTATTCTAAAATTAGCTAAACAAAAGAATGTTGATGGTAGAGCAGCCGTTCCTGAAGATACTGCAGTTGGTTTTGGCCAAAATAATTATAACAAACATTTTTAAGCTACTGCCGTTTTTCATAAAAATGACCAGACGGTGCCCTTTTAAGATGGTGCCTTAACCCTTCAGCCTTAGTAAACACATATTCACGTACATTTCTGATTAGACTATAACTTACAGTCGAGTTACTGTGGTGCATCGTTTTTGCATTAAGAGGCAATATGCATACCATATTCCGTGATTTCCATTAGGGCCTAAGGTTAGACCGGACAAAACAATCGATCAACACATGCAATTAAAGAATGTCCCATGATGGTTTTATAGCATATTTTGACTTGATCCACTCTCCTGCTTATTTCCTACATTACATTCACTGCGGCACAGGAACATTTTATTGTCCATGTACAGTGACTTACATTGGCCTCAAGTATTTGACATTGGACTATGTCTTAAAAACAAAAATCCCTAAGATATGAACAAATAATAATAATTGAAATGGTTTAGACATGTATTTGTCTTTCATCATGATTCAATTACGTTTTTACTATTTTCTAATATGTTTTTGACTTTTATTCTGAAAAATAAAATGATTATTTGCCCCAGCAGGCGGTAGTGCTGCCGTTTGCCAAACCGGGGAAAGATCCAGGGAAGGTGGATAGCTACAGGCCAATAGCGTTGACCTCCAACTTATGTAAGCTGATGGAAAAGATGATTGTTAAAAGGTTGATGTTCTTCCTGGAGAGTAGGGGCTTGATGAGTGAAGCGCAGAGTGGGTTCAGGAGAGGGAGGTCCACTATGGATGCACTGGTGGTGGTTAGTACAGAGATTGCCAAGGCTCTTGCTATGAAGGAGAAGATGGTGGTGGTGTACTTTGATATAGAGAAGGCGTATGATACTATGTGGAGGGAAGGGGTGTTAATTAAGTTGAGTGCATTGGGTGTGAAGGGCAGAATGTATAATTGGATTCTGGATTTCTTGTTTGACAGGTACATACAGGTGAGGGTTGGGACGATATTGTCAGGGAGGTATGAGGTTGTAAATGGTACCCCACAGGGCAGTGTGATTAGCCCTGTGTTGTTTACATTAATGATTGATGATGTGTTTAGGGATGTAGGGAGAGGTATGGGTGTAGCACTGTATGCAGACGATGGGGCATTGTGGAAGAGAGGCAGGAATGAGAAGTTTGTGATGAGGAAGATGCAAGAGGCGGTGGGTGTGGTGGAGGACTGGTCCAAGACATGGGGTTTTAGGATGTCGGTGGCTAAATCGTGTTTCATGGTGTACTCTAGGCGGATGGTGGGTGAGGTTCGGCTATATATGTATGGACAGGAATTAGGAAGGGTGTTAGAGTTTAAGTATTTGGGGTTGTGGTTTGATGAGAGGCTTACGTGGAGGAAACATGTAGAGTTTATAGAGCAGAAGTGTAGGAAGGTGCTGAATCTGATGAGGGCAGTGGCAGGTGTAGACTGGGGGGCTGATAGGAAGACACTGATGTGTATGTATCAGGCACTGGTTAGATCCACGATGGACTATGGGTGTTTTATTTATGGTGCTGCGGCCAAGACGGTGCTAGAGAGATTGGATAGGGTGCAATCACGAGCACTAAGGCTATGTGTGGGGGCTATCAGGACCACTCCGGTGGTGGTGTTGCAGGTGGACACAGGGGAATTGCCATTGAGGTTGAGGAGGGACAAGTTGGCACTGGCGTATTGGGCCAGGTTGAAGGGGTGTGATAAAAGCCACACTGCGGTTGTGGCAACTAGGGAGTGTTGGGAGAGGGACAAGGCTAGTCTGAGGATGTATGGGTGGACAATTGGGCAGAAAGTGATAGAGTACGGCTTGGAGGGCATAGAGGTAGGGCCGGCGATAGCATTAGGGCCTATCCCTCCGTGGATGTTTCCAACGCCAAGTGTGGATGTGGGCATGATGCTGGAGAGGAGGGAGTGGGGAGAGGGGGACGTGAGTGTGTGTGTGGAGAGGTATGTCTGCAGACATTTTTATGGGTTTGTAAGGGTGTATACTGATGGGTCTAAGGTAGTGAATGGTGGTAGAGTGGGTGCAGGAGTGCATGTCCCTGAGTTCAGTGTGAGTGTCAGCCAAAGAGTCACTGATAATGTGTCGGTGTATACAGCAGAGATGGTGGCTGTGATCATTGGGTTGAGATGGGTGGAGGATGTGGCACCATGTAGGGTGGTGATATGTTCAGACTCAGCAGCAGTGTTGAGTAGTGTAAAGGATGGTAGGTCTGATAGGGAGGACATACTGGGTGAAATGATGGGGATATTGCTGAGGTTGGAGAGACAGGGGGTAGTGGTGAGGTTTTGTTGGGTGCCCGCTCATGCTGGAGTGGAGGGTAACGAGGTGGCTGACCTGGTGGCAAAGAGTGCTGTAAGGAGGACTGAGGTGGATGTCAGGGTGGCGTTGGGGCGCAGGGAGGTTAAGGCGTTGATTCGTGAAGCAGGGATTGCAGTGTGGGAGAGACAGTGGGGAGAAGGTGGTAAAGGCAGGCACTTCCGGGGTATACATAGGTCAGTGAGGGAGGTTGAGGGCATGATAGGTTGTAGAAGGGAAGAGGTGGTGTGGAGTAGGTTAAGGTATGGGCACACAGGGTTGAATGGCACATTGAGAGTTGTGGCAAAACATGACACAGGTTTGTGTGATAGGTGTGAGGTGGAGGAAACGGTTGAGCATGTGCTGTTTTTCTGTGGGAGGTATGATATGGATAGGGAGGTTATGTATGGTAGTGTTAGGGAGACTAAGAGGGGTTGGGACGTAGGTGGGGTGCTTGGGGGTGGAAAAGGGAAGGAGGCAGTAATGAAGGCATTATTTCTTTTTCTCAGGAACACGGGGCTCTACAGGAGAATATAGCAGGAAGGCTGTGACCGGCCTCACACTCCAGTGCGGTAGGTGGCGGTATATGCACCTTAAGTTGGTTGCGATCTGCCATTAAATAAAAATAAAAAAAAATAAAAAGAAGAAGAAGAAGAAGAAAAAAAAGAAGATTATTTGCCCCGGAAGTATATTTTGAATGTGGCTTAGAAAATGTAGGTCTGAAAAATTGTATTTGCGTTAACAATTCGCTGGCGCTACGATACAGTAATAACTGTTTTCAAAGTAAGAAAATTCACGAACGACAGTAAACTGCGGTGGATGAAGTTTTACTTTAGTTACCTAAATGCTAACTAACAAGCTAGGTCCAGTGGCTAACATCCGTGGCTAACATCAGCTACTATCGGTGGTCATTGGTGGGACATTGACCAGTTGTCTTACATGCTGTACTAGAAACATGCATTTGGTGTTGTGGAACTAGATCCACCACCCATCTATGGCTTCAACCCGTATGATATTAACGTGTCTGCTGAGAAGGGGATCCTGTGCAAAACCATTCTGGACACATTTTTACCAAAACTCGTCAGTGGTTTTCTTGACCGAGGCTGTATTGTAAGTATGCATACAAAATACGCATTTCATTATTGCAGCAGTACAGGGACATTTTGAGAAGCTCGTATGCTCCTACACTAAAACCACACAACCGTTATAACCACCGTGGGCTTGGCGTCCGACCAGATAAATACGTTTGGGTCGCCAGGCAAATTACGGTAATGCAATAATAACATTATGGAAAACCAAATGTTTGTATTGTAAAAAAAGGCCTTCTAGTTAGTTGGGAAATAGCTTGCAGCCAAATTCTGCATATATAACTCCAGCTTATATAACTCCAGTCTAGCAGTTCTAGTTCTGCGTTGTGTTAGTACAGGACTGTCACTCAGGTTTACTTTCTACCATGTAGCATGACTGCGCTGTCAGACTGGGAACCTGCTAATAAAAGACTGCATGTTGAAGGTGGCCTCTCATCTGCCAGCTCCAGAAGTCTGTCGCACCAATCATTGGCTTTCAAAGGTAACAGTCCCCCAGAGGTAACAGTCCCCCAGAGGTAACAGTCCCCCAGAGGTAACAGTCCCCCAGAGGTAACAGTCCCCCAGAGGTAACAGTCCCCCAGAGGTAACAGTCCCCCAGAGGTAACAGTCCCCCAGAGGTAACAGTCCCCCAGAGGTAACAGTCCCCCAGAGGTAACAGTCCCCCAGAGGTAACAGTCCCCCAGAGGTAACAGTCCCCCAGAGGTAACAGTCCCCCAGAGGTAACAGTCCCCCAGAGGTAACAGTCCCCCAGTAACAGTCCCCCAGAGGTAACAGTCCCCCAGAGGTAACAGTCCCCCAGAGGTAACAGTCCCCCAGAGGTAACAGTCCCCCAGAGGTAACAGTCCCCCAGAGGTAACAGTCCCCCAGAGGTAACAGTCCCCCAGAGGTAACAGTCCCCCAGAGGTAACAGTCCCCCAGAGGTAACAGTCCCCCAGAGGTAACAGTCCCCCAGAGGTAACAGTCCCCCAGAGGTAACAGTCCCCAGTCAGTTCTCTGGGTAATCTTACTACAGTTTTTAATTGTATCCAATTGAGTTTTTAAATTGTTCAACCTGAAGGTCTGTTTTTATAAACTAGTTCTCAAAACACATCCATGGTCCTTGTAATTGAACGGCCATCCTTCATTACCTCCAGAGAATTGTAGACAATATACGTGTTTTGGTCTTAATAGAAAATACACACAACAGTCCCTCTGGTGAAGTTTTTTTTCCAAAGGTTAACAAGTCATGCATTTTTTAACTGGGAAAGCATAAATGGTACTTTATCGAAGTTTGGAAAGACCGGAAGTGTTGGAACCTTTTGAGAGTTGCTTGTGTAGTGGTTCTAATGCTATTCTTATTTGTCCATGTGGTTCTAATGCTATTCTTATTTGTCCATGTGGTTCTAATGCTATTCTCTTTTGTCCATGTGGTTCTAATGCTATTCTCTTTTGTCCATGTGGTTCTAATGCTATTGTCTTTTGTCCATGTGGTTCTAATGCTAATGTCTTTTGTCCATGTGGTTCTATTGTCTTTTGTCCATGTTCTAATGTCTTTTGTCCATGTGGTTCTAATGCTATTGTCTTTTGTCCATGTGGTTCTAATGCTATTGTCTTTTGTCCATGTGGTTCTAATGCTATTGTCTTTTGTCCATGTGGTTCTAATGCTAATTTCTTTTGTCCATGTGGTTCTAATGCTATTGTATTTTGTCCATGTGGTTCTAATGCTATTTTCTTTTGTCCATGTGGTTCTAATGCTATTGTCCATGTGGTTCTAATGCTATTCTCTTTTGTCCATGTGGTTCTAATGCTATTGTCTTTTGTCCATGTGGTTCTATTGCTATTTTCTTTTGTCCATGTGGTTCTAATTCTTTTGTCCATGTGGTTCTAATGCTATTGTCTTTTGTCCATGTGGATCTAATGCTAATGTCTTTTGTCCATGTGGTTCTAATGCTATTGTCTTTTGTCCATGTGGTTCTAATGCTATTTTCTTTTGTCCATGTGGTTCTAATGCTATTTTCTTTTGTCCATGTGGTTCTAATGCTATTGTCCATATGGTTCTAATGCTATTGTCCATGTGGTTCTAATGCTACTGTCTTTTGTCCATGTGGTTCTAATGCTATTGTCCATATGGTTCTAATGCTATTGTCCATGTGGTTCTAATGCTACAGTCTTTTGTCCATTCCACTAAGCAAACTCCCAGAAAACAAGTCCCCGAACAATGGAGGAACAGAAGCATGACGCAGAGACAGCATCTCCAAGTCAGACCAACAATCCCAGCAACCTTGATATGTGGCTACAGATCCCTTCCAAACAACCCACAAGCCCAGCTGCTGGACAACAACAACATGAGGATGAGGATGACGTGGAGATGCTGAGTCCAGCCAGTTCTGAGTCTGACTGCAGTCACAACGTCCTGAACACAGATACCCAGGCCTTTACCCAGATCGCCCACAGTTCAGATCCTGAGGACCCTTCCACCTTTTGTACCATGGACCTAAAAGAGAACCAGGAACCCATCGCATCTGAGAGCCTAGAGGAGAATACGATTGACTGGGAGGTCACCACAGATCACAAGAGGGTCCTGGAACCCACAACAGATGGTACAGGGCAAGGTGGTGAGAAGACAGTGACAGGACGCAGCAGGCAAGATGAGACTGGAGGACCCTCTAACTCCAAAGGGCCTGGCCAAGGGAAAATAACCGACTTCTTCACAAGGACGTCCGCAAGGTAGAGTAGCAACCATACCAACTCAACTGCCCTCCAGAGGTGGGGGAGTTCGGGGTGCTGTTTATATAGCAGCGCACATTCATGTTGTGCAATATCCAAATCTGATCTAGAAAACTGCCTTGTGTACGGTGCTGTAAAGGAATGTACTACACATTTACATAATACGATAAGTGGTTGGCATATAATATAATAGGACATAGTACGTTGTATGTTGATAAGTATGTTGTACACATATTTATCCAGTTGATGTTCACCCTTGCACATCTACAGTTCCATCTCTGTAGTGTATCCATCATTGGAGATAAGAATGTGCAGCTTGTTAATTAGCGCTTATCATTTTGGTTGTGTCCTAATGTTTAATATTCACCGTTAATGGGTTTTTTTCCTGTTGTCACGGTGACAGTGCCCAAGCTTGTCCAGAAAAGCAATCCGAAGACAGACATGTCCAATGTGAGGGACAGTGTGGAGACAGCCCACCACCACCAATGCCCCCCTCCACCGACGCCAAGTGGCTTGGGTGTCCCATGGGCGAGCTGAGGAGAATGCCTCAGTGTGGTGCACCTCTGCCACCTCTGAAAGACCTCCCTGACCAGCACACTGTCACGATCAGGGTGAGAGACAAAAGGAACCCGTCTCATGGGTCAATCGAATCAGTTTAAAGTTGGATCAATTGGGGCCAGAATTTTTGAAGGGTTCTGCACAGAGACTGGTCGTTTTATGCTTTACAACTAAGCACATCCCAATCAAATGAACAGAAACGATCATGAGTTGTTTACAATGTTCCTCATGTGAACAGGTTCCCTCATAGCCATTCTGTCCTTGAGCAAGGTGGTTAATCGTAGCTGCTTGGACAGTCATTGCTGTAAATGTATTCACTGTTATTTCACCTGCTAAACACTAGTGTTAATAAACATCACATCAATGTATTTCGTTATAACCTACCATGTTCTCATATTCTCTTTAGTAAAGTATTTTTGTTATTGACAGACAGACCTCCTTCAAGCTGGCAGACTTCCTGTTCCCTATCCCAGCAAGTTCAGAGAATCCTGGGATGATGCCCATGTGAAAATGCCCTGTTCGCGGAGCAACCTGTTCCCAGTAGGAAATCAGGTGATACCAGACATCCACTTTTCTCAGCATGTTGAAATTTGGTTCAATTATTAAGTTGTCAAAATACAAGTACAGTAATACAACCTTCCAAGCTTTCTGAGACCAACTTATTTTATGTTTAGGGTTTGGACAGATTTATATATAAAAAACATTTTAGCCTGTCAAATTACAAATGTATTCACATTTACTTGGATATTAAAAGTCCATCTGGTTCTGACACTAATTAAAGGATTTGATTTGAGTTTCGCTTTGAGTCAAATCAAATGTCATTGAAGGGATTGACCCCTGACCTGAACATCATGATCAGTACAGAGGAGTAGAAGGGTTACTGACTTGATGGTTTTACAGGAGGTGCAGGAACGATGGACGCTTATCGAGGAGGCTCTGACCAGAGAATTCTGCAACTCCCACGATGTGAAGGTGAGGTGTTGACTGAGTTGATTGTTTCTTCCCTAACCTGACACATAGTGAACCTAATGGTTTCTTGACCAGATTCATCAGTGCAGTTTTTTTATTGAGAGAAATGGTTTGTGTGCTGGGATGACGGCTGAGAGGATTCCCAGATTGGAAAAGTAATTAATGTAGCTGCCTATATTGCCCATGAGGTGGCGCCAAGATCTCAGAAATCAGGGCTAAGACTTTATGCCCAGGAAATTGATTCGTCCTACACATTGGTAATGACATTTAATGGTGTGTATTCCCCATTTCAGAACGCCATATTGAAATACAATACAGCTCACGCCAAGCGATGGGATTTCACAGCACTTAATTTGTACTGCAACAAGGTAAGATTATTTTTTTTTTTATTAAAGCCTGAATGCACAATTGAGACCGTAACAAAGTTGCATTCTATAAGATGTAATTAATATTGTTCATTGTATTTATTTGTCTTTTATTATTTTGTAAAAAACACATTTTGCAAATTAATCTTTACTGTGATGGCTAACTTAATTCACATGACATTTTGTGAGCAAAAGTAACACCTGCTGATGTGAAGTGTTCTATGCCGTTAGTTTGTGAAGTGTTCTCCTATGCCGTTAGTTTGTGAAGTGTTCTCCTATGCCGTTAGTTTGTGCCACACATCTGTTGGCTTTTGTGTTGTGTGACGGTTCAGGCACTTGAGGTTTGGTTTCTCGTGTTGTTCAGCGAAGGACACGGTTCCCCTCCTCGAGTGGGGCGGACAGTCGGTGTGTCGGAAAAGGAACTCACTAAACCGGTGATGATTCTGTTTTGAGTCCACTGCTGTACCAACACAGTGTTTAGTAGCCATGGTGATTCCAGTCAGACTGACCAGTAGCATGTGTCATTAACTACCACAGTGTTTAGTAGCCATGGTGATTTCAGTCAGACTGGCCAGTAGCAGGTGGCATTAACTACCACAGTGTTTAGTAGCCATGGTGATTCCAGTCAGACTGACCAGTAGCATGTGTCATTAACTACCACAGTGTTTAGTAGCCATGGTGATTTCAGTCAGACTGACCAGTAGCAGGTGTCATTAAGTACCACAGTGGTTAGTAGCCATGGTGATTTCAGTCAGACTGACCAGTAGCAGGTGTCATTAAGTACCACAGTGGTTAGTAGCCATGGTGATTTCAGTCAGACTGACCAGTAGCAGGTGGCATTAAGTACCACAGTGGTTAGTAGCCATGGTGATTTCAGTCAGACTGACCAGTAGCAGGTGGCATTAACTACCACAGTGTTTAGTAGCCATGGTGATTTCAGTCAGACTGACCAGTAGCAGGTGTCATTAAGTACCACAGTGGTTAGTAGCCATGGTGATTTCCAGTCAGACTGACCAGTAGCAGGTGTCATTAAGTACCACAGTGGTTAGTAGCCATGGTGATTTCCAGTCAGACTGACCAGTAGCAGGTGTCATTAAGTACCACAGTGGTTAGTAGCCAGGGCGATTCCAGTCAGACTGGCCAGTAGCAGGTGGCATTAACTACCATAGTGTTTAGTAGCCATGGTGATTCCAGTCAGACTGGCCAGTAGCAGGTGTGATAAACGACAGTGCTTCTGATCTAGTCTGGAGTGGCTTCACACACAACACAGATGGCTCATTAGCCAGTGATCATATTGGCTGTTTAAGTCCCAGGCAGTCATAGTCATCCAGTCACATCTGTGTGAGTCTCTAAGGACACCGAACGCCATATCACCGCACTTAAGACTGCTTTATTTATTTATTTAGTTGAAATGGAACTTATCGTAATGGTGTTTTCAAGTGACAAGATTCTAGGGTGAATCAAAGGTTCTCCGTCTGCCTTTGATATTATTTAGCTCCTCCAAACTGCTAGTAATTAATTTGGTTTCTAGAAAGTGTTTATTGCGTGTGAAATGCTTAAGTTCCATCTGTGTCTTTACAATCTGAATCTGAGCACGGATCAGGATGGATGTGCTCATTAACCAAACCTGGCAGCCAATCACAGGACAGGCTGTGACAACAGGTCTTCCTTATTGGCCGGACTCTAGTCTGTCGCCACTACAGTCTGCACCTGTCTGTCCTGTCTTCTGTTAAACTGACTATCTGTCTTTTATTCTTTTTCATCTTTTGTCTTCCCTCCCATCACTCTGGAGTTTGTTTGTCGTCTAGCAGAGAAACTGAGAACTTGTTGGATGTCTATCTTAATGTCTCTAGAGAAACTGGCTCAATCTGTCTGAATTTCTGACATTTGCAGTTAAAAGACAAAGAGGCACTTTGTCCTAAATTTTCAGTGTATGTCAAAGGTTTACCACCAGGGGGCAGACTCTGCAGGTTTTCCCTTTGACATGATTGACTAATTGGGTCACTAATTACAAAGGATCTGCCCACACCTGGTTAGGTTGGTCATCATTAGGTTCCATTTGAACGGAAAATTCAATACCATTTGCTGGCTTGTTTTTTTCTGAATTACAACTGACCTCCAGGTTTTCTTTTGGCAATTATTTTGCTCTAGTCGTTTCTTGTGTCCAGAAATACATGCTGATTTCTTTAATGTCTGGAACATCTGGATTTCATGAGGAAAGCAGTGGTTCGGTGTGAGCTTTATTCCAGACAAAGGTAAAAGGGGAGTGGAAAGAAATGATTTAATCCCATTTGATCAAAAGCTCACTTGTAGTTAGCTGCCAGAGAGAGAAACACCTGCATGGTGTTAAATCACAGAGAAACACGGTTCATATTCTGCTCTCAAACAAGTCCAATTGATTCCCTGCCCCCCAGTGTCATAAATCATGTTAGCAAATGAAATGTTTTATTATTTCCATAGAAGTGAGGACATGTAGAGAGGCTGTGTCGTTTGCACAATGTAAGTGCAGTTTTAAATTACATTTATATAACGAAACAAACACATTTACATGACAATATAAATACAATTTAAATATCAAAAGAAATACATTGTACATATCAAAATAAATATATTTTACATATCTAAACACATACATTTACATAACAAAACAAATACATTTTACAAAACAAAACAAAAAAAATATTACAAAACAAATACATTTTATATAACAAAACAAAAACATTTGACATAACAAAATAAATACATTTACATATCAAAATAAAACATATTACATATAAAAAAAACATTGTACAACACAAATACATTTTACATAACAAAATCATTGTACAAATACATTTTACATAACATTTTAGGTAGCAGACTCTACAATATTCCACTGACTAGTCTATAAACATAATATGCATTTCTGGTTGCTTCCTCTTTAGTATTTCTGACTGCGTATTAGTAAAAGGACTTTCTGACAACGACAGATCTAAAAAGGGCTATATAAAAAGAATATAGATTAAATTTGAAGCCTGGGCGTCTCTGTGACTACTGCTAATGTGAAAACGTCATAGTAGCTAGCTATACATTGGACTGATTGCTTTTAGTTGACATTCACACGGTTTTGCTAAATGCTTGATGAGAGGTCCCAGATGAACAAACCACATCCACTTGCCTTGTTGGTTAACTTCTCCTGACCAGAACCCATGTGACCGCCTGCGCCCTGTTCTCATTGGTTGTCCTTCTGTGTACCCTTCTGTGCACCCTTCTGTGCACCCTTCTGTGCACCCTTCTGTGCACCCTTCTTTGCACCCTCCTGTGTACCCTCCTGTGTACCCTCCTGTGTACCCTCCTGTGCACCCTCCTGTGCACCCTCCTGTGCACCCTTCTGTGCACCCTTCTGTGCACCCTTCTGTGCACCCTTCTGTGTACCCTTCTGTGCACCCTTCTGTGCACCCTTCTGTGTACCCTTCTGTTAAATAAGGGCGTAAACAATGAGATGGACAACTTAAATCAGGTTGAACAGTTGTGCTTTTTCCTGAATCTTTTCCCTCCGCAGTTCATAAAGGTGGAGCAGAAATGTCAGGATGACGGTTCTGAGAGCCAGGGGGAGCGGGGGAGGGAGGTGAAGATATGGAGGAGGGAGGTGAAGATATGGAGGAGGGAGGTGAATGGATGACTGGCAGGAGGTGACGTGAAGCACCCTAATAGAATATGCATCCTGGGATGAATAGCAGAGAAAAGCCTGTGACAGACAGCGGCACATTTGTCCTTTCTTTCCCCAACACCCCTGCCTGGTATTTATGGATATGAGCGGACACAAGTCTGTCATTTCTCTATATTCTTCATACACGGTCACATGTTTCATTCGCGCCTCACCGCCAGAGACTGGAGGAGAATGGAGAGAACCCGAAGAGGCCGAACTGAACCGACGCTCTCCATCTCCGCTTTTCTCCGTCCGCGGGGCTCGATTACTTTGTCAGTCCGATGTGACTTATGGACCAGTTGAGAGTCACACGGCGACTGTTATTTCAGTTGATTTGATGCTCCGCCTCCTCGTGTGATTGAGACCCACTGCAGGGACATGCCAGCTCAGCTGTATCTCATCCGGCCCCCGCTGCTTTCATTAGGCCCCGTGGAACGCTTTATGATGTCACAGTGACCATTACTTATGACAGCGTTTAGTCAGGCCCTGTTTGCAGTGATATAAATGTTCCCCTGGTGACCCACTCACCAACCAGGGCTCCCCTCTCTCCCTCCCCCATCGTCCAGGAAGTGAACGCACCCTCCCGATCCTTACATGTGTGACGCAGACACACACACACACACACACACTCTCGGCCGGGTCATTTACATCTCTTCCAGGAAGCCACATTTAATCAGCCCGCTCTCAGCCACTGACTGCAACCTTGATGAAATTGCCCTGTGATTGATCATGCTGACATTTGGCAGCCGATACAGCTATAAATAAATAGGAAGTAGTAAATAACGCCACTTAGGCCTGTTTCTTACCGGGTCATGGATGGTTCGCATGTCATAGTGCTGTTTGGTTTTATTAATGTACCACAGTTTTATTCAATTGGTTTACTTTGGTTTGAAAGACATTTCTGGAATGTTTATTTTATTTAATTCAGTCTGCAGTGGTTTATTCTGGTGTGTTTGGTTTCACACTGACAGATCTGCAGTTAGATGGTGGTTTATTCTAGTGTGTTTGGTTTCACACTGACAGATCTGCGGTTAGATGGTGGTTTATTCTGGTGTGTTTGGTTTCACACTGACAAATCTGCAGTTAAATGGTGGTTTATTCTGGTGTGTTTGGTTTTACACTGACAGATCTGCAGTTAAATGGTGGTTTATTCTGGTGTGTTTGGTTTCACACTGACAGATCTGCAGTTAAATGGTGGTTTATTCTGGTGTGTTTGGTTTCACACCGACAGATCTGCAGTTAGATGGTGGTTTATTTTAGTGTGTTTGTTTCTTGCATATTCAATGATTTAATGAGCATTTGTTGAAATAAGAGGCATTAACAGAACCTACATTCATGCTCAGATACAACAGTACAGAACTGAAAAAACATCTGGATCGATTGTGGTCTGAACTTGTTGTCGTTACCCAATATTTTTCTTTCCAGTTCATCCCCAGTTTATTGGTAAATCTGTGTTTTAGCATTTCTGCTGTACAGCAATAGAATATTATCTTACCCCCATGGAGTGCTGACATTATAAAGTATACTTGTTGTTTAACCATGTGTGTTCCAAACCCAATTGCCTAATGATCATTTGGCAGCTGAGGCACTGGTGCTAAACCAGTCTGTTCTTCTGTGTCCCAGGTTCTGGAGCCTGATGCCGTGGAACATCTGTTTACATCTCTGCTGCCAGATATGGTGCAATTAGCACTGAGGTTGCCGGAGCTGTGCACCAAGGTAACTACCGTATTTCCTGACCGTGTGATGTGCGGTATGCATGCTACACACACACATTCACACACTCACTCGCACACAGTACATGGTGACACTGCCTAATGTGAAGTACAGGGTGACCCCGCCTAATGTGAGGTACAGGGTGACCCCACCTAATGCGAGGTACAGGGCGACCCCACCTAATGTGAGGTACAGGGCGACCCCACCTAATGCGAGGTACAGGGCGACCCCGCCTAATGTGACGTACAGGGCGACCCCGCCTAATGTGACGTACAGGGCGACCCCGCCTAATGTGAGGTACAGGGCGACCCCGCCTAATGTGAGGTACAGGGCGACCCCGCCTAATGTGAGGTACAGGGCGACCCCGCCTAATGTGAGGTACAGGGCGACCCCGCCTAATGTGAGGTACAGGGCGACCCCGCCTAATGTGAGGTACAGGGCGACCCCGCCTAATGTGAGGTATTGGATCACCGATTGACAGACCAGGTCAACGTGCAAAACGTTTACACGGAAGATTGAGACTCAGATTTAAGAACCTACCGGAGATAAATATTGATGAGAAGATCAAGGTTGCCTCTGCGATCAATGTTCTCTCGTTAATCTCTCCTGGGCCTTATTGGCCGTGTGAAGTCGTTGCTAACCAAGTGGAGACCGTGTCCTCTGTGACGCTCTGGAGTGGAGACCGGGTCCTCTGTGACGCTCTGGAGTGGAGACCGGGTCCTCTGTGACGCTCTGGAGTGGAGACCGGGTCCTCTGTGACGCTCTGGAGTGGAGACCGGGTCCTCTGTGACGCTCTGGAGTGGAGACCGGGTCCTCTGTGACGCTCTGGAGTGGAGACCGGGTCCTCTGTGACGCTCTGGAGTGGAGACCGGGTCCTCTGTGACGCTCTGGAGTGGAGACCGGGTCCTCTGTGACGCTCTGGAGTGGAGACCGGGTCCTCTGTGACGCTCTGGAGTGGAGACCGGGTCCTCTGTGACGCTCTGGAGTGGAGACCGGGGTGACCTCTGTGGAGACGTCCTCTGGACGCTCTGGGAGACCGGGTCCTCTGTGACGCTCTGGAGTGGAGACCGGGTCCTCTGTGACGCTCTGGAGTGGAGACCGGGTCCTCTGTGACGCTCTGGAGTGGAGACCGGGTCCTCTGTGACGCTCTGGAGTGGAGACCGGGTCCTCTGTGACGCTCTGGGAGTGGAGACCGGGTCCTGGAGTCTGTGACGCTCTGGAGTGGAGACCGGGTCCTCTGTGACGCTCTGGAGTGGAGACCGGGTGACCTCTGTCCTCTGGACGCTCTGGAGTGGAGACCGGGTCCTCTGTGACGCTCTGGAGTGGAGACCGGGTCCTCTGTGACGCTCTGGAGTGGAGACCGGGTCCTCTGTGACGCTCTGGAGTGGAGACCGGGTCCTCTGTGACGCTCTGGAGTGGAGACCGGGTCCTCTGTGACGCTCTGGAGTGGAGACCGGGTCCTCTGTGACGCTCTGGAGTGGAGACCGTGTCCTCTGTGACGCTCTGGAGTGGAGACCGTGTCCTCTGTGGAGTGGAGACCGTGTCCTCTGTGACGCTCTGGAGTGGAGACCGGGTCCTCTGTGACGCTCTGGAGTGGAGACCGTGTCCTCTGATGCTCTGGAGTGGAGACCAGGTCCTCTGGGACGCTCTGGAGTGGAGACCGGGTCCTCTGTGACGCTCTGGAGTGGAGACCGTCAGCAAAGCAGTTAATAATTGAGTTGCTCTCCAGAAGGAGGCCTGAAATTGAGTTTAGGGAATTAGCAAAAGACAAAAGAAGACACAATGATGATCTGCCACTGACCAGCAAGACGTCATTTCTTAAAGTAGTAAAGCAAGAAATGTGGCAGTCATGTTTTTAAATCCATAAATAACGTGTTTCGGGGGTTTGGTTAATTACATTTTCCCCTCAGGCTTGAATAATAACAATGTGATTGGCCGTTCCCTGAAACGAGCGTTCACCATACAAGCAGGAAGTATATTGTTGGGCCATATAGCAGATTAACTAAATCAAAGGCCCCCAAATTTGAGCTAACTTGAAAATAATGAGTCCGAAAATACACTTGCTGGTCGGAGATCGATTGAAATGCCACCTGAGGTCCTCTGAGGGAGCCTATGGAAATCTGTCTATGAGGTCCTGCTGTTTCTGGACCAGAGATTAATGAAATGGCCACGACGGATGAGGTCGGCTAGCCTTATGTTCCCTTTCTCTTTGACTAACACCAAATTGGGAACCGGCTCAGATTTATGTGCCGCGTTGGTCAGCAGCGTTGGCTTTTGATGTGAAAGACCCGAAAGACCTTCATATTTCTTTCTCTCAGCGATCGGTTTGTTAAGCGGGGTTGATTCTCTGTCCAATCGGAGCCTCCATAATGGATTATGTGTTTGATAGGAACTGTGACTGTATACCCCCTCACTCTGATTGCATTCATCCTCGTCCCCCGTAGCTCGAAGGAACGTAATTTCGCCGTATACGGCCAAGATATACTACCATTTACAAAGATGGCGTATCTGTAAACGCTCAGTCTGGGTTGGTGGATTGGAGATTCACTTGAGGTATATTAATCTGGGTAATTATTGTGTGCATTGGCGGCGCTCTGCGGTGATTAAGGCTAAGCTGCCGGATTCGGACAGCCCAGGGGGGCGGGGCTTAATTAGTCCAGTGAACGCACATCATCAATGACCCCGTTTAATTAATCAACCTCCCTCAATTCTCTCCTCTTGGTTTCTGTCCTGAATGGTTGGGAGTTCCATGCATGGGTCATTGATGAACTTGGGTTCTTTCCTCAATGACACACTGGTCCTTTATTCTAGCAAACTAATTATGTCGACCGGATTAAATCACTTTTAGCCATTTTCTCCACCAACGGATTGAGTTAATCTGCTTCAAGTGGGGATGCTGGATAAATGTGTCTGCTAACATTACCAAAATGTCAAGGATTCACCCTCATTTTCTTAACTCTCATTTTCTTTATCTGTTATATGTGAATCTTTACCCTCTTGTGAGCGTTAGTAAAAAAGGAAACCGATTGAAATGACCGTGTAAACCTTCAGGAGATGACCGTAAACCACTGTAAAGTAATATCTTCTGGTGTTTTCCTCAGCCAATCCCTCTGCTGAAGGAAGGGACGAACCACTCAGTCACCATGTCACAGGAACAGGTCGCCTCTCTGCTGGCCAACGCTTTTTTCTGTACATTTCCCCGTCGCAACTCCAGAAAAACTGAGTATTCCAACTACCCAGAAATCAACTTCTGCAGGTACTGTTCTGTTTTGGAGTCCAATTTGGGTCAGCGTTTCCGTTTACAACACTGTTTTAAAGTTTTTGAGTTTTATTATTCAGTCTTCACATTGAATGTTCTGTTGTCATGTGTGAATGTTCTGTTGTCATGTGTGAATGTTCTGTTGTCATGTGTGAATGTTCTGTTGTCATGTGTGGATGTTCTGTTGTCATGTGTGAATGTTCTGTTGTCATTGTCTCTATTGTGTTGGTATTTTGGACAGCAAGTTAATAGCTTTAATCCATCGTTCTCTCCCAGAATGAGTCAGTTAACCCTTTATTGCTTACAGGTCATCGCTGATATTGAGAATGTATCATCAACTTATTTGTGAATTAACGTTTAAATACAGATCCTGAGACATCCAGTCTCTTTTCCATCAGGGGGCACTGTCCCACTGGCTAAACAGTCACCCTGGACCACATGATCATCTGTGGTCTCTGTATACAGTCAGCCAGCATCTCTTGGTATTAGAATGTAGACCAACATCTAAGTTCAACTTTCAAACCCAGTGGTTCAAACGTGGGGGAACCCTCCCATCTACATACGTGGGGGAACCCTCCCATCTACATACGTGGGTGAACCCTCCCATCTACATACGTGGGGGAACCCTCCCATCTACATACGTGGGGGAACCCTCCCATCTACATACGTGGGGGAACCCTCCCATCTACATATGTGGGGGAACCCTCCCATCTACATATGTGGGGGAACCCTCCCATCTACATATGTGGGGGAACCCACCCATCTACATATGTGGGGGAACCCACCCATCTACATATGTGGGGGAACCCACCCATCTACATACGTGGGGGAACCCACCCATCTACATACGTGGGGGAACCCACCCATCTACATACGTGGGGAACCCACCCATCTACATACGTGGGGGAACCCACCCATCTACATACGTGGGGGAACCCACCCATCTACATACGTGGGGGAACCCACCCATCTACATACGTGGGGGAACCCACCCATCTACATACGTGGGGGAACCCACCCATCTACATACGTGGGGGAACCCACCCATCTACATACGTGGGGGAACCCACCCATCTACATACGTGGGGGAACCCACCCATCTACATACGTGGGGGAACCCACCCATCTACATACGTGGGGGAACCCTCCCATCTACATACGTGGGGGAATTTTATGAATGATCCCTTTCCACATTCAGTTGAACAATTAAATTGGCTTTTCCGTCAGCGCTCTATCTCTCTCTCTCTCTCGGAAGCTGTGTTCCGGTTGTTGGAAGTTTGTGTCTTCATGTCAAATTTAATTTTCCTTTGGGCACGTGTAAACCTGTTTCAAACCAAGCAGGAGTTTGTCCTTGGAAAGTACTCATATTATCCTCCCTTGTTGCTGCGTTGCGGGCGTGGGGGGCGTGGGGGAGTGGGGAGGGCTTGACTGTAACTGTGGAGCTTTTACTTGTGACACAGACGTTATAGGATTAATGGAACATAATGTAATTCTGGGCCCCTCTCTGTAATTCCTTTACTGCGGTCTGTGGTCCTCCTTTGGCATATCTGCGGCTCTCTGCTCATCTCAGTCGGCATCGCAATGGGCGCCCGTCCCAAATGCCACTGTGCTCCCTAAATAGGGCACTACCACGAGATCCGAGCTGCGCAAACGCAGGGAATCGGCCGCGGTTTGGACCTCGGTTGAGCAGGCGAGGTAATAAGATTACCATCGACTCAGCCAGCTCTCAATGTGAAGGAAGAGGGAGGCAAACTGGCAGACCCATGCAGTGATCACTTATCATCAGTGTATCACTCAGACGGCTTGATGAGGCCTTCCTGAAAGGACTAAAACCAGGAAGTCCTGTGCTTTTGGTTCGGAGATGTAAATGTATCAGGCTGAAAGTGTGGAACTCATCAGTCATCCCCGTGACGATGGTACGACAGGAAGTGGCGGGTGGGCGAACTGTTCCGCCCAGACCCTGTAGAATCTAGATGGTTAGTCTTTGGTGGTCAGTCTGGGGTGAATTCTGTGCTGGGTGGATACAAACTAAGGCTGGTTGACTTCTGCTGAGTTGCCAGGGGAGAAGAGGATTCGTCGGCTAAATTACTAAAATGACAAATGATTTTGTGTCCAGCGTGAGAGCGTCTTTAGCGCATCTCACTGATTGGTCATTCAGAAAAGTGCTGTTTTGGCAACTCACCCAGTCTCCTCATTAGGGGAGTAGAAACAGGAGCTTGAGCACACTCTGTCTGTGATACCTTACCGTCTGTGATTTATAGTCTAGTCAGGGCCTGTTTTCAAATGAGTTCTTTTAGTTTTTCATCTAGTTGAGAAATACATTTGATTATTTTCTGTATTGTTCTGCATTCAGGTGCTTAAAATAGGTAACTGAGCTACATTACGTCCTCCTGAATACCATATCTGATGGAGTGTTGTTGGCATTATGTAATTATTACGCCATCATTTTCCGGTTCCCTAAAGAACAAATTGGTGTTTTATTACTAAAAGCTTATCCTAGCCCGCTATTGGCTGCCGTGCTGTATGTCTGAGACAAGTCGCCCCTGGGCTACATAGCATGACGCAAGAATGTTTCTCCCAGCTTATATTGACAGCAGAGAGAAATGAAAGCCTGGAATGGACTTAAATGAATGTGTTTCTCTGTGACCAGAGGGGCTCTGAAGGCTTTCAGTCCTGGGTCATTATTTCATTTTGCTCTCATGAAATTTCACTGTGATTTTTAATGGCATGTAGGCCAGGGAAGTAAGACTGAACACACACACACACACACACTCAATAGACTCGACGATCGGTGGTGTGTTGGTGATGTTTTTAATGCTCAAACGGGACTCATTCAATAGAAATCGTCCCACTCCCGCCGCTTCGCAGACGGGCAGCTTTTGTAACGGTGTTCCAGGCAGGTTGACATTCAGAGTCCTGGGGGCCTGGGTCCTTTAAAAAGGCACATGGGGCGTCGTTAATGTACCCCCTCCCACGGGCGTGGGGGGGGCGAGAAAGGTATACTTCCGTCTCTCTTCAGTTGTGCGGTTGTTTTTGTGTGAGTGCTTTGAGGTGGACTGACACACCAGTGTGACTGGGAGGGCACCCACACCCTGGGCCACTGCCATTGTTGCAGCCCTGTAAGAAGGACTTTGTACACAACCGGCCACAGCTCAGGGACACTTCTAATTCACATCAGAAGTTTACGCTTGATTAGACTCGCATGGATGGACCAAGTGGAGGCTCCGTGCCTGTGTGCTACTCCTCTCTCGCCCCCCCTCGTCTCTCTCTATTTTCTTTCTTTCCTCTGACCACTTCTTTCTCTTCCCACTCTCTCCTCTCTTCTCCCATCTCTCTACTGTCTCTCTATTCTGTCTTCTTTCTTCTCCCCTTCTCCTCTATATCCCCCTTTTATCTCTTTCTCTCTCTCGCCCTCTTCTCTCTCTCTTGTCTGTAACATTGTACAGTGAAGTCACATTTTATTACTTTACATTTTATTTTAGTTATCAGATCCAGTTGCTGGTTGTATTTACAAAAGATGGGCTGTCTTTCTCTAGTGCGTTATTAAGTGTTATGTAACAATGTACAATCTTACAGACCAGATCGATCATAAACAAGTTTCAAATGAATCAAGAGCAGGAAAACATTAATAGACTTTACCTTGCTTCTGCTTTACTTACTTTAAGGTTGTTTGAAGGGTCCTCCTCGAAGAAGATAGAAAAACTCAAAACGCTTCTGTGCTATTTCAGAAGTGTAACTGGGCAAAGTAAGACCTTGTGTTACCATATAATTACCCTTGCTTTATAACATTAAGAGATTGCTATTCTATACAATGGTATTGTGTGAAGGTCTGATCCCAAATGTGTTTGCCTTTCAGAACCTACTGGACTGGTAACATTCACAAGAAAATGTTTGGATCGTCCTCCGAGTTGGAAGAAGTAGGGCATCTTTCAGTCATTTAGGTTTTTACCGTAGCGCGTGAACAACTCTCATTCTGTATACAGCTCTGCCAACCGTTCCTATGCCCTAAGTGGAATAGGGTAGACTGCCCTCAGTGGAATAGGGTAGACTGCCCTCAGTGGAATAGGGTAGACTGCCCTCAGTGGAATAGGGTAGACTGCCCTCAGTGGAATAGGGTAGACTGCCCTCAGTGGAATAGGGTAGACTGCCCTCAGTGGAATAGGGTAGACTGCCCTCAGTGGAATAGGGTAGACTGCCCTCAGCTGTTATATGGTTAGGAATAGGGTAGACTGCCCTCAGCTGTTATATGGTTAGGAATAGGGTAGACTGCCCTCAGCTGTATATGGTTAGGAATAGGGTAGACTGCTCGTGATATCATCCATTTGTCTGCTTTCAGCTCTCAGACTCTCCTCACGAAGCTCCATGTGACCTGTGAAGGAACAATAGAAGACAATGGATACGGGATGTTGCAGGTAAGATGTGGAATAGTGCTGATTAAGCAGTCTATCTGACCACTCCCAGGGGCCTACAGACTGCTCTATCTGACCACTCCCAGGGGCCTACAGACTGCTCTATCTGACCACTCCCAGGGGCCTACAGACTGCTCTATCTGACCACTCCCAGGGGCCTACAGACTGCTCTATCTGACCACTCCCAGGGGCCTACAGACTGCTCTATCTGACCACTCCCAGGGGCCTACAGACTGCTCTATCTGACCACTCCCAGGGGCCTACAGACTGCTCTATCTGACCACTCCCAGGGGCCTACAGACTGCTCTATCTGACCACTCCCAGGGGCCTACAGACTGCTCTATCTGACCACTCCCAGGGGCCTACAGACTGCTCTATCTGACCACTCCCAGGGGCCTACAGACTGCTCTATCTGACCACTCCCAGGGGCCTACAGACTGCTCTATCTGACCACTCCCAGGGGTCTACAGACTGCTCTATCTGACCACTCCCAGGGGCCTACAGACTGCTCTATCTGACTGCTCCCAGGGGCCTACAGACTGCTCTATCTGACCACTCCCAGGGGCCTACAGACTGCTCTATCTGACCACTCCCAGGGGCCTACAGACTGCTCTATCTGACCACTCCCAAGATTAACCTGTTTTTTAGGATTCAATCAGTATTTTTGTGTTTTGGTTTTCAGTTTTGGTTTGGGGCAAATGCTTAATTTGTTACTGATTTGAGTATATTCCACTTCCGGGTTTGTGGTGGAGACCCCCCCACACACACACAGACACACACACACACAACAACCTCTAAGGGTTTGTTAAACAACAGTAAGCATTTTGTGTGTGACATTATAATATGGAGCAGGGAGCACTGAGCAACCACACAAACACACACACAATCACAAACACACGTTCACAAACGCACACACACTTACACATTCACACACATGCACTCATAAACACACACACAATCACAAACACACATACACAAACACATGCACTTACACACACACATGCACTCATAAACACACACACATATGCACTCACAAACACACGCACTCATAAACACACACAGAAAAAAATGTGTGCTTTTGCTAAAAATGTTCTTTGAGGGACCATACGTCTGTGTGTGGGGGGAGGTGTATTCAAGTGTGTGTGTGTTGTTACCTTGTCTGTGTGTGTGTCTTTGTGTCTGTGTGTGTGTGTTTGTCTGACTGTGTGTTGGGGGGGTGTAACCGCGTCTGTCTTTGGGTGTGGGTGTGTGTGTGTGTGTGTCTGTCTTTGGGGGTGTGTGTGTGTGTGTCTGTCTTTGGGTGTGTGTGTGTGTAGCGGGTTCTACATGTTATTGTGTGCTGTGACTGGGGTCACGGTCTTGTTCCTCCTCTACTCTGTACCCCAGCTGAACCCCAACCCCCCTCTCTGTGTTGTTTGCCTGCTGAGGCACTGGTTGTCCCGGCTGACAGCTGACTGGTGCATATGGGTTCAACCAGGGCTGGGTGGCCTGCCGTCCCTCTGACACAGTCCCTCTGACACAGTCCCACTGACACAGTCCCACTGACAGGCCCTCTGGTGAGGTGGGGCTCTGTCAACCTGTCAAAGATGGACAGCAGTAGAGCGGGTGTGTGTCTGTGTGTGTCTGTTTGTGTGTGTGTATATGTGTGTGTGTGTGTGTGTGTGTGTGTGTGTGTGTGTGTGTGTGTGTCTGCACACTGGGGGCCCCACATGTTCCAGATTTGAATGATCAGTGAGATGGTCTGAAAGATGTTTCAGCCTGTGTGAGGCGGGCGGGGTGAGGCAGATTTCTGTTTTCTGTCTGAACAGTAAACAAACACCAAAAATAACAAACCAGTAAACCGACAGCTTCCTTATTTCCATAGTAGAACAGAGTGAATATTCACAACCTCTGTCACAGCTAATCCTACTGTACAGAATCCCACCATATTACCTGTCCAGTCAGAAAAATGACTGCTGTGTCACTGCACCGTTTCTGCTGTGTCACTGGACCGTAACTGCTGTGTCACTGGTCCGTAACTGCTGTGTCACTGGTCCGTAACTGCTGTGTCACTGGTCCGTAACTGCTGTGTCACTGGTCCGTAACTGCTGTGTCACTGGTCCGTAACTGCTGTGTCATTGGACCGTAACTGCTGTGTCACTGGACCGTAACTGCTGTGTCACTGCACCGTTTCTGCTGTGTCACTGCACCGTTTCTGCTGTGTCACTGGACCGTAACTGCTGTGTCACTGGACCGTAACTGCTGTGTCACTGGACCGTAACTGCTGTGTCACTGGACCGTAACTGCTGTGTCACTGGACCGTAACTGCTGTGTCACTGGACCGTAACTGCTGTGTCACTGGACCGTAACTGCTGTTTCACTGCACCGTTTCTGCTGTGTCATTGGACTATTACTGCTGTGTCACTGGACCGTAACTGCTGTGTCACTGGATTGAACTGCTATGTCACTGGACCGTAACTGCTGTGTCACTGTACTGTTTTTGCTTTGCAGGTGGACTTTGCCAACCGGTTTGTGGGCGGAGGTGTCACAGGATCCGGTCTGGTTCAGGAAGAGATCCGTTTCCTAATCAATCCTGAACTCATTGTCTCGCGCCTCTTCACCGAAGCTCTGGAGTACAATGAGGTTCTTATCATTACAGGTATGTCAGATTACTACAGTCACAACTAGACATACCTCTAATCTAGGGATGCACCGAAATGAAAATTCTTGGCCGAAACCGAAACCGAAAAAGAGGAAACCAAGACCGAAAACCGAAAACCGAAACACCGAAATAAATTATGCCAATTATTAGTACCATTGCATTTATGGATATGAGCCACCAAGGGCGTAGGTTTGGTCTCAGCTTCGGTGGGGACATCTCTCCCCCCCATCCGGCAAGTGAACTTTTACTGAGAATAATGTGATTATTTTTGCGTTTAGTTGAGACAATAGCCTGTTGCTTTTAGATGGTAATGCTGTTTGTCAGATTCAATATATTGTAGCGACCCTGGTGGTGCCACTACTCCGCCCCTACTAATGGGATATCCCAAATAGGCCACATTACATAAGCAAAATATACACAGGAAACATTTCCACTGTTTATTGTGACTGCAAGATTCTAACATATGGGGTATGTATTAACAGAAAGCACTGGTAACTTTACCGTTGTCTCCAGTCACTCTCCTGCGTGTCAGATAACTCCCCTCCCCTAGGTTTTTTAGCCAATCAAATTACGGCGTTTCTAGTACCGTACCGGCTCTGCGGTCGGAATTGACCCAAATCGCTTCACAAACTCATAACGGAGTTCGCTAAAATATTAGTAGGGACAATTTAGTCATGTTAAAATGTTGTTGGGGACATGTCCCCAGCGTCCCCCCCTAAACCTACGCCCATGTGAGGCACTTTCTTGCAGGATTTCACTGAACATATCAGACAACGAGGGTGCATGCCCCTCATCTAGTGCAGAGAGACGAGTCTTTTTTTCTGCGCTCTGATCTCCGTGCGCTGCTGCTCCGTGCCCTGCTGCTCCGTGCCCTGCTGCTCCGTGCCCTGCTGCTCCGTGCCCTGCTGCTCCGTGCCCTGCTGCTCCGTGCGCTGCTGCTCCGTGCGCTGCTGCTCCGTGCACTGCTGCTCCGTGCCCTACTGCTCCGTGCCCTACTGCTCGGTGCGCTATTTCTCCGTCTCCACACGGGTTCTCCGCATCCATCGCCGCCTGGATCATTTCTCGTGCGCGCTGCTTTATTTCTGCATCCAAGTAATGGTCTTTATAACGCGGATCAAGTACAGTCGCGATGAAGTGCAGAGGATCCGAATAGATCACAACATATTTCGGCCGTATTGTTTTGGTGATAAAAGTATTTCGGCCGAAAACCGAAAATGCCCTTTTGGGCCATTTTCGGCCGAAAATTTTCGGTGGCCGAATATTCGGTGCATCCCTAGTCTAATCCTACTGTAGAGAACCTCTACTAATCCTACTGTAGAGAACCTCTACTAATCCTACTGTAGAGAACCTCTACTAATCTTACTGTAGAGAACCTCTACTAATCCTACTGTAGAGAACCTCTACTAATCCTACTGTAGAGAACCTCTACTAATCATACTGTAGAGAACCTACTAATCTACTGTAGAGAACCTCTACTAATACTGTAGAGAACCTCTACTAATCCTACTGTAGAGAACCTCTACTAATCCTACTGTAGAGAACCTCTACTAATCCTACTGTAGAGAACCTCTACTAATCCTACTGTAGAGAACCTCTACTAATCCTATTATAGAGAACCTCTACTAATCCTACTATAGAGAACCTCTACTAATCCTACTATAGAGAACCTCTACTAATCCTACTGTAGAGAACCTCTACTAATCCTACTGTAGAGAACCTCTACTAATCCTACTGTAGAGAACCTCTACTACCACTATAGAATACCACTACTACTATAGAATACCACTACTACTACTATTACTACTACTATAGAATACCACTACTACTACTATAGAATACTACTACTACTAATATAGAATACCACTACTACTACTATAGAATACTACTACTACTACTATAGAATACCACTACTACTATAGAATACCACTACTACTACTATAGAATACCACTACTACTACTATAGAATACCTACTACTACTATAGAATACCACTACTACTACTATAGAATACCACTACTACTACTATAGAATACCACTACTACTACTATAGAATACTACTACTACTACTATAGAATACCACTACTACTACTATAGAATACCACTACTACTACTACTACTACTAGAATACCACTACTACTACTATAGAATACTACTACTACTACTACTACTATAGAATACTACTACTACTACTACTATAGAATACCACTACTACTACTACTATAGACTATAGAATACCTATACCTACTACTACTACTACTATACTACAGAATACCACTACTACTACTATATAGAATACCACTACTACTATAGAATACTACTACTACTATAGAATACCACTACTACTAGAACTACCACCACTACTACTACTATAGAATACTACTACTACTACTACTACTACTATAGAATACCACTACTACTACTACTACTATAGAATACCACTACTATAGAATACCACCACTACTACTTCTACTATAGAATACTACTACTACTACTATAGAATACCACTACTACTACTACTACTACTACTACTACTACTATAGAATACTACTACTACTACTACTACTATAGAATACCACTACTACTACTACTACTACTATAGAACTACTACTACTACTATAGAATACCACTACTACTACTACTACTACTATAGAATACCACTACTACTACTACTACTACTACTACTACTACTACTACCTATAGAATACTATAGAATACTACTACTACTACTACTACTACTATAGAATACCACTACTACTACTACTACTACTACTATAGAATACCACTACTACTACTACTATAGAATACCACTACTACTTGTTTGTATGGTGTAGAGATGTCAGAATGAAGATAAGCCAGTCAGAATATTGTATATTTCCATGCATAGAGAGAATTACAGGAGAGCAGGTTAACATCAACCTATTTATGCAGGCTTGATGTTCAGAGCATTTCCCCAAAGTGGCTCGATTAAATTACCAAGACCACAAAGTAAAAGAATTGTGTCCAGTCCTGAGCAAGGCAGCTGACCCTAATCGCTTTGGAGACATTGAAGTAAATGAGACAAAGCACAGTGGAAATGAGATAGTTGGCTCCAGCCAGAAATGAAGACTTCTCAACTCTGCATAATAACCTAAATGCATATCGACTTCTCTGAAGATGCTTGGACCACATGAGACTTTGAAATCTTTTCTTTCTGTTCTGAAAACTGTCTCGAACCTGCATTACTGTTCCTGTGGACTTCAACGAGTTGTATGTGTGCTAATGAAACGTGTGCTGTCTTCATATGGGACGCATATGTGTTGGCTACAAACGTATCTGAGAATCAGTAAGATGATACGGCCTCATAGCCCAAATCCCAAACGGGCGTTTCGAAAGTGCTATTTTACACTTGATCCGTAATCTGAAACAGAAAATACCAATTGTTCAGACAGCTAGTGTCTCACAGCAGTGTTGCTGTAAATAAAATAAATGTGCTCTCACAGCAGGAGTCCAGAGGACATAGTCCAGAGGACCTGCTGCTGTGAAAATCTCTTCCTGGAGTTGTTACCCTCTGCCTGTTCTGTCTTCTGATTGGCTCCTGCTGAGATGGGCCCAATCGGTTGTCTGTTGCACCATGGTTCTGTTGATTGCTCAGTCAACCCATTCATGTCTGTGGTAACTACTGACATCGTCTGGTGTTTTGTGAATGATATTGTCCTCAGAATGAAACAAACAAGATGTTCTGCTGTTGTTGTTGGCAATACCTGTCGTGGTTGATAGAGGTTGGTTGAAGAATAGTTGTTTTCTTATAAATGTTCCAGCAGTGTGATGTGGTGAGAAACTCGACTGACATATTGACTGAATGTAGTGAATGCGTGACGACAAGCACATTTTAGGTAGACATTTGTTAACATACGAGAAGCGAACATATATTGTTAGCCCCGGTCTGTTCTCTGGTGGGGCTTAAAACTCACCCTGGACCCTACAGACTGTAATACTTGAATACTCACAGTGAAGTCGCTGTTGCCAAACACTAGTTTAGTGTCTCTCTACTGGGTTTACCACCTGTACCCACAGCTTTCTATAGAGCCATGTTTTACCAGGATATCACTTGGCAGAGCTAGGTGGGGGGGGGGGGTTGCCTTCTACCTGGTGTCCCTGGTTGTCCTGGGATGGATTGGGTTAAAAGGTGATATAATGGAAGGGTTTTATGCCAGGACAAAGGTAGCTAGCACTCTCTTGCTCTTTCCTCCCTCTTCCTCTCTCGCTCTCGCTCTCGCTCTCGCTCTTCCTCTCTCTTCCTCTCTCTCGCTCTCTCTCGCTCTCTCTCTCGCTCTCTCGCTCTCTCTCTCTCTCGCTCGCTCTCTCTCGCTCGCTCTCTCTCTCTCGCTCGCTCTCTCGCTCTCTTCCTCTCTCTCGCTCTCTTCCTCTCTCTCGCTCTCTCTCGTTCTCTCTCTCGCTCTCTCTCTCTCTCTCCACCTCTTCCTCTCTCTCGCTCGCTTCCTCTCTCTCGCTCGCTTCCTCTCTCTCGCTCTCTTCCTCTTTCTCGCTCTCTTCCTCTCTCTCGCTCTCTTTCTCGCTCTCTTCCTCTCTCTCGCTTCGTTCTCTTTCTCGCTCCGCTCTCTGAGTGACTAGGGAACAATGGCTGAGATGTATTTTAGCCCAGGGCATACACTAGCTGGCTCAACTGGGACAAAAAATTAATCTCGTCCTGCGTTAAGATGGAAAAGTTAGTGTCATGAAAATAGGACAAAAGGATAGGATTGTTTACCTCCGTGAAAGACCACCTCCTGTTTACCTCAGTGTAAGACCACCTCCTGTTTACGTCAGTGAAAGACCACCTCCTGTTTACCTCAGTGAAAGACCACCTCCTGTTTACCTCAGTGAAAGACCACCTCCTGTTTACCTCAGTGAAAGACCACCTCCTGTTTACCTCAGTGAAAGACCACCTCCTGTTTACCTCAGTGAAAGACCACCTCCTGTTTACCTCAGTGAAAGACCACCTCCTGGTAAAATAGGAGAGGGAGAGGAAAAGAGGAGATGGGAAAGGCGAGAGGAGAGTGTAGAGGAGATGGAGATGAAATGGGTAAGAGGAGGACATAAAGGAGATGAAATGGGTAAGAGGAGGACATAAAGGAGATGAAATGGGTAAGAGGAGGACATAAAGGAGATGAAATGGGTAAGAGGAGGACATAAAGGAGATGAAATGGGTAAGAGGAGGACATAAAGGAGATTAAATGGGTAAGAGGAGGACATAAAGGAGATTAAATGGGTAAGAGGAGGACATAAAGGAGATGCAATGGGTAAGAGGAGGACATAAAGGAGATGAAATGGGTAAGAGGAGGACATAAAGGAGATGAAATGGGTAAGAGGAGGACATGTGAGGGTAAAGGAGGAGGACATGGGTTAAGAGGAGGACATGTGAGGGTTAAGAGGAGGACATGTGAGGGTTAAGAGGAGGACATGTGAGGGTTAAGAGGAGGACATGTGAGGGTTAAGAGGAGGACATGTGAGGGTTAAGAGGAGGACATGTGAGGGTTAAGAGGAGGACATGTGAGGGTTAAGAGGAGGACATGTGAGGGTTAAGAGGAGGACATGTGAGGGTTAAGAGGAGGACATGTGAGGGTTAAGAGGAGGACATGTGAGGGTTAAGAGGAGGACATGTGAGGGTTAAGAGGAGGACATGTGAGGGTTAAGAGGAGGACATGTGAGGGTTAAGAGGAGGACATGTGAGGGTTAAGAGGAGGACATGTGAGGGTTAAGAGGAGGACATGTGAGGGTTAAGAGGAGGACATGTGAGGGTTAAGAGGAGGACATGTGAGGGTTAAGAGGAGGACATGTGAGGGTTAAGAGGAGGACATGTGAGGGTTAAGAGGAGGACATGTGAGGGTTAAGAGGAGGACATGTGAGGGTTAAGAGGAGGACATGTGAGGGTTAAGAGGAGGACATGTGAGGGTTAAGAGGAGGACATGTGAGGGTTAAGAGGAGGACATGTGAGGGTTAAGAGGAGGACATGTGAGGGTTAAGAGGAGGACAGAGGTTAAGAGGAGGACATGTGAGGGTTAAGAGGAGGACATGTGAGGGTTAAGAGGAGGACATGTGAGGGTTAAGAGGAGGACATGTGAGGGTTAAGAGGAGGACATGTGAGGGTTAAGAGGAGGACATGTGAGGGTTAAGAGGAGGACATGTGAGGGTTAAGAGGAGGACATGTGAGGGTTAAGAGGAGGACATGTGAGGGTTAAGAGGAGGACATGTGAGGGTTAAGAGGAGGAGGACATGTGAGGGTTAAGAGGAGGACATGTGAGGGTTAAGAGGAGGACATGTGAGGGTTAAGAGGAGGACATGTGAGGGTTAAGAGGAGGACATGTGAGGGTTAAGAGGAGGACATGTGAGGGTTAAGAGGAGGACATGTGAGGGTTAAGAGGAGGACATGTGAGGGTTAAGAGGAGGACATGTGAGGGTTAAGAGGAGGACATGTGAGGGTTAAGAGGAGGACATGTGAGGGTTAAGAGGAGGACATGTGAGGGTTTAGAGGAGGACATGTGAGGGTTTAGAGGAGGACATCTGAGGGTTTAGAGGAGGACATCTGAGGGTTAAGAGGAGGACATCTGAGGGTTAAGGAAGATAAAGAAGGGGGGCAGACGGAGAGGTATGGCAGTAGTTATTGGTGAGTAGTGACTAAGGAGAGAGGGTATCCTGCCCATGCTGTGGGTGTGCGCGTGCGAGCGTGCGTGCGTGTGCGTGTGTGTTGACTCTGTTCATGTCTGGTTGGTATCATGCTGTGAAGAATTCCATCTTCCCCCACACACACACACACAGTAACCACACACACACACTCAGTAACCTCCCACACACACACACACACACACACACTCAGTAACCTCCCACACACACACACAGTAACCACACACACACACAGTAACCACACACACACACACAGACTCTATCGAGACCCCCCCCCCACACACACACACACACACACCCCATCTTCACATAGAGACATGCCCCTTGATGTTACGTTCAGATGTTATGTTCAGTTTTCTTTATATATCCATTTCCATCTAACTGTAGCCATTCATGTTGGTCCTCTCTATGTTCTCCAGTCAAGATGATGAGAGTCTAAAATAATACGGGAGGATGTGGTGTAAATGTAGAATGGGACGGAAGGATGTGTAATTTGTTAAATTAGGTTACTTTTAGCTGTTCTGAAGTGACTACATTTGTATAAATTGTTTAAAAACGCATATAAAAGTTAATACTGGCCAGCTGCTTTATATGCTATATATATATATATATATATATATATATATATATATATATATATATATATAAGAAGTGTTCTGGCCAGCTGCTTTATATGCTATATATATATATATATATATATATATATAAGAAGTGTTCTGGCCAGCTGCTTTATATGCTATATATATATATATATATATATATATATAAGAAGTGTTCTGGCCAGCTGCTTTATATGCTATATATATATATATATATATATATATAAGAAGTGTTCTGGCCAGCTGCTTTATATGCTATATATATATATATATATATATATATATAAGAAGTGTTCTGGCCAGCTGCTTTATATGCTATATATATATATATATATATATATATAAGAAGTGTTCTGGCCAGCTGCTTTATATGCTATATATATATATATATATATATATATATATATATATATATATAAGAAGTGTTCTGGCCAGCTGCTTTATATGCTATATATCAGAGCTGTAGTACTCGAGACCGGTCTCGGTCTCGAGACCGGTCTCGAGACCACTTTTTTAAGGTCTCGGTCTCGTCTCGGTCTCGGTTACATTTGGACTCGGTCTCGACTCGGTCTCGGACAGTAAGGACTCGTAAATTCTTCCGAGACCAGTCGAGACCAGCGTAGAAATTATCGCCCACAATTTTTTCTAGCAAAATATTTAAGTATGACATGTAGAGGCTGTATTTCCATTGGCTGTATTTCGTCCAGAGTCAGACTGTTTTTTTCTGATGTGGCTTATCCCGCCAATGGCTATCTACTTTTGAAGAAAAGCCCACCCCCAGCGTCGCTAGAGGGTGCACCCATTCACGTAAATACTTAAATCTTAAACATATGCTCGATCATGTCTGCACAATCAGCCAATATATTCGTTTTGCCTATATTCAGTACATTGAGCACAAATAAATAATTTGTCCGAAAACACACAGCGGTTAGTAATTAAAATACATATATAATGTTGAAAAGCTACAGCCGACGTCCTTCCATCACTTTTCCTAAATACGTGCATTTTACCTTGTCCCGTTTTCAGAATTGCAAAATCACAAATCGAACAATATATAAAACTACTATTTACATGTTTTTTGATACCTAAACTGCCTTCCTGTCGCCAGAATTCCACGCCGCTGGGCGTTGGTACCCTAATTGCGGTACCCAGACACCGATCACACTTCACTGAGCCTATGATGGCAATGGTTGAATGGGCGATACACAGACAAATACTACGAGAACACATATAGACAATAGTCTGATTGGCTTGGTTGAACTACAAAAAGAGGTACGTACATAAAGAAATATGTTTCACTAAATAAACAGAACGAATTCCGCCAAATACATACAGCCCCATTCATGTGTCATGCGCCTATTGTACTCAATAATTAATAACGAATGAACCACAGTGTATTCATATAGCCTACAAGAGACTTCAACAAAATATTGTTTTGTATCGAAATTAAACGAATATAAACAATAATTATTAATAGGCTTACTACAAATGGGCGATAAATGAAATTACTCATGCACACAGAAGGACGTGGGACATACATAAGCCCGGGGGGCATACGGCAGAAAGAGCATCAAACTGGAACGGTTATGGTCCGATCTTTATAACTGGGCCCGTTTTGGTCCGATCTTTATTAAACTGGACGGGTTTTGGTCTGATCTATATGAACACTGTGCGCAGTTCAACCGGGTTAGTTTGCTGCTGTCTCATGCGCACTCGTAACTATACTAATGAACACTGTGCGCAGTGCAACCGGTTCGTTTGCGTGTCCTGCTCAAGCAGACAAACAACTGAAGCTGCGTGCCTGTGGACGGATAAATAATTATAAATAGATTTGTTTATCGGCCAATCATGCGCAAATCATTTGATTGCAAGTCGCTTGTGATCTAAAATGTGTTAGCATTTACTACATCAACATAGGACATACAGTTTGATGGATTTTCATTTATTCGATTTTTTTAAATTTTTATTTCATAGCCTGTGCATTTTAAAATCATGGTTTTATTTTCGTATTTTATGGTTACATAAGACAATAAATAGGCCTACATACTCTTTTAATAAAATGTAATTCATTTCATTCAGGGTGACAACACAGTAGATGGTCTGATGCTGTTGGTCAAGTGTTTTTTTACATTGGTCACTGGACCAAAAACATGTCATATTATTTAGTGTTGATATGACTGGTCTCGGTCTCGGCCCCCTTTCGGTATCGGTCTCGTCTCGGTCTCGGCCCCCTTCGGTCTCGGTCTCGTCTCGGTCTCGGCCCCCTTCGGTCTTGGTCTCGTCTCGGTCTTGGCCCCCTTCGGTCTCGGTCTTGTCTCGGTCTCGCTTTAGGTGGTCTCGAGCACAGCTCTGCTATATATATATATATATATATATATATATATATTTAAAAAGTGTTCTGGTCTTGCTGATCACAACCGTTATCTCTGGTGACTCATCCGTCTCCTCTTCAAGTTCGCCCTCACGACACACCCACTATCTCAGCCAGCCAATCAACGCTAATTCAATTAGTCCCGGCCACTTTGCTGAATTTCACTTGGGAGGTACGATCCATTAACCCCGCCCACCCCCAGCCAATGTCGAGAGACGCATCACGGGGATATGATTTAATGCTCGCCATCCTGAAACTGGGTCCCCATTGGTACACTATGCTTTAGGGTGTGGGCTCTGGGTGTGGGCACTAGGAGGGTGCTGTTTAGGGGACACAGGCTGTGACTTGGGACTATTAAGATGTGTCCCAACCCATAACAATGCCAGCTACAGGTTTTGTGGCGGTTAGCTTTCATAAAGATGATGGAAGGAGAGAGTGCATTAAGGAACAGGGTCTCTGCCAGGTCTTCCTGCTCGGAGTTAATGAATGATGTTACTGCTCTAATATTGTTAAGTGGCCCAAGTGGAGGGGACAGGGAAGGCCGGAGAGGGAAGGGCGGAGAGGGAAGGGCGTAGAGGGGGGATCTCTGGGAGGAGCTGGACGGAGGGAGGGAGAGCAGATTATGAAGTAACGAGACTGGATAGACGAGGGTAGGAGGAGAGTGGCTGGGGTGTAGTGACGCAGGGTAGCGAGAGCGTCTGAGGCTGAAGGTGACTCGTCTCCAAGGTCTGGCCTGTCCTCCTTCTCCTTTCCTGCCTGGGTGGAGTTGGAGATGGTGAAGGAGGAGGGGGTGGTGGAGGAGGTGGTGGAGGAGGTGGTGGAGGAGGTTGTGGTGGTGGAGGTGGTGGTGGAGGAGGTGGTGGAGTTTAAATGAACGCTCACGAAGCAGAACCTGGTTGATTCCCAGCTGCATGCTGTTGGTTAACAGTCTGTGTGGAGTGTCTTAATCTGTGTGTGTGTGTGTGTGTGTTTGGTAACGCATTTTGTAGGTGTGTTTAAAAGAACAGCTGGAGGCTGGTGGACAGACATTCCGTGTATCTTGACGAAACAGATTTTCTGACACGCCGATGTTTATGACTATGACAACGAAATCTCGAGGGAAATTATTTTGTCACTTACCTAGTTTTTTCTTAAAAGCTTCAGACTAGGTTTGTCTCTGATCTTTTCTGTGTCTTTCTGGTCCCCAGTGACCAGTCCTCAAACACATTGTCATTAATAACGAGGTCTGAGATTTGGTGTATTTATCCATCAAAGCATTGAAGTGAAACCTCCTGATCGTCTGTCCGGGGACTCATGTCTAGTCTGTGTGCTTGGAAACTCCTCTCTCATTAACATGAAATAATGGGCGGGGGGGGGATTGAATTATGGCTATTTGAACATGTGGCTTTTATTTCTGGTTGAATCTAAATGCCAAGTGTTTTGCTTTCCAGAGAATCCCACCATCTTGTTTTGTCTGAGTAAGCTGTGTTGGTCTTCTCTCCGGGTCGGTGGGGGGAATGTCCCTTAATGGAGGCTGTGACAGACAGACCGCTGCCGTTTAGCATTCCAAAAGAACTATTCTGATGGTCCATTTGTGATGAAGGTCACATATATCTGGCTGCATCCCAAAGTGCAAGAATGAATTTGCTATCTCTCAAACTCCCCTGGAAGACAAAAGCATTGCCCGTGTGACCAATGGCACCCTAAATATGTAATGGGGCGCGCTAAATAGGGAACAGGAGGCTGTTCCTGACGCAGGCCTTATCTATTAGCTAAGATCATTCATCGAGTCTACATGCCGGCATTTCTCCATTCATGCCGTCCAGCGCTGTGACTGCCAGAAGCCCTCTAGTTAAATAGATTAGTAAAGCTCTTAGTGCTTCGGCTCAATATCTGTAACTGTATTTTATAGCTTGCTTCACCTCAGTGCTATATATTACCTTAATACCATTTTATTAGTCTGTGTGTGTTCGTCTGGTTTTCTACTGTTTTTTTTGGAACTGTTAGAATGTGTTACGCATTAAATAAGTTGAGAGAAATGTTTTCACCCATGAAAACCAGTGCTGATAATATTTGATTCCAGTTTTGTAAAATTTAGTTTGGCTCGTTAGATGCCCTCCTCCCCAGGAGGAGGCGCTGTCTGACAGACCAGAGAGCTCTCATCTGCTAATCAGTTTGTTTACTGGTACACACAGAGCAACCACAGGTACTAACGAGGCATAAGGAATAATATATAATTTGTTCCCGGTTTAGTTTTTCAAAGTTATAGAGTGTGATTGAGACCTGAGTTTAGTGCTCTCATCTACCTAACTGAGTACTAGATTCAAATGTGTACAGAGTGACTTGCATCAAACTGAACAATGAAATTCTTATGACAAGCAAGAACTACGTAATTAGAAAGAATATACAGAATATACATCGCTAACATAATGAAGTGTGAATATGGACAGTATGCAAACCTTTATCACTTAAATGAAGTGTGAATATAGACAGTATGGAAACCTTAAATACTTATATGAAGTGTGAATATAGACAGTATGGAAACCTTAAATACTTAAATGAAGTGTGAATATGGACAGTATGGAAACCTTAAATACATAAGGTTGACCTTATGTGATAAGCCCTGATTATATTGTTAGATACAGTTGCTTTCCAGTCGTTCCTGTTCAGCTGTTAACATGAAGTAGTTACAAAATAAGAGTGGCAGGCTGCAAAAGGCATTCATGATATCTTAAACTTGTCTTATAATATCTAATTTGTTATGCTTTATTCTGGCACCTTATACAGTGACCATGTGGTGGATTAACTTTATAAATGGACAGTGGCAGCCTTTTCTACTTCTCCATGAGTCTGCTTAACGGGTGAACATGTCTTGATTGAAGCCAATGCTGTACCAGTAGATGTCCAGTCATTTATTTGGATATTGCTCTGGTAGCCGGGTCCACTGCATTATTTCATTGCAACCACCCAATCGGGGACCTCATATGTCATATAGATTAGCAGTGGTGTCAGCGTGTTTCTGAATGGCTTCTGTCTTGTCCTTTCAGGCACTGAGCAGTACAGCACGTACACTGGATATGCAGATAGCTACCTGTGGAACGAGAAACATCAGGACAAGACCCCAAGGTATTCACTGAGCAGGCAGCAGTTAAGGAAGTCCTGATTACATCCAATGATTTGCAGCCAGCACTGTGCTTCAGACCGGTTGGGGTTTCTGTTCAGCACGGGTGTCTGCTGAGGCACTATGTGACAAGTGCTGATGTAAGAAGTGCTCACTGAAACAAATGTGATCCATTTGACATAACCCCAAGTTACCTTTTTTGTCAACCAATCACAGAGATGCCTGGCAGAGGAGATGCACGGAGATTGTTGCAATGGACGCTCTAAAGTTTAGGACGTTCCTGGAACAGTTTCACCCTGAGAAAATGAACCGAGAACTGAATAAGGTGAGGCGTGGTAACTCTTGAGGTGAGGGGCGGTGACTCTTGAGGTGAGGGGCGGTGACTCTTGAGGTGAGGGGCGGTGACTCTTGAGGTGAGGGGCGGTGACTCTTGAGGTGAGGGGCGGTGACTCTTGAGGTGAGGGGCGGTGACTCTTGAGGTGAGGGGCGGTGACTCTTGAGGTGAGGGGCGGTGACTCTTGAGGTGAGGGGCGGTGACTCTTGAGGTGAGGGGCGGTGACTCTTGAGGTGAGGGGCGGTGACTCTTGAGGTGAGGGGCGGTGACTCTTGAGGTGAGGGGCGGTGACTCTTGAGGTGAGGGGCGGTGACTCTTGAGGTGAGGGGCGGTGACTCTTGAGGTGAGGGGCGGTGACTCTTGAGGTGAGGGGCGGTGACTCTTGAGGTGAGGGGCGGTGACTCTTGAGGTGAGGGGCGGTGACTCTTGAGGTGAGGGGCGGTGACTCTTGAGGTGAGGGGCGGTGACTCTTGAGGTGAGGGGCGGTGACTCTTGAGGTGAGGGGCGGTGACTCTTGAGGTGAGGGGCGGTGACTCTTGAGGTGAGGGGAGGTGAGGGGCGGTGACTCTTGAGGTGAGGGGCGGTGACTCTTGAGGTGAGGGGCGGTGACTCTTGAGGTGAGGGGCGGTGACTCTTGAGGTGAGGGGCGGTGACTCTTGAGGTGAGGGGCGGTGACTCTTGAGGTGAGGGGCGGTGACTCTTGAGGTGAGGGGCGGTGACTCTTGAGGTGAGGGGCGGTGACTCTTGAGGTGAGGGGCGGTGACTCTTGAGGTGAGGGGCGGTGACTCTTGAGGTGAGGGGCGGTGACTCTTGAGGTGAGGGGCGGTGACTCTTGAGGTGAGGGGCGGTGACTCTTGAGGTGAGGGGCGGTGACTCTTGAGGTGAGGGGCGGTGACTCTTGAGGTGAGGGGCGGTGACTCTTGAGGTGAGGGGCGGTGACTCTTGAGGTGAGGGGCGGTGACTATGAGGTGAGGGGGGTTGACTCTTGAGGTGAGGGGCGGTGACTCTCTGATCCAAACTCCCTCCTGGCTAGTGGTGTGTGCGCGTGTACGCGTACGCGTACGCGTGTGTGCGTGGACATTTGTGTCAGAACTATTGCTTTGAAATAATCTTATGCATCAGTGAGAACTTTAATTGGCATTTTTGTTGGAATTAGCCTCCTCATGTTTAATGACATAATAGCTTTGGTGCTGAGCCGTTGCAAACACAAAGCCATCTGCCTTACATATGTGTTTGCTTTAGCTTTGAGCTAAACGTTAAAGGTGGTTGATTCAAGCCTAGTTTGGCTGCCTTCTCTGTTCTTACTTTTTTCATTCCACTGCTGTCCTTTGGTATTTGGGTCTGACATACGGATCTGACATACGGATTCATCCTTACAGTGTAATTTATTAATATGCATTGATCTATGCTTACACACCTACTGTAATACAATACTATACTTGTATTATTATTGTTGTAATATGATTGCAGTATATTTACATTTAACCTCACTCTGTTGTGTTAGCCCATTGCCCTGCTCCATTTAACCTCACTCTGTTGTGTTAGCCCATTGCCCTGCTCCATTTAACCTCACTCTGTTGTGTTAGCCCATTGCCCTGCTCCATTTAACCTCACTCTGTTGTGTTAGCCCATTGCCCTGCTCTAGCCCATTGCCCTGCTCCATTTAACCTCACTCTGTTGTGTTAACCCATTGCCCTGCTCTATTTAACCTCACTCTGTTGTGTTAGCCCATTGCCCTGCTCCATTTAACCTCACTCTGTTGTGTTAGCCCATTGCCCTGCTCCATTTAACCTCACTCTGTTGTGTTAGCCCATTGCCCTGCTCCATTTAACCTCACTCTGTTGTGTTAGCCCATTGCCCTGCTCCATTTAACCTCACTCTGTTGTGTTAGCCCATTGCCCTGCTCCATTTAACCTCACTCTGTTGTGTTAACCCATTGCCCTGCTCTATTTAACCTCACTCTGTTGTGTTAACCCATTGCCCTGCTCCATTTAACCTCACTCTGTTGTGTTAGCCCATTGCCCTGCTCCATTTAACCTCACTCTGTTGTGTTAGCCCATTGCCCTGCTCCATTTAACCTCACTCTGTTGTGTTAGCCCATTGCCCTGCTCCATTTAACCTCACTCTGTTGTGTTAGCCCATTGCCCTGCTCCATTTAACCTCACTCTGTTGTGTTAGCCCATTACCCTGCTCCATTTAACCTCACTCTGTTGTGTTAGCCCATTGCCCTGCTCCATTTAACCTCACTCTGTTGTGTTAACCCATTGCCCTGCTCTATTTAACCTCACTCTGTTGTGTTAACCCATTGCCCTGCTCCATTTAACCTCACTCTGTTGTGTTAACCCATTGCCCTGCTTCATTTAACCTCACTCTGTTGTGTTAGCCCATTGCCCTGGTTCATTATGAAGGGGTTGTGTTTTGGTTCTACCTATTTATGAACGACAGCAAAATAAATGAATTCCTTTAACATTACCACTTCATTTATACATCACTATTGTACAGGACTGGATCAATATCCAGTGGTGAATATTGCATCCCAATAACGTATGTTTCATATCATAGTATTATTTGATCAGGATTGACTGGATGTTGTCAGGAATCACTGCCTATACAAACAAGCCGACAGCTCTGACACTATATGTTTGAGTAGCAGCCAGACCAGGAGATCAATCCTCATTTCAGCCTTGTTAATCCACCTGTCACATTTGCCCTTTTAAACCTCCACAATACTCCCCTAGTCTGACAGGTTTAATATGCGTCCCAAATTCTATTATATTCCCTATATGGTACACTACTTTTAGTTATGAGGCATGTTCAGAAGTGGGTTTTTTTCAGGAATCTGCTGTCATTCTGGACCCCGTTAGTAAAGGAGCCGTACTGCCCATTTATTTATTTTAATCCGCTCACTTGGTTTCCACGGTGAACACTCCGGCACTCTTCATACATCATTTCATTTCTGCGGTACCTTTTGTCATATTGGAAGACAACAAATTCAACCTGACTGTCTGTTATCTTATATATAAAGCCTGGATTTATTTAAATGGCTTGTAGAACTGTACTTGTGGAATCGGCAGTTAATTCAACATCTAAACGTTCAGAGCTGAGAAGTTGTGGTTGTGTTGGTGAGCCCCAGTTACTAGTCAGCTGTGTCTGTTTGGCGTGTTCCCCTGGCGTTTACGACGCGCTGTCTATTCCGTTGAATAATGTGCCACGCCAGGCCCGGCAGGCTAATGGAATTACATTGTTATACGGTGTGTTCTATTTATGTGGGAGCCTACTGCGCTCCTGGGATATACAGTCCGCCTGATTATATTATCAAATGTGCCAGCGCCGTGGAACCGTAGAACCGGAACCGTACCGGACTGTGATCCACGGCAGACACCTGGGGCTAAAATATATTGCTTTCTGCCGCTCATACCGGAGTTAGAAATTAGATATCGTGGAGTTGTGGCTAACTGGTACTCAGCCAGATGCCTGCCGTGATCTGACAAACTCACAGATATATATATATATATATATATATACGTCTGACAGAATGATACGTCAGCTATTTGATTTCAGACGTTCTCCGTGTTTGTAGAGCTGTCTTTTCCTCGCTGAATACATCCTCACTGTCTTATTGGTTGGAATTGTGTAACCTTTAATCCCGCCCCCTTTTCCACCAGGCATACTGTGGCTTCTCCCGTCCAGGGGTGAGAGGTCAGGACTTGTCTGCCGTTGCCACCGGAAACTGGGGTTGTGGGGTGTTTGGGGGAGACGCCCGGCTGAAAGGTAAGTTTGGGGGCATCGTGGCTTGAGTTAACCTTGACTTAATTCTTCCGGTTATTGGGATTCTTATCATTTTCCAGCACTATTAGGGATTGGTACTGTTTGGTTAAAGGGTGCCAGGAACTCTACACGGTCTGCTGGAACTGTTCCATGGTCCAAGTCAAGCCACCGCTTTTATCCAGAGAAATGTTAATTCATTCTTCACCACTGTAATTTAATGTACCTGCCCACAGGCTGCCTTTTCTACTACCACCTTCAGTGGGATGGTCCTGCTTGATTTCTATTCTGCATATGCATATGTGCTAGTTATTTAATTAGCCTAGCGTCAGTCCAGAGCCAAACAGGGAGACCCCGGCTTTATGTTCTTAACTGGCAGGGTGGTTACTCCTTAAATTCTCTATAATGGTGTGTGCCTCTGGGGAGAATATACCATGTAGAGAACCTGCTAAATATAGCACAGGTCCATTCCAATTACCTGGTTGCTCTCTTCCAAATAGCTCCTTCAATACCTTTTAATTGTGGGATGACAACAGAAGGAAAGAACGTCTGTCAGGAAGCGATGTCTCAGCTCCTGCTGTTGTTAATGTTTATTCATCAGTGTTTGTAGCTAATGTTTATTCAGCAGTGTTTGTAGCTAATGTTTATTCATCAGTGTTTGTAGCTAATGTTTATTCAGCAGTGTTTGTAGCTAATGTTTATTCAGCAGTGTTTGTAGCTAATGTTTATTCAGCAGTGTTTGTAGCTAATGTTTATTCCGCAGTGTTTGTAGCTAATGTTTATTCAGCAGTGTTTGTAGCTAATGTTTATTCATCAGTGTTTGTAGCTAATGTTTATTCAGCAGTGTTTGTAGCTAATGTTTATTCAGCAGTGTTTGTAGCTAATGTTTATTCAGCAGTGTTTGTAGCTAATGTTTATTCAGGAGTGTTTGTAGCTTGTCACTGTTTGCGCTCTTTCCTGGTTTCTTTGCTAATCAACAAATTGCATTTCCTGGCCCCTTTAATATATGTTAACGAGGCTTTTGGGTTGGACCCTGTTTTTCTTCTCTTTGCCTTTTCTGGACAGATACAGATAGCATATACCCCTGATGTAATCACACTCCTGGTTTTCGTTAACGCACACCTGTCTTATCCTACTTTCTCCATCTCGTTCTCTTTCTCTCTCTCCACCTCTCCTCTCTTCATCTCTCTCCCCATCTTTTCGTCCTCCTCTCTTTCTCATCTATCTTCTTTCCCTCACCTTCTCGTCGTCTTTTTCTATCTCTTTCTTAACATGTCTCTTTCTCCCTCTCTTTCGCTCTCTCTTTCTCCCTCACTCTCTCTTTCTCCCTCACTCTCTCCCTCCATCTCTCTTTCTCTCTCCCTCTATCTCTCTTTCAGCTCTGCTCCAGATGATGGCAGCATCTGAGGCTGGCAGGGATGTGGCTTACTTCACCTTTGGTGACAGCGCCCTGATGACGGACATCCATGACATGCACTCCTTCCTGACGGAGAACCACGTCACTGTTGGTGAGACGCCTACACACACACACACACACACGCGCGCACACACACACGGAACACACACGCACAGAACTGACTCCAGAACTGACTCCAGAACTGACTCCAGAACTGACGCCAGCACTTCATTTGGATATAGCTTACGCTGCCCTGAATTATTGCTCCCTGGATAAATCAATCATTCAAATTGATTTAGTCTGTTCAGTCTGTTCTACATCAGCAGCTGTCACCCAGGGTTATACAGACACCCACCCTGTAATCCCAAGGAGGTGAAACCTGGGAAGAAACCTAGAGAGGGGTCAGACTAGTGCATTCAATAATAAATACAATAAAACATTTGAAGACTGATACTCTGCCAAGTGTTTGGTTTGTATCTGATACATGTGTCCTGTAGTCAATGGATGAATGAATGGATGAATGAATTAATGGATGATGTAGCTGTTGTATTACAAAGGGTTTGTCCCGTCTCATAAGGGTTGAGTGTGAATGGATGAGATATGGATGAGTCATTTTTCTGACAGTCTCCTCTCCCGTCTCCTAGGGGCTGTGTATGGTCTCCTGGACCACTACTACCGGTCAGTGTGTCAGAACTGTCTCACCCGTCGACCCAAACAGAACCTGTACTCCTTCATCTATCAGGAGGTCATCTCTGCCACCCTCTAAACTATAACCAGAAGTTCTGGTCAGCACTTAGACAGTGCCGTCTATCGAGGCCCAACCAGAAACCCTCCACAGTCAATGGCTAAGGTCCCGGACAAGTGATCCACCTTTCACCCTGACCATGCCGGAAATCTAACCGAACACCAAAACTCCTCGCTGTCAAGTTACGTCTTTTTTCCCTCCTTCGACTTTTGACATTAACATTGAACAGCGGTGGATGGGGGATAATGTATCAATTTGAATTAGAAATGTGTGCATATAATAAAGTGAATATTTTAGAGGACGGGAGTCCATCCCAGGAGTTACTGTGTATCCTGTGCCATACCGCGAGGCATTCCAGTCAAATGTTGTCTTCTAGTTCAGCTGCTGGTAGCTCATACACAAACGGATCGTGCTTGATGTGGTGTGATTGTGATTTTTAATGGTGAAGCAAAGGTTGCCATCCATCTTACGAGTGTCATGTTTCCTTTTTTCACCAGCTGCACATATCCAAGCTAATTTAATTGGTTATCAGAAATCTAGTAAAAAGTAATAATGAATAGAGCATGGCTTGGCAAGTGCTTGGAGCGATCTAAAAAAAATTGTCTGAAAGAATGTTTCGGAATCTTTTAGAAATTGTTGTCGTTATTTTTGATTGGTTGTAATCGTTCTGTAGAGGTTAGAGGTCACCGTATGTGGAATATTATTGCTGAAACACGTGTGGATAAAAAATTGGCATTCATTTTCCTGAACATTTTCTAGATAATCTTAGTTTTAGCAAGAATATTTTATTATTAACATACTATTTTCTGTGCCAACCTGCGTGAATTTGTGCAAAATTGTCCTTAATTATTTAATTGTCCTTAATAACTCCCTGTTCAAACCCTCTCATGGGATGTTGGACAATGAGGACTGGGTGTCCATCCCATAACATGGAAAAGTTATTTTAATCCGATAATGCTGTACACTCTAACTTCCTGAATCATTGAAGGAAGAGATAGTGGTTCTGAAATGTTTGCTTTGATTGAAATTTGATATACCACTGTTAAGGAGGTTTGATATATGGCCAATATACCACTGTTAAGGAGGTTTGATATATGGCCAATATACCACTGTTAAGGAGGTTTGATATATGGCCAATATACCAGTGTTAAGGAGGTTTGATATATGGCCAATATACCAGTGTTAAGGAGGTTTGATATATGGCCAATATACCACTGTTAAGGAGGTTTGATATATGGCCAATATACCACTGTTAAGGAGGTTTGTTTGCCAATATACCACTGTTAAGGAGGTTTGATATATGGCCAATATACCAGTGTTAAGGAGGTTTGATATATGGCCAATATACCAGTGTTAAGGAGGTTTGATATATGGCCAATATACCACTGTTAAGGAGGTTTGATATATGGCCAATATACCACTGTTAAGGAGGTTTGATATATGGCCAATATACCACTGTTAAGGAGGTTTGATATATGGCCAATATACCACTGTTAAGGAGGTTTGATATATGGCCAATATACCAGTGTTAAGGAGGTTTGATATATGGCCAATATACCACTGTTAAGGAGGTTTGATATATGGCCAATATACCACTGTTAAGGAGGTTTGATATATGGCCAATATACCACTGTTAAGGAGGTTTGATATATGGCCAATATACCAGTGTTAAGGAGGTCCAGAATATAACGTATTATTGCTAGGATCTGTGTAACGCCACCTGGCATGCTGGCAAAGCACTTAGTCATCTTACAGTATTAATTGTTTAGCAATGCAATTACAGAAGTAAAAATAAATGTCTTGACGTACCTATTTTATATGGTCTCGTATACCATTGCTTTCAGCCAATCGAACCAGACCGTTTTATAGTCATAATTACAACGCCGTATGGTGTATCAAATTGCTTTTCTTCGTACCTCAATTATTCACCGGAAACTATTTGGATGGCGTCGTTTATAATGAACCTGTTTTTCCAATACCACAGTGAGTGATGGTTCTGTATCGGTACTGGGCTGGACAGAGCCAAGCGGTAACGTTGGGATCAGAACTATCTGGCCTTTCCCTTTCACTCACTGTTTAATAAGGTCATAGCTTTATAAGAACTGTACGTGACACCTCATTAAGTTGGGACAAGATCCGAGGGAGGTGGACGGTCTCTGTTTTTATCTCTACTGGCCAGTAACTTGTCTTGCTTTTATATGAATCGAGAGCAAATCGCGTCCTATTCTCGAGGGCACTTTTACAAAATGAGTGCACTAGGAATAGTATAGTGCAGTGACTAGGCGACCGGTTCCTGTTTGGTTTGCTGTGATGTCAACCACGTCTAAACCCGACACTTTCAGACACTAAAGTGCGTTGTGCGCGTATCGTCTCACATGGTTGGATCGATAACACGTTGGTCTAATCAATATCATGTTGGTCTAATGACATGTCGCTCACAGCCGCCAAACGACACACACCCTGTGTGAGTCTGCGAGAGAAACTAGGAGATGGGGACTGCCGGGGTCAGGTTTAATGTAAGCTGTTGATATGTGCTTTTGTCTGGCCCAGGGGCCACTATATAGTTAATAAGAAGCATGGCAAAACACCCATTACTTGGGTATAATTAATGGTGTATAATTAATTTGACAATTCAGAGATACCACGTGTATTATTTCAATTAAATGTTATTTTCTATTTTTCTCCAAGGTATCTGTTTTGACAGGTTGTGTAATAGGTCATACGTGTGAATGGTCACACATAAGCAACGTGGCATTCAGATAGTTTGTTCATCAATATCTCGTGGTTAATGGCGTTAATGGATCTGGGACATTTGACAATGAATAATGTATGTCAGTTTTCTTTTAATGGCTGGGTCCAAAAAAACTCATAATCAATCTCAGTTGCATAAAACGCGTCGACAGTATAATGTGTTTTATCTGTAGCCAATAGAAGCTCGCGTTATTTGTATGTATAAAATGCATAACACTATGCAAATAAGATCACCATGCATTTCAACACATCTTAGCCATTCATTGGTTAAAGCCGGCCTTTCTGGATACAATGGAGATGAAGACTAAAACATGATGATGAATCTAACTACATCAAAGGGAATTAATTAATTTAACAGTGAAAACCGGTAAACGTGTTTGACAACTCCATCCCCGGACCTGACCGTCACAGATTATACAGCACTGTTTGAGATGTAATGAAGCGGTGTCTCTAATGCCGCTTGTTTGGATAAGAGAACAGAACCACAGAACCCAGTCGGTGTTCTGCCTTGGTGGGTTCCTGAACTCTGGTATAACCCATGCTCACTGTCCATCCAGAATATTTCATTATTTTTCTCGATCTCTTCTTCCCCTCCTCTCTCCGGTCTCGCGATAAATCAGTCTCTCCGTGGTGCTTCTCACTTCTTTATGACACTGCAGCTGACTCCACTATAGTCCCTCCGTAGGGACCCTTCTGGAATCAGTCCTACAATCTGCGACTTTCTTTTATATAAATCCGCTGTTGAGGGCTGTAGCTGCTGCTGTAATGGCTACCAGGAAAAACCCAAGATTATATGCTACTTAACATTAACGTTTGGATTTTTCTCCACCTCCAGGGATGAATGTCTTACATTAACTGGGGTTTTATGTAGTGCAACCATTAAACAAGGCAACAAAACAAAAGGATATTTGTTCAGCACTCATTGTCTTAATCTAAATATTTTATCTTCTAAGGCAGGGGAGGGCAGATATTTCAGCTCAGGGGCCACATAAGCACTTTGAAATTATATGAAGGGCCACATTTGTTATGTAATTTGTTCATTCTAAAAGATTTGTGGGCCAGAAAAGGGCAATAATGTAAATGTATACACAGAACATATATACTGGAGGTGTGTTATATCTAAATAACTTTAATTCAGATTCAAAAACATTACAATTGGACTGCCAGGTTATTTTTTACTTCCTCTCAAAACTGTTTTAATACCCTCCGTGGGCCTGATGGAATTGCATCGAGGGCCTGATTCGACCTGCGGGCCTTAGTTTGCCCACCCCTGTTCTAAGGTGTCCCACTGCTATTTGCACTCTTGTGTTTTTGTGAAACTATATGTTGTACTGCATGCACATTTTTCGCCTTCTCTTGGCCAGGTCGCCGTTGCAAAGGAGAATTTGTTCTCAACCGGCCTACCTGATTAAATAAAGGTTCAATAAAAAAAAAAAAAAAAGGGTAGCTAGAATAGACATTATTTCATCCATTATCTGACAAATGTTAATATATTATGTTTGCTATTTGTCTTAGAATATGTCTGTATAAATTGAATGTTACAGTTTATAATAAATTTGTCTGTGGCAGAATTTAGCGAGGGGGTCTCTAACCAATGAAATACATCTGAATTACCTTATCAAATTTACAGTGTGAATTCTGACATTTAGTCAGCATGTTAATCAATAGATGCAGTACCTCCCACAGTCAATATTAAGCACTAGGCTTCTGATGATTTATAAATGTAGCGGGCAGAGGAATTTATTTTATTTGCACATCAATACATTCAAATGAAAAATAATGTGAACAAAAAACAACACTGAAGACTACTGGTTCTTCATTTTATTATTTGACTTTTTCTACGAATTATCAATTTCAGTGTTTTTTAAATAAACACATGGTGGTGTTTGTTTTTTCCTGCAAATAACCTTTATGGAATTTACCTTTGTGCCCCCCCTTAACCTATAGTACAGTACAACTGTGTGACTTCATTTAACTGTAGATTTAACCTATAGTACAGTACAACTGTGTGACTTTATTTAACTGTAGATTTAACCTATAGTACAGTACAACTGTGTGACTTCATTTAACTGTACATTTAACCTATAGTACAGTACAACTGTGTGACTTTATTTAACTGTACATTTAACCTATAGTACAGTACAACTGTGTGACTTTATTTAACTGTACATTTAACCTATAGTACAGTACAACTGAGTGACTTTATTTAACTGAACATTTAACCTATAGTACAGTACAACTGATTGACTTCATTTAACTGAACATTTAACATATAGTACAGTACAACTGTGTGACTTCATTTAACTGTACATTTAACCTATAGTACAGTACAACTGTGTGACTTTATTTAACTGTACATTTAACCTATAGTACAGTACAACTTTGTGACTTTATTTAACTGAACATTTAACCTATAGTACAGTACAACTGATTGACTTCATTTAACTGAACATTTAACCAATATTACAGTACAACTGTGTGACTTCATTTAACTGAACATTTAACATATAGTACAGTACAACAGAGTGACTCTTTATTGATCTGTTCATTTAACTTATTGTACAGTACAACAGAGTGACTCTTTATTGATCTGTTCATTTAACTTATTGTACAGTACAACTGAGTGACTCTTTATTGATCTGTTCATTTAACTTATTGTACAGTACAACTGAGTGACTTTTTATTGATCTTGTGATCTCCATATAAATTGGGTCTGTCAAAATGTTGTGCACGTTTGTTAGCAATATTGTTTACTGTAAACGAGGAACTCATTTTGGGCCAATTTCTCTTCAGTAGGTCAGGCAGAGGAACGGGTTGATTCAGTTTTCTGACAGATGGTTGACGAAAGGTCACCAACACACGTAAGGGTTCTCGATGCGACGAACATCCCATGAGGCTTTGGGCTTGGCTCTGAGGTTTCCCCTGTGAGGGGTGGCACTGAAGCTCGTTTGATATCAGCGGGCTATAAAGGAGGCTCTCCCCGTTGGAGACAGAGGGGATTGACAAACACATTTCTGTCATTTGCTTATACTTGTCAAAGTCAACGCCCTACACTGCTGAGGAGAACTCCAAAAACCATCTATCAGAATTATTTTATAATAGACTTTGAGGCAAACTGTCTCTTGTGGCCATTTTATATGCTGAGACGGTTCCTGGACCAAAGGCAACTTCCTCTTTTAGAAACCCTGATTCTGCTTTCATGGTGACTCCTGTTAGGTTTTAGATACAACCTCCAGTCACAACCACGCTGTAGTATATTGAGGCGGTGGCAGGTGGGGGCAGGGGAGGGTGTGTGGGTGTTAGAGGGAGTAGGTTGGTGGATGGGTGTTAGAGGGAGTAGGTTGGTGGATGGGTGGTAGTTTATTTTTTATTTCACTTTTATTTAACCAGGTAGATTGAGAACAAATTTTCATCTGCAACAGCGACCTGGCCATTAGACCAGCCTGACCTCAGAGGGGAGAGTGGCCTGACCTCAGAGGGGAGAGAGGCCTGACCTCAGAGGGGAGAGTGGCCTGACCTCAGAGGGGAGAGAGGTCTGACCTCAGAGGGGAGAGTGGCCTGACCTCAGAGAGGAGAGAGGCCTGGCCTCAGAGAGGAGAGAGGCCTGACCTCAGAGGGGAGAGAGGCCTGACCTCAGAGGGGAGAGTGGCCTGACCTCAGAGAGGAGAGAGGCCTGACCTCAGAGGGGAGAGTGGCCTGACCTCAGAGAGGAGAGAGGCCTGGCCTCAGAGGTGCTGAACACCCATAGAGTGTGAACCAGAAGTAGTAACTTGTTAACACATCAAAATCAGAGGAACGAAGGTTTCATTTTGGAGTGTGTTGGGTTAAATGTTCAGATTGATACAGAGGGGCCAACCCATGCAGAGCATTATGGGTAAGCATGAGAATTTTAAAATCTATACAAAACGTGACCATGGTGGCTTTATTAATCAAATATAGACAATGTGTTAAAAGCACCAGCTGCTGGCTCAGTCAGGGCATACTGACAGTGTCTGATCGGATTTGGTACGTCGTCTAAAGACCAGGATTAATAAAGAAGGTATCAGATACATGTTCCATTTCCTCCTCACTCACTTCAGCATCTCTGTTGCAGATCGACGCAAACAGACGCACATCACAAAACAAAACAAGGAGACTATCCCGTATAACCAGTTGCCCTGCCATTCCACCATCATGGCTGCCATAGGGTGAAGGAGACTATCCCGTATAACCAGTTGCCCTGCCATTGCACCATCATGGCTGCCATAGGGTGAAGGAGACTATCCCGTATAACCAGTTGCCCTGCCATTCCACCATCATGGCTGCCATAGGGTGAAGGAGACTATCCCGTATAACCAGTTGCCCTGCCATTCCACCATCATGGCTGCCATAGGGTGAAGGAGACTATCCCGTATAACCAGTTGCCCTGCCATTCCACCATCATGGCTGCCATAGGGTGAAGGAGACTATCCCGTATAACCAGTGATCCTGCCATTCCACCATCATGGCTGCCATAGGGTGAAGGAGACTATCATAACCAGTTGCCCTGCCATTCCACCATCATGGCTGCCATAGGGTGAAGGAGACTATCCCGTATAACCAGTTGCCCTGCCATTCCACCATCATGGCTGCCATAGGGTGAAGGAGACTACTAACCAGTTGCCCTGCCATTCCACCATCATGGCTGCCATAGGGTGAAGGAGACTATCCCGTATAACCAGTTGCCCTGCCATTCCACCATCATGGCTGCCATAGGGTGAAGGAGACTATCCCGTATAACCAGTTGCCCTGCCATTCCACCATCATGGCTGCCATAGGGTGAAGGAGACTATCCCGTATAACCAGTTGCCCTGCCATTCCACCATCATGGCTGCCATAGGGTGAAGGTATAACCAGACTATGAAGGAGACTATCCCGTATAACCAGTTGCCCTGCCATTCCACCATCATGGCTTCCGTATAACCAGTTGCCCTGCCATTCCACCATCATGGCTGCCATAGGGTGAAGGAGACTATCCCGTATAACCAGTGATCCTGCCATTCCACCATCATGGCTGCCATAGGGTGAAGGAGACTATCCCGTATAACCAGTTGCCCTGCCATTCCACCATCATGGCTGCCATAGGGTGAAGGAGACTATCCCGTATAACCAGTTGCCCTGCCATTCCACCATCATGGCTGCCATAGGGTGAAGGAGACTATCCCGTATAACCAGTGATCCTGCCATTCCACCATCATGGCTGCCATAGGGTGAAGGAGACTATCCCGTATAACCAGTTGCCCTGCCATTCCACCATCATGGCTGCCATAGGGTGAAGGAGACTATCCCGTATAACCAGTTGCCCTGCCATTCCACCATCATGGCTGCCATAGGGTGAAGGAGACTATCCCGTATAACCAGTTGCCCTGCCATTCCACCATCATGGCTGCCATAGGGTGAAGGAGACTATCCCGTATAACCAGTTGCCCTGCCATTCCACCATCATGGCTGCCATAGGGTGAAGGAGACTATCCCGTATAACCAGTGATCCTGCCATTCCACCATCATGGCTGCCATAGGGTGAAGGAGACTATCCCGTATAACCAGTTGCCCTGCCATTCCACCATCATGGCTGCCATAGGGTGAAGGAGACTATCCCGTATAACCAGTTGCCCTGCCATTCCACCATCCATCATGGCTGCCATGGCTAGGGTGAAGGAGACTATCCCGTATAACCAGTTGCCCTGCCATTCCACCATCATGGCTGCCATAGGGTGAAGGGTGTATAACCAGTTGCCCTGCCATTCCACCATCATGGCTGCCATAGGGTGAAGGAGACTATCCCGTATAACCAGTTGCCCTGCCATTCCACCATCATGGCTGCCATAGGGTGAAGGAGACTATCCCGTATAACCAGTTGCCCTGCCATTCCACCATCATGGCTGCCATAGGGTGAAGGAGACTATACCGTATAACCAGTGATCCTGGCTGGATCCTAAAGGGTTTCTTCCCGATATCTTCACCATTTAACTGAAGACTCCTTGTGTCCTCATGTCCTCTGGTTTTGAACCCCGGCTGCGATGCGTCGTTGGAGCAGCAATGGTGAGCGTGCTGCAGCGTCTTCTCTGGGTTTCTTCTTGCAACACAAAACACCATCTGCTCTGGAGACCGGTTATGTCTCAAAGAGAAACACTCCCTCTATCTGTCCATGTCTCTCTACATCCCTCTCTCTCATCTCTCCCTCTCTCTCCCTCTCTCTCTCTCCCTCTCTCTCTCCTTCCCTCTCTCTCCCTCTCTCTCACTCCATCCCCCTCTCCATCCATCTCTCCATCCCTCTCTCCATCCCCCTCTCCATCCATCTCTCCATCTCCAAGTCTCCCCCTCTTCTGGCAGTGATTTCAAAGTAACGCAGACAGCAGCTTATTATCGGAACACTGGGGACCATTATTTTTAACTTTGCGAAGAAATTGCATATGTTTTATAAAGGCTGCCAGTTGGTTGTTGGGTCCCCCCCCCATAAGCCTGTGAGGTAGAGAACTGCTGTGCAGTGACTAGACCATGGACTGCAGCGTCACTGGGGGGACAGCTGGGTTTCTCTCATTTCAAAGCCTTCCGTGGACAGATGTTACTTCCACATTTCAAAGGAGCCAATTTGCTAGGTTTTGGCCCTTGATCATTTCTTAGACTATGATAAAATTCCAGACACATCTGTTCTCAGGGTGAGAAATTCTTTTTCAGGGCAGAAAGTCTCACTGTAGCCAGCTTGCTGTTCCTTCCGAGTAGTTTTTCCCATGACTTTGTAAACTTTTCTGCTGGTTAGATTTGGGTTCTGTGGTATGTGTTTGGTGCATACAATAAAATACTGAAATGCCTGTTTCTTTATTGAGCTGGATGTGTGACACAGACTGTGTGTACGTGTGAGTTGGTGTGCGTGTCTCTGTAAACAGGGAGGATGAGTGCCTGTCAAGTCAGGATGTGTTCATGGCAGGGTGGGCCTCCAGCCACTCCATATACCAGGAACATTATAATGAGTCACTGACGGGCTGGGTTGTACTGGGGCTGTGGAGGGATGGGGTTGTGGTGGGCTGTGGTTGTGGTGGGCTGTGGTTGTGGTGGGCTGGGGCTGGACTGTACTTAGGCTGTGGTGGGCTGTGGTTGTGGAGGGCTGTACTGGGGCTGTGGAGGGCTGGGGAGGGCTGTACTGGGGCTGGGGAGGGCTGTGGTTGTGCTGGGCTGGGGCTGTGGAGGGCTGGGGAGAGCTGTGGTTTTGAAGGGCTGGGGAGGGCTGGGGAGAGCTGTGGTTGTGAAGGGCTGGGGAGGGCTGTACATAGGCTGTGGAGGGCTGGGGCTGTACTGGGGCTGGGCTGTACTGGCTAAAACACCTGGCTAAAACCATCCCTACGGTGAAATATGGTGGTGGAAGCATCTTGCGATGGGGCTGCTTCTCAGCAGCAGGGACTGGCAGAATGGTCAGAATTGAGGAAAGTATGACTGGGCCTTGAGATTCCAGTGCTACCCTTTGTTCTGAGCTTAAGAGGATGTAAAAGGAAGAATGGGAGAAACTGCAAAACTGGTATCGGCAAACCTGAAAATACTTGTTTTTTGCTTCCAAAGACTCAGCCAAGCCCTAAATAAATGACGAATGATGACCAAGCACAAAATGCATTTGCTTTGCCATTATGGGGTATTGGGTGTAGATTGATGGCCGCATAGCACATTTAATTAAGTATATATGATGTCCCTAACAAAACTAAATGAGGAGAAAGTGAAGAGGTCGTGAATTCCTCCCGAAGGCACCGTAAAATACAATCTCCTGAGTGTGATTTTGAGAGTAGTGACACAAACATGATTACTATACCAGTGTGATTCTCCATCCATAATGAATGTGTTCCTTAACCTCCTGTAGCACCATATTACCAGAGCAGCGTGGTGGAGACACATGGCCACAGTTAATGCAACACGTCACACGTTTACGACTGGCCCCTCTGGGCTTCCTTACGGAGTATTCATCGGATATTCTCCTGTGAAAGACTAACTGTGTTAACTGAGTTTAAAACCAAACTTAAGAAAATGTACGTTTGTTTTGAGTGAAATATGGAGAAAATGTTTGGTTATATGACCACTCTCCAAACCTCCGTTATTTACGATTCACCCTGCAGCCGAGTGGAAACTCACTTCCTGACAAGTGCCCCTTCCAGAAGCCATAAAGAGAAAACATTGGCGTCTTTCTGTCGTGGCTTTATGACAATTGTCATCCCACAGTAGACACCATCTGTGTTCCGCAGCTATAGACTGACAGGCTTATTTACACTGAGACACGGATCCTACTGATGAGGCCGTGGATCTGACACCAGACCCTGTCGCTGCGAAAACACATCCCTGTGATAAACTGCCCAGGTGAAAAGAGAGAGACAGAGCGAGAGAAGTGGATTAGGTAAATGAGAGAGAGCGAGAGAGGACGGTAGAGGAGAGAAAAAGAGATAAATGAAAAGACTCCGTTTACGGGTCGTTTAGCGAGAAGCTGAGCTTTAATTTTCTTAACGGAAACGTAGATAGATTAAACCTTTTACCACCTGCTGTTCAATTACCTAAGTATCCCATAAAACCTGGAGCTGGTGCCAGGGGAGACATTTTGGCGTCGTGATCTGTTCAGAGGAGCGGCACTATGATGTAAGGTTCCGGGATGACTCGTATAGTCTGGGTCCTGATGGAACCACGGCAACAGAACCACTATTCTCTCTATCGTCATCTTGGTTCCTCTCTCTGCGCTGTCAACCCTATCAATCTCTCTTCTCTTCTTCCTCTCTTTACTCCACCCCCACCTCTCTTCTTCCTCCTCTCTTTACTCCACCCCCACCTCTCTCTTCCTCCTCTCTTTACTCCACCCCCGCCTCTCTCTTCCTCCTCTCTTTACTCCACCCCCACCTCTCTCTTCCTCCTCTCTTTACTCCACCCCCACCTCTCTCTTCTTCCTCTCTTTACTCCACCCCCACCTCTCTCTTCTTCCTCTCTTTACTCCACCCTCACCTCTCTCTTCTTCCTCTCTTTACTCCACCCTCACCTCTCTCTTCCTCCTCTCTTTACTCCACCCTCACCTCTCTCTTCTTCCTCTCTTTACTCCACCCCCACCTCTCTCTTCCTCCTCTCTTTACTCCACCCCCACCTCTCTCTTCCTCCTCTCTTTACTCCACCCCCACCTCTCTCTTCTTCCTCTCTTTACTCCACCCTCACCTCTCTCTTCTTCCTCTCTTTACTCCACCCTCACCTCTCTCTTCCTCCTCTCTTTACTCCACCCTCACCTCTCTCTTCCTCCTCTCTTTACTCCACCCTCACCTCTCTCTTCTTCCTCTCTTTACTCCACCCTCACCTCTCTCTTCTTCCTCTCTTTACTCCACCCTCACCTCTCTCTTCCTCCTCTCTTTACTCCACCCCCACCTCTCTCTTCTTCCTCTCTTTACTCCACCCCCACCTCTCTCTTCTTCCTCTCTTTACTCCACCCCACCTCTTTCTTCCTCCTCTCTTTACTCCACCCCACCTCTCTCTTCTTCCTCTCTTTACTCCACCCCCACCTCTCTCTTCCTCCTCTCTTTACTCCACCCCACCTCTCTCTTCCTCCTCTCTTTACTCCACCCTCACCTCTCTCTTCTTCCTCTCTTTACTCCACCCTCACCTCTTTCTTCCTCCTCTCTTTACTCCACCCCACCCTGCCTCCACTCTCTATAATCCACCCCCACCTCTCCCTACCTCCTCTCTTTGCTCCACCCTTCTAGTTGTCATCTATACTGAGAGATTGACTACACCTATACCTGCTCTGGCATCTTCACATAATAGCCCTCTGGAAGTAAATAAAACAACTCACTTGTAAACAGTGTGTGAGTCCCCAACTGAACCCTTCTGAACTAAACTGGTGTGGGGAATGTGAGTGCCAGGGGTGTCAGTTGGAAAGCAGCCAAAAAGACTAAAAAGCCAAACCTCATGGGCTGTAACCTAGCCATCAATAGACCAGTGTTACTTTATGGGCTGTATAGTCCATTGGCTTTGTAATGCTCTCTCATCATATCTCATTCGCCAGTGTGAGTCAACCGTTTATGTTGCCAGCATCCCTGTGGGATCCTCCTGTGTAATGTGTGTGTTTGATCAAAGATCCAGGGCCTTATGGCGTCTAGCGTGATCGCTGCGACATCACCCTGTTTTTTATTTCCCACTGTGTTTCACACCAGCAGGGGCGCACTGTCTGCTCTGTATAGGGTGACATCAAACTGGAGTTACACTGTCTGCTCTGTATAGGGGGACATCAAACTGGAGTTACATTGTCTGCTCTGTATAGGGGGACATCAAACTGGAGTTACACTGTCTGCTCTATATAGGGTGACATCAAACTGGAGTTATATTGTCTGCTCTGGATAGGGTGACATCAAACTGGAGTTACATTGTCTGCTCTATATAGGGTGACATCAAACTGGAGTTATATTGTCTGCTCTGAATAGGGTGACACCCTCGCTAGCTGAACGTTGGAGCTCAGGCACAGCTTATGTCACACATGGTGTTCCCCAGGGCTTTGTACTATGTCCCTTCAACCTTGACTTTTCCTTGTTGCCGACGACAACCAGCGCAACGCATAGTCCCAAAAGTTATCGTCTGAACGTTGTTTACTGTTAAAGTCCTACATAACTCCCTCACTATTCAATACCATCCAATCACAGCAGAACACCATTTTATTTCCCCTGCCAGATCCGGTAGGCATCTAGATCAGTGGTTCCCCACCAGGGGGACTTGGCCTCTTCACAGGGGGTAGTTAAACTCTTATGACACCATAGGTTTACTGGTGAAATTAACATGAGGGGGTACATTCTGTTTGTTGTACAGTAACTGTAAACGTTTGGGAACCACTTACCTAGGTCACGGAACTAACTCAAGACCCTTATCACTGTCTCCAAGGGTCATCTTTTTGTTACCCCAATGACCCCTCAACTTTAATGCTCTGACATACTCTGTGAAGAGGTTTTATAGACAGGTTTTGTGAGAATCAGTTGAAATTCAAATAGAATTTCCACGAGTTCTAGAAAGTCCCAGCTTTCTTACACCAATTCTTGGAGATCGTAAACTTGTCTCATCCTATGAACGCTAGTTGATATTTGGGGCAGATGTCCTAAGACACTATCAACAGTGTACAAGAAGCTGCCGATTTACTGATCTTAAATGGTGCCCTCTTTATTTAGTGCACTTCTGCTGACCTGGACCCAATGTTGAGAACGGGGCGCCACTTGTATCACGTTACAAAGGCACTAAGGAAGACGTCATTTATCTCTGCTCTTCTCCTGCGGGCTTCTGATTTATTCCCATCCCCGGGTCAGAGGACAGGAAGTGTATCAACAGCCAAATAGCTTTTGTTTTCTCTCTCCGTCAACAAAAACAAACTGCCCGCCAGTGGATTGAACGCGCGGCGCCATCTTTTGGTGCTCCGTTCACCGTTTGCTCTTTAATGGATCACTATAATTGGCAGAGTTGTTGGTTGTTGGAGAGTTTTGTTTGTGGGTTGGTGAGTAGCGATTCTCCACAGTGTCATAACATGAGGAGACCTGATCGATGGACTAACTAGTCTGGTGAAGACTGGAGGGCAGATAGAGAGACTGGCTGAGGTCTGGAGGGCAGATAGAGAGACTGGCTGAGGTCTGGAGGGCAGATAGAGAGACTGGCTGAGGTCTGGAGGGCAGATAGAGAGACTGGCTGAGGTCTGGAGGGCAGATAGAGAGACTGGCTGAGGTCTGGAGGGCAGATAGAGAGACTGGCTGAGGTCTGGAGGGCAGATAGAGAGACTGGCTGAGGTCTGGAGGGCAGATAGAGAGGCTGGCTGAGGTCTGGAGGGCAGATAGAGAGGCTGGCTGAGGTCTGGAGGGCAGATAGAGAGGCTGGCTGAGGTCTGGAGGGCAGATAGAGAGGCTGGCTGAGGTCTGGAGGGCAGATAGAGCGGTTGGCTGGGGTCTGGAGGGCAGATAGAGAGGTCTGGAGGGCAGATAGAGAGGTTGGCTGGGGTCTGGAGGGCAGATAGAGAGGTTGGCTGGGGTCTGGAGGGCAGATAGAGAGGTTGGCTGGGGTCTGGAGGGCAGATAGAGAGGTTGGCTGGGGTCTGGAGGGCAGATAGAGAGGTTGGCTGGGGTCTGGAGGGCAGATAGAGAGGTTGGCTGGGGTCTGGAGGGCAGATAGAGAGGTTGGCTGGGGTCTGGAGGGCAGATAGAGAGGTTGGCTGGGGTCTGGAGGGCAGATAGAGAGGTTGGCTGGGGTCTGGAGGGCAGATAGAGAGGTTGGCTGGGGTCTGGAGGGCAGATAGAGAGGTTGGCTGGGGTCTGGAGGGCAGATAGAGAGGTTGGCTGGGGTCTGGAGGGCAGATAGAGAGGTTGGCTGGGGTCTGGAGGGCAGATAGAGAGGTTGGCTGGGGTCTGGAGGGCAGATAGAGAGGTTGGCTGAGGTCTGGAGGGCAAATAGAGAGGCTGGCTGGGGTCTGGAGGGCAGATAGAGAGGCTGGCTGAGGTCTGGAGGGCAAATAGAGAGGTTGGCTGAGGTCTGGAGGGCAGATAGAGAGGCTGGCTGAGGTCTGGAGGGCAGATAGAGCGGTTGGCTGGGGTCTGGAGGGCAGATAGAGAGGCTGGCTGAGGTCTGGAGGGCAGATAGAGACGTTGGCTAGGGTCTTGAGGGCAGATAGAGAGGCTGGCTGAGGTCTGGAGGGCAGATAGAGAGGCTGGCTGAGGTCTGGAGGGCAGATAGAGACGTTGGCTAGGGTCTTGAGGGCAGATAGAGAGGCTGGCTGAAGGGAATTGTAGTAGTTGGTTGGTTGATGGTGACTGACATAACCAAACCCACCCTATCCTCCCTTTCTCCATCACTCCACCCTTCCCTCTCTCCACCTCTCTATCCTTCTCTCCATCTCTTCACCTCTCCACCCCTCCCCCTCTCCCTCTCTACTTACCTCCACCCCTCTCCCTCTCTCCATCTCTCCACCTCTCTCCATCTCTCCACCCCTCCCTCTCTCCACCCCTCCCTCTCTCCACCCCTCCCTCTCTCCATCTCTCCCCCCTCCCTCTCCCTCTCCATCTCTCCACCCCTCCCTCTCTCCCTCTCTCTCTCCATCTCTCCACCCCCTCCCTCTCTCCATCTCTCCCTCTCTCCACCCCTCCCTCTCTCCATCTCTCCCTCTCTCCACCCCTCCCTCTCTCCATCTTTCCACCCCTCCCTCTCTCCATCTTTCCACTCCTTCACATCTCTCCCTCTCTCCATCTCATCCAGTCCTCCACATCCAGTCTTAATTACCACATACATACAATATATTCCATATATTTTTAGGTTCCTTGTGACATAAATGACAATGTTTGCATGAAAACCAAATGCAAACCCATGAGTTTTCGTTAGTCCTGCCTTGGCAGTGTCCCATTAGTGACGGCACACAGAGTCTGGTCACCCGTCACCCATGACGACTAGGCCTGAGACGTCCTTCAGAGCTCTCAGACGCTCCACCCAGGCTCACCGGGCTCTCTGAACTAAACAGTCACTTCGCCCGCGCTTCCTAATGAGGATCCTTCTATCTAACTCTCGTTTTCTCTCTCCTGTCGACTCGGATTGATCTGGGTAGTATTTATGGTTTATGCAACTGGCGCTGATCTCGTCTCCCGGCTGATTTCCTCCAGCGCTTTGCTCCGGGTCGAACTGTAGAAAAGAAGAGGGCTGGCAGGTCAGACGTTGTGACTGTGATGCAGAGATGAGAATTAAATGAATGTCTCCTTGCAGTGCTTTGGTGGATGGGTGAGTGTCTTCGTGACATGACATCCTGGCACAACCACTTAACCCTCCCAGACTCAGGTATACATGTCTGCTCCATATCACCGTCTCCAACCCTTTCTCCTCCTGTCTCTCTCTCTTTCTCCACATATTTCTCCTCCTGTCTCTCTCTCTTTCTCCACATATTTCTCCTCCTGTCTCTCTCTCTTTCTCCACATATTTCTCCTCCTGTCTCTCTCTCTTTCTACACATATTTCTCCTCCTGTCTCTCTCTCTCTCTACACATATTTCCCCTCCTGTCTCTCTCTCTCTCTCCACATATTTCTCCTCCTGTCTCTCTCTTTCTCCACATATTCCTCCTCCTGTCTCTCTCTTTCTCCACATATTTCTCCTCCTGTCTCTCTCTTTCTCCACATATTTCTCCTCCTGTCTCTCTCTTTCTCCACATATTTCTCCTCCTGTCTCTCTCTTTCTCCACATATTTCTCCTCCTGTCTCTCTCTTTCTCCACATATTTCTCCTCCTGTCTCTCTCTTTCTCCACATATTTCTCCTCCTGTCTCTCTCTTTCTCCACATATTTCTCCTCCTGTCTCTCTCTTTCTCCACATATTTCTCCTCCTGTCTCTCTCTTTCTCCACATATTTCTCCTCCTGTCTCTCTCTCTTTCTCCACATCTTTCTCCTCCTGTCTCTCTCTCTCTTTCTCCACATATTTCTCCTCCTGTCTCTCTCTTTCTCCACATATTTCTCCTCCTGTCTCTCTCTTTCTCCACATATTTCTCCTCCTGTCTCTCTCTCTTTCTCCACATATTTCTCCTCCTGTCTCTCTCTCTCTCTCCACATATTTCTCCTCCTGTCTCTCTCTCTCTCTCCACATATTTCTCCTCCTGTCTCTCTCTTTCTCCACATATTTCTCCTCCTGTCTCTCTCTCTTTCTCCACATATTTCTCCTCCTGTCTCTCTCTTTCTCCACATATTTCTCCTCCTGTCTCTCTCTCTTTCTCCACATCTTTCTCCTCCTGTCTCTCTCTTTCTGTTTGTTTCTCTATCTTGCTTACCATGAATAAATATTAAGGTCCTTAGTGAATTGGGAAACCATTGAAATAAACATTAAAATCGCTTTTCTACAGTGTTGTAAAGAAATGCAAATTGAGTATAAATGAGAAGGGAAAATAATTAAAAAGATAAATATTGATTCTCTCCCTCATATGTCTCTTCACATTTAATCCCACCTCTCACCAGTTTCCATCTCTCTTTCTCTCTATCTTGATCTCCCTCTCTCACTCTTTGTCTCTATCATGAGTAAAGCCTTCCTGATGGATTGAGAGAGAAACTTGTGCTGAGAGTAGCACTTGAGTTGAGTTGGGATATCTATAAGTTCTCACAGTCAAAGTTGCCTCAGAGACCTTTTCTGCCTTTCCCCACTACAACAACAGATTCACAATTGCAGTATAACATCAAATGCCATTCTGTTACTTTCAGCACGCAGAGGTACTGTATGTTACTGGAGGTACTGTATGTTACTGGAGGTACTGTATGTTACTGGAGGTACTGTATGTTACTGGAGGTACTGTATGTTACTGGAGGTACTGTATGTTACTGGAGGTTCTGTATGTTACTGGAGGTACTGCCTATATTACTGGAGGTACTGTATGTTACTGGAGGTTCTGTATGTTATTGGAGGTTCTGTATGTTACTGGAGGTTCTGTATGTTACTGGAGGTTCTGTATGTTACTGGAGGTACTGCCTATATTACTGGAGGTACTGTATGTTACTGGAGGTTCTGTATGTTACTGGAGGTACTGCCTATATTACTGGAGGTACTGTATGTTACTGGAGGTACTGCCTATATTACTGGAGGTTCTGTATGTTACTGGAGGTTCTGTTATGTTACTGGAGGTACTGTATGTTACTGGAGGTTCTGTATGTTACTGGAGGTACTGCCTATATTACTGGAGGTACTGTATGTTACTGGAGGTTCTGTATGTTACTGGAGGTACTGCCTATATTAC
>CM055730.1:3240256-3250256 GCA_029465975.1 Dallia pectoralis
TTTGTTATTGATGAGCTGGATTTGGGGACTCTAAACCTGCTCCTGTAGAGCTTCTGTCCTGGTGGTTTTAACTCTAAACCTGCTCCTGTAGAGCTCCTGTTCTGGTGGTTTTAACTCTAAACCTGCTCCTGTAGAGCTCCTGTCCTGGTGGTTTTTACTCTAAACCTGCTCCTGTAGAGCTCCTGTTCTGGTGGTTTTAACTCTAAACCTGCTCCTGTAGAGCTTCTGTCCTGGTGGTTTTAACTCTAAACCTGCTCCTGTAGAGCTCCTGTCCTGGTGGTTTTAACTCTAAACCTGCTCCTGTAGTGCTCCTGTTCTGGTGGTTTTTACTCTAAACCTGCTCCTGTAGAGCTCCTGTTCTGGTGGTTTTAACTCTAAACCTGCTCCTGTAGAGCTTCTGTCCTGGTGGTTTTAACTCTAAACCTGCTCCTGTAGAGCTCCTGTCCTGGTGGTTTTAACTCTAAACCTGCTCCTGTAGTGCTCCTGTTCTGGTGGTTTTTACTCTAAACCTGCTCCTGTAGTGCTCCTGTTCTGGTGGTTTTTACTCTAAACCTGCTCCTGTAGAGCTCCTGTTCTGGTGGTTTTTACTCTAAACCTGCTCCTGTAGAGCTCCTGTTCTGGTGCAGCCTCATTCAGTAATTCACAGTCTAATTATTAGAGTCAGGTGTGCTACATTTGGGTTGGAGTGAATCACCAGGGAGTTAGATGGATACAGTATTTTTCCTTCCTCTAGCAGACGATGTTACCAGTTATTTCCTGTCAATTATATGTATTTGAATAATATTTTTCACTTCTACAGTTGTCAGAGAGGCGCAGTACAGAGCAAGAAGTGCAGAAGCTTTAACATAAAGTGTAGAAAACCTTCCTGAATCTACATCATCCTTATAGAAAACAGTGACCATTAAATAATCATGAATCAATAAATAATAATTTAATGTCTGAGGACGATTGAATCGAGTTTAACAGAGCACTGTCAGTTTGTAATTATACTTGTACGAGGCGGGGCAGACAATGTTACCAGTCAGTCCCAAATGACAGCCTATTCTCTATAAAGTGTCCTACATTTACCAACAGTTGTGCACTACACAGGCTGTAGGCTGGTATTTGGAATTACTCCACGTGCCAGCTTTTGGCATATCACGGTAACAGAGTAATTACTGAATAGGCTTTCAGTTTGCGGCCAATTAGGCTCACAGAGATTGTGTGAAAGTGAACCGAGATAGGAAACACAGTTTTAGGAACAGCTCTGCAGAAATGCCAGGCTGGTTATTATGACGTATATAAGGTGAGGGGGACAGGCCGCCATAGTTTGGTTTAATTGAAATATCTTAAGAAGAGAAGGTGTTATTTTCACTGAATTTTCTTCGTGCTTTGAACACACACAGTCATTGTGTAATTAGGTTGTGTGAACATACACAGTCATTGTGTAATTAGGTTGTGTGAACACACACAGTCATTGTGTAATTAGGTTGTGTGAACACACACAGTCATTGTGTAATTAGGTTGTGTGAACACACACACAGTCATTGTGTAATTAGGTTGTGTGAACACACACACAGTCATTGTGTAATTAGGTTGTGTGAACACACACAGTCATTGTGTAATTAGGTTGTGTGAACACACACAGTCATTGTGTAATTAGGTTGTGTGAACACACACACAGTCATTGTGTAATTAGGTTGTGTAAACACACACACAGTCATTGTGTAATTAGGTTGTGTGAACACACACAGTCATTGTGTAATTAGGTTGTGTAAACACACACACAGTCATTGTGTAATTAGGTTGTGTGAACACACACAGTCATTGTGTAATTAGGTTGTGTGAACACACACAGTCATTGTGTAATTAGGTTGTGTGAACACACACAGTCATTGTGTAATTAGGTTGTGTGAACACACACAGTCATTGTGTAATTAGGTTGTGTGAACACACACAGTCATTGTGTAATTAGGTTGTGTGAACACACACAGTCATTGTGTAATTAGGTTGTGTGAACACACACAGTCATTGTGTAATTAGGTTGTGTGAACACACACAGTCATTGTGTAATTAGGTTGTGTGAACACACACAGTCATTGTGTAATTAGGTTGTGTGAACACACACAGTCATTGTGTAATTAGGTTGTGTGAACACTCCACCCATCTTACCACCACCCTCCACCCCTCTGACCCATCCACCCATCTCTTTGTTTTTGCTTTTTTGGAACACTTTGAGATAGTAAACAGCGCAATAGAAGTTAAATACAGTATTATTATGACATTATAAATTCCACTACTGTGCCACAACTGTCAGTCTCATGTTTAATGCCTGCTTCCTAGAGTCAGTCAACAACAGCCGGGTCATCAGTCTGTCAATTACAGTGAGCAGGTGAGCCAGTCTGTCTCCTGAATACGTGGTAGAAACTGATCAGCTCTGATGTTCTCACATCACCCAACCACAGCTGGGCTTCCTTCATCCATTGATCTTTACCTGCCCCAGTCTGTCTTTACTGGGCTGGTCAGAGGGTCAGAGGCTGCCCAGACAGATCCATGGTTGGTAAAACGGTCTGCTTGCAACTTTTGTCCCGACTTTCAATTGTGGTCAGGTAAATTTTGGGCTTCTTGTCTGCTCCTTTCATTTGGTTTCAGGTGATCGTTTGGCGTGTGCTGTAATCATATTAATTCAGAAGAACTTGTATAATTAAATCCAGTGTCGTTGACGTTGTATATTATTCTCTGAACCTGTTCAGAGATATCTGTTTGTTGTTTACAGTTGTGCGGTGTGTCTATCTCTCACATGAATTAATGAGAAGACTAACTGGCCCTGCAGGTTATTGAAGCCTGACTGAAGCGCGTGGTTATGCGGGGGGGACTTGGCGGCCTTGGTTCGGCGGTTTAACCAATGAAACGTTTAATTCAGCTCCCTGAAGACCTTGTGAGACGTCAGTAGAACCAGGCCATCTGCTCTGGAGATTGGGTTAGGCGTAGAAATTAAATGGGAAGCGCGGACACACCCGTATTTCAGCGGCTCTTGAGTGGATGAAATGGTGGCCATTTTGTGTGTTATTGTTTTCCTATAGAGTTAGACCCTGATTGGTCAAAACATGTGGATTGTTACACCTTCAGTTGTGGTTGATAGACCTGATAAAAAATTGAGGTTTGGCCAAATAATCAGGGTTAGGACTTAAGTTTGGACTAACTAACTATTCAGTCTTTAATTCCAAGTAGAAAATAGCCAAACGGAACATTTGAGATTATTTTTTATTTCCGGACATAGATATTCTCTACAGTGGTATTCTCTACACATCACAGTGTTACAATAAATATATCTCATAGAATACATTTCAAGTGGGGATAACACATACATCTGTTTTTAAATACATTTATAAATTACAAAAATAAATACGTTTTGACTTTATTTCTGTGAAATCACTGATGACCCCAGATTCATACACATATGCATAACTTTAAATTCACCATCAGCTATGTCAAACTGAAACCGCACAAACTACTGTTCCTTTTCTATGATTAAGGATACCCAAGTGGCAACAGATGTAGTGTTTACAAGGGTGGACCTACACAACATCCGGCTAAGAAGAAAGGAAGTCTGTATCCCAGAAGCCACCCTACAAATCTATTTAGTCTCCTCTTTTTTTTTAGCAGATTCCTGAAAAATACCCGAAAGAAATTAACTCAACAACCGGCATTCCACTAAAACATTGGTATGCATTTGCAGAATTTACACTAAACAGGAACACGTTTTTTACACAGAATAAACACATCCACATGACAATCTACATTCAGCAGTTAAACCATGTGACACAACACAAACTCTTGCACCCAAATCTCTACCAGGTATAACAATATCGATGGAAACATGGCACTCTAAGCATAGCCATCTAAAATGCAAGGCATTTTTTGTGTGGATCAATAAAAAGTTTTGACGATATATGAATAGGGATCAATATAAAATATAAATATGCGAATGTACCTTCGTTTTAAAATTAGTACCGTAGAGATAATGAACAGTACCGTAGAGATAATGAACAGTACCGTAGAGATAATGAACAGTACCGTAGAGATAATGAACAGTATCGTAGAGATAATAAACAGTATTGTAGAGATAATGAACAGTACCGTAGAGATAATGAACAGTATCGTAGAGATAATGAACAGTACCGTAGAGATAATGAACAGTACCGTAGAGATAATGAACAGTATCGTAGAGATAATGAACAGTAATGTAAAGATAATGAACAGTACCGTAGAGATAATGAACAGTACCGTAGAGATAATGAACAGTACCGTAGAGATAATGAACAGTATTGTAGAGATAATGAACAGTACCGTAGAGATAATGAACAGTATCGTAGTGATAATGAACAGTACCGTAGAGATAATGAACAGTATCGTAGAGATAATGAACAGTATCGTAGAGATAATAAACAGTATTGTAGAGATAATGAACAGTAATGTAAAGATAATGAACAGTACCGTAGAGATAATGAACAGTAATGTAGAGATAATGAACAGTATCGTAGAGATAATGAACAGTAATGTAGAGATAATGAACAGTAATGTAGAGATAATGAACAGTACCGTAGAGATAATGAACAGTAATGTAGAGATAATGAACAGTAATGTAGAGATAATGAACAGTAATGTAGAGATAATGAACAGTAATGTAGAGATAATGAACAGTACCGTAGAGATAATGAACAGTACCGTAGAGATAATGAACAGTACCGTAGAGATAATGAACAGTACCGTAGAGATAATGAACAGTACCGTAGAGATAATGAACAGTACCGTAGAGATAATGAACTGCAGGCTTCTAATTCTTCTCTTTCAAACATAAATGACTATACATATTTTGTAACTAAAATGTACCAAAAATAGCTAAGATAATATATAATTTATTTTAAAATTGTAATCCTTGATAGCATTTTATATTTTCTTATTGCACAGTGCCATTGCTGTAGTATTCTTTTAATCTAATCATGTCTATACCATAACTAGTGACTAGGTTACACGCAGACAATGAAAGATAATGTAATCACTGGATAATCTAGTTCAGTTCATCCTACTTAACTGTTGAGATAGTAGCTGCTAGCATTGATCTGTGCACTACTCAAACTATTGCTTTACATATACACACACACACATCATTATTTGTTCTAAAGTCAGTCAAATGTTATTCTTCACATAGCATCCATTTTATATAACTTCTTTACAAACACATAACATTTAAGTACTTGTCATGCGATAGACTTTACTTGACGGTTGATCTTCTTTGGCAATGTGATTAGTCCCTATACGCATGTTTGGCACCTGGGCTTGAATCCCATATGAATATTCATAATGTTCAGTGAATGTGATTATAATAACAGCAGACTATTTTGTTATGCTTCTAAGGTGTTTCGACCAAGCCGACGAGACAGTACACACACTGAGAATATTAGCGAGCTAATCTGTTCGTCCTCTGGGTTATGAGGAACAATCACTACAGGGATGAAAAGCAGACATGGCTTTAATTTCCTAACAATAGACCAGATAACTGTGTCCTTCTGCAGTGACAGATGAGAGAGTCACTGGTTCTACATCTGCGTCGGCACAACGCGCTACCGTATCCACGTCAAACTCACGATAGTCTCATAACAGCTAAACTACTCACTCGCAATTGTGTGTACATACCATAGTTATATAGTTAAGGCTTCACATTGTTGATTGTATCGAGAGATAAAGTTGTCAAAACGAATACCTAGATGGCACAAACACAGAGACCACCCACAGGACATCTAGCAAACTCCGTTCACGACAACACATATTTGCCTCACCATTGCCTGTTACCTTCAGACTAGCCTGACATCAACACCAGCGTTACTCACTTCCTCGCTTTCTGAGGTGTGTTAGGAGGCTTGAGCTCTGACCCTCGGCTGGGTTCAACTGTGTTCGATACAGTGACCTGGCTCCTATTGGTCCGTTTGCACAGATCCCTCATCTCGAGCAGACTCTCGTCCAGAGCCCGGATGAACACGGCCGAGCTGGTCTCGGTGCTCCCGTGAAAGCTGGTCACACTGAAGAGCAGGTGTTCTGACTGGGGGTTGTAGCAGCAACCGTAACCGTTAGGGACCACCGGGCCATAGCAACAGAACATCTCTACTGTCGTCGGAACCTGAGGGGAGGTTCTGATGTTAATTGACCTAATACTTAGTTGTGTTCTAGAAGATCTAGAAGTCTTAATAAACATTGTGTGTGCATACAGTGAACATAAACGTTTTTTATTAATTACACAATGGCTATGGGTTGAAGTGCCGACTGACTAGAAAATGCTCACCGTAAATAAGAACAAAAAACCATCCCATCTGACATATAATAAATACTCTTTAGACCTGACGCGTCAGCTCCAACCACAGAAGACCTCCCCAGACAAACCACAGAGGCTGGACTGTGAAGTGCAAAGACTGAAGAACAAAGGGAACTGACACCTCATCTGGAATATGGTGGGCATAGTCACTGAACTGGCTCACTTGTCCTCATTGATGATGTCACTTCTGACAGTACTAACAGACAGAAAATTGTTCAAAAAGTCCAATGCTCAGCTGCAACTAAATGCCTTTAAAGAAATGGACAGTGTTTTATCGCGCAGCAGTATAGAAGAAGATCTTCATAGCTACATTCTGTTTCAACATATCACAATACTATTGGTGAAAAAGTGCTTTCACAGACACCCAGCCTGAAACCACAAAGAGCAAACAACAACTGGTTTGGTCAACAACTGGTGAATGGCTGGTTTGGTCAACAACTGGTGAATGGCTGGTTTGGTCAACAACTGGTGAATGGCTGGTTTGGTCAACAACTGGTGAATGGCTGGTTTGGTCAACAACTGGTGAATGGCTGGTTTGGTCAACAACTGGTGAATGGCTGGTTTGGTCAACAACTGGTGAATGGCTGGTTTGGTCAACAACTGGTGAATGGCTGGTTTGGTCAACAACTGGTGAACGGCTGGTTTGGTCAACAACTGGTGAATGGCTGGTTTGGTCAACAACTGGTGAATGGCTGGTTTGGTCAACAACTGGTGAACGGCTGGTTTGGTCAACAACTGGTGAATGGCTGGTTTGGTCAACAACTGGTGAACGGCTGGTTTGGTCAACAACTGGTGAATGGCTGGTTTGGTCAACAACTGGTGAACGGCTGGTTTGGTCAACAACTGGTGAATGGCTGGTTTGGTCAACAACTGGTGAATGGCTGGTTTGGTCAACAACTGGTGAACGGCTGGTTTGGTCAACAACTGGTGAATGGCTGGTTTGGTCAACAACTGGTGAACGGCTGGTTTGGTCAACAACTGGTGAACGGCTGGTTTGGTCAACAACTGGTGAACGGTTGGTTTGGTCAACAACTGGTGAACGGCTGGTTTGGTCAACAGCTGGTGAATAACTGGTTTGTGAATGTCAATGGGTCACAATCATTGTATCCAGAGGACATTCAGCCAAACGCTTAACATGAACACTTCCTTCTGCAATAAGTTAATCTGCTCCTTTAAAAGAACAGCGTGTGAAAGGGAAGAGAGATGTGAAATGATACCTGACTGGTGGAGAGAACGAACTGGTTACAAGACAAGTAGGTTTCATCTGTAAAGATCTCCGGCAACTCCATGTTCAGTTCCTGTGAGATCTCTCTGAGTCCTAGAAGGTGATTGTCTATGCCCATCCCTGTAATAGCCTGGAGACACCGAGAACCGTCACAACTTCATCTGTTGCCGCTAAATTCAGATGTTTCAAATGAAAGGGGACAACATTTATCATATTAATATATGCGGGCACAGTGGCACACTTGAGCTTACCGCTACAGTGTAATTTGTCTGGGCGTTAATTGCATCACGCAGTCGTTTCATCTTTTCTGACTCCTGTAAGATGTAATACAAACAAGATCAGGATAAATGATGACGTTAGACTCACGAGCCAAATGTGATTACCTCAGATTTAACATGTTACGAGACGAGAACAAGTGACACATCTATTGTGAGTCACATGATAGATAGTCCTATCTGTGTGTCTGCGTGTGGTTTAATGTTTGCGTGAGCCTGCTTGCGTGTGCGTGTTTTCTCCACACGGATCTGGGCCTTCACCCGACCGTGTGCTCACGCTCAAGTGTTTGTTGTAGAACCGGCAAACTCCCCGCTCTGGCGGAATGGAGGCGGTGGCACCAGGCTCATTAAGGCGGACATGATGAACTGCATTATGGGAGAGGCCCAGTAATTGAGGAGCTAAGTAAGAAAAATGACTCACAGAGAGAGAGGCCTTCTCATCTGTCATAGCCTTCACAAAGGCCAGAGCTTCAGGTGTTGCTGAGCGAATGTTGTCCACCCGCCCCTCGTGAAAACGGCGGATTGATGCACTCTCATAAGTGGACACCAGGCGTCCGTTGCATCTGTAATATCACAATGAAAGCAAAGATCATTACTGTATATCAATGGGGGGAAGTAGAGTACAGTAGGGTACAGTAGGGTACAGTAGAGTACAATAGGGTACAGTAGAGCACACAGGGTACAGTAGAGTACAGTAGGGTACAGTAGAGTACAGTAGGGTACAGTAGGGTACAGTAGAGTACAATAGGGTACAGTAGAGCACACTGGGTACAATAGAGCACAGTAGAGCACAGTAGGGTACAGTAGAGCACACAGGGTACAGTAGGGTACAGTAGAGTACAGTAGGGTACAGTAGAGCACACAGGGTACAGTAGAGCACAGTAGGGTACAGTAGGGTACAGTAGGGTACAGTAGGGTACAGTAGAGCACACAGGGTACAGTAGAGCACAGTAGAGCACAGTAGGGTACAGTAGAGCACACAGGGTACAGTAGAGTACAGTAGAGCACAGTAGGGTACAGTAGAGCACACAGGGTACAGTAGGGTACAGTAGAGCACAGTAGGGTACAGTAGAGCACACAGGGTACAGTAGAGCACACAGGGTAGAGTAGAGCACAGTGGGGTACAGTAGAGCACACAGGGTACAGTAGAGCACAGTGGGGTACAGCAGGGTACAGTAGAGCACACAGGGTACAGTAGGGTACAGTAGAGCACAGTAGGGTACAGTAGAGCACACAGGGTACAGTAGGGTACAGTAGAGAACACAGGGTACAGTAGGGTACAGTATGGTACAGTAGAGCACAGAAGGGTACAGTAGAGCACAGTAGGGTACAGTAGGGCACAGTAAATCACAGTATGGTACAGTAGAGCACAGTAGGGTACAGAAGGGTACAGTAGAGCACAGTAGGGCACAGTAGGGTACAGTAGGGTACAGTAGAGCACAGTAGGATATAGTAGGGTAAAGTAGAGTATAGTAGGGCGTAGTGGGGTTTTGTAGAGTACAGTAGAGTACAGTAAATCACAGTAGAGCACAGTATGGTATAGTAGAGTATAATAGAGTATAGTAGGGCGTAGTGGGGTTTTGTAGAGTACAGTAGAGCACAGAAGAATATCCTTCACATTTTTTGCTGAACAACAAATAAAAAACCCTGCGACCGTGTAGCAGGTACTGTAACAACTAATCCCCCACTTTTACAACTAATCCCACATGGTAACAACTAATCCCACAGTGTAACAACTAATCCCACACTGTAACAACTAATCCCACAGTGTAACAACTAATCCCACACAGTAACAACTAATCCCACACTGTAACAACTAATCCCACACTGTTACAACAAATCCCACAGTGTAACAACTAATCCCACAGTGTAACAACTAATCCCACACTGTAACAACTAATCCCACACTGTAACAACTAATCCCACACTGTAACAACTAATCCCACACTGTAACAACTAATCCCACACTGTAACAACTAATCCCACACTGTTACAACTAATCCCACACTGTAACAACTAATCCCACACTCTAACAACTAATCCCACACTGTAACAACTAATCCCACACTGTAACAACTAATCCCACACTGTAACAACTAATCCCACACTGTAACAACTAATCCCACACTGTAACAACTAATCCCACACTGT